>PVJI01000079.1:0-412953 GCA_004026765.1 Micronycteris hirsuta | reverse complement strand
CAAGTCATGAAAGGCAAGGACCTACATCCAAGAATACTCTATCCAGCAAAGATTTCATTTAGAATGGAAGGGCAGAGAAAGTGCTTTGCAGATAAGGTCAAGTTCAAGAAGTTCATCACCACCCAGCCTTTATTGTATGAAATGTTGAAGGGAGTTATATGAGGTATGGAGGAATATCAACAGGAGAGTGGTAGGGGGAAAGGGTGGGAATGGGGCACAGAACAAGTAGCATAAATGGGAAGTAGACAACAGACAGGGGGAGGTTAGAATAGTACAGGAAGTACAGGAGCAGAAGGACTTATGTGTATGACCTATGGACAAACTAAAGGGAGGGGAAAGGGGGGTAAGGGGGAGGGGGGAAAGAAGGGGGGAAATGGGGTAACTGTAACAGCATAATCAATAAAATATAGTTAAAAAAAAAAGAAACAACTTAGCTAAATTCTAAGCTATAAAGAACTGAGGTTCTCTAACCACTGTGATAGGAGATAATTTTCGAAGCATTTTGCATTCTTACCTGCAAAGGAGTTACACAGGTCAGCTCAGTTTACCCGATCGTGTCCCCCAGAGCTTGGGCAGCTTGGCTTTCTCTAGTTTCAGGTTCCTGTCTCCCGAACCTGACCGCTTACCTGGCAGGTGGTAGAAATTCGGGTTCCTGGAATCTCGCTCCGACCCATTGAGTTGGGCTCCCTGCTGGTGGCTGTGGAGAGTTGGAGCTTTGATGAGCTTTTCTGTGGCCCTCCTGCCAATTCACTGCCCTGCATTTGCTTATGGCAGTGACAGTTGTCCCGTGCAGGGACCTGTTCTGCATGCTCTCACCACCCTTAGCAAGGCTGTTCTTTTCCATCATGGCCTCTGTGTACTTCCGTTACCTCATCTGTAAAAGGGGATAATAGTTCTTGGTTCATAGGGTTGTCGTGAGGATTAAGTAGATTAATGTATAGTTTTTTAGGACAGTGCCCAACAGACGGTACGTGTTATTTGTGTTGATTCTAAGCTTCAAAATTGTCATCGCCATTTAATTTTGTTTACAAGGACCCAGAGGCAGCAAATCACAGTTCAGGATCTCTTAGTAAGTTGTTGTAAGGAGGAGTAGAATGTATATAGTTAGCATTGTTTGGGAGAGATGTTATGTTGTTAATGAAGCACGTGGAAGTGCAGTGTGTTAGTAAGGGGACTTTTGGTTGGAAGAAACGAAATGGCTTGAATAACAAGGGATTTACTATCGCATATAATGAGAAGGATGGGGAGGAGGAAAGCATTTTTTAGGATCTGGTAATTCAGGGACCCAGTGATGATTTTCAGGCACCCAGGTTATTTCAGTATTTTTTTTCTCATATTCTCACATGTTAACCTTGCCCCCTAAGGTAGGAGAGTGACGGTTGAAATTCCAGGCTTGTATGAAGACATGACAGTGTTCAGTGGAAAGAGACAACCATTCCCTCCTGGTATCATCTGTTTGCATAGGTGGTGACCATTTCCCGGAAGCCCTTCAGCAGACTGACCCTCCTGTCTCACTGTCTAGGATTGGGTGGCGTGAGCTTCTTTAATCCAGTCACTGGCAAGGGAAATAGAATTCATCAAGGTCTACTCACCTGGGTTTAAGAATAGGCACCTTTTTCTTGGGCACATGGCTTCCCAGGGATGAATACGTGAACAAAATTAGGGGCTCTGCTGTCATAGAAAACTGAGGTGAGGATTGGAGTAGGCCACCAACAGTGCCTGCTTTATGAGTCTGATAATGAAATATCTTTGTATGGTACTTTGGAGAGAGCATCCTACTGTGTTCCTAGAATGGAGGCCACGTGGTGTGACTCGGTTGCAATTTAGGGGACAACATGGTGGCATGGCTTGGCTGGGGACCGGGACAGCCTTGGGTAACACTTGAAGATCCCATACTTATTACCTGTTTCCTATGTTCTTCTTAAAATTTTTCTCTTTTCTTTTACTTTTCCTCTACAACAGTGATTTTCAACCTTTTTTAAAAATCTCATGGTACACATTAAACTAAATACTAAAATTCTGTGGCACACCAAAAACCATATTTTTTGCTGATCTGACAAAAATAGGTATCATTTTGACTCATTCACACCGGGTGGCTATTGATGTGTTGGCTGTTGTCATTTTTTTATTTGACAGTCTAAGGGGAAAGAGGTCAGTGCCCCTAACTAAATGGTCAGGTATTGCATGTTTTAAAAATTCTTGCAGCATCTCAGTTGAAAATTGCTGTTCTACAGTAGTGGTCCCCAACCTTTTTGGTACCAGGGACCCGTTTCACAGAAGATAGCATGGGGAGAGGGGGGAACCTGGGAGCGACAGGAGGCAGAGTCCGGGTGAGCTTCGGTCTGCAGCCCGGGGGTTGGGGTCCCCTGCTCTACAGTATTCCTTTTTCTCTCGAATACTGTTCTCAACATCGCTGGGGCGTGTGTGCGTACTCGTGTGTGTTTGCATGCTTCCTGCCTCTTTACATTGTGTTACATGTGATTAGGGAAGTCTGTTTCTGCATATCTTAACTGATTATTGATAAAGGGCTGGACAGATGGCAAATATTGACTGATCCCCCTTGAAGATACCTTCCTTGATCACCATATATCAGTAGATTTTGTCTATTACTCTTTTTTGTAGCACCTGCTAATTCCCTTCCTAGCAATTCTTGTAGTCTGAGTTTCATTAGTAAGTATTCACATTTTTGTTGTCTGTTGTTCCCAGCTGAGTATAAGCTCCCTAAGGGCAGAGACCCTTTGCCATTTTTGTCAGTCATTATATTCCCAGCCGGCACCCAGCACACTGCTGGTCTCACCCTAGGACCTGGGGGAATAGTTGTTGAATGTTGTAGAAAGACTGTGATCATTCCATGGGCATTCTGGGACCCCATTTCATTATCAAATATCATCCTGACTTTTGAGAGGGTCAGGGATCTAATGAGATTTAATGGGATCTAATAAGATTTCTTTTCCCCAAGGCTGCTGGATTAGAAAATTAGGTTATGACCTGACTTTGCAAGAACTTTGTAATGAGCCAAAAGGGAAAGGAAACCGCAAAGAGGGTGAATCTGAGAATATGGAGTTGAAAGAGAATATGAGAGAGCTAAAACGTAAGAACGGTTTAACAAAAGCGTTGAAATCTGGCCCGATCTTCCTAGTAAAGATCAAGTTCACAAGCTTTGAGTGAGTTTGAATAGAGGTGGTTGGAGTTCCCAGTTGTGAATTATTATGTTATATCCTGCAAAAATACCTTATTTTTGTTAATTAATGTATCTAATCTCCCATTTCTAGCCAAAACACACCAAAGGAACTCATTTAAAAAAAAGTAAAACTCATCTTTTTCAGAAAGTTTGACCTGTATTTTTTTAGCACTTCAGAATCAATGATAGTAGCCTTACCTCCCACTGTGAGGAGAATAATCTAGCGAAAAATGCTGATATTTCAGAGAGGCAGAAATGACATACTATGATTGAGATGAGCCTATGTATTACAAGAAGGTATCGGTCTAGAAAATCTTTTTTTTTTTTCCGAGTCCTGAGAAACCACCTAGCTATTTGATAGGAAAAAGGGAGCCATGTTGGCTAAGAGGAAGCAAACATTGCCTCTTAGTTACCAATGGACAAAAATAAGTTAAAATTATGATGTTTGCTTCATGGAAGATCTTTACCATTGAATTTCATCAAAGGTGCCTCAGTAACAATGTCAGAGACAGAAAGAAAGTTTGAAAGGACAGTGGCTGGGTACAGAGAGGTCATTTTTATTATCCCAAGTTCCTCTCTGATCTAAGCTCACTTACGGTTGCTAAACAGATGCTGTCCATGGGGTCAAATGAAAGACAATGGTCTTAAGCTATAACAGTACAGGTTTAAAAAAGAATAGAATGAGGACCCCAACCATGAACTTGAGCAGTCCTGAGTGTTGTGTGATATGAAGAAATAAGTGGCCATATGTCCTGGGTTTTAGCGGACAGGACTTGCAGGTAATGGCAGATTGATTTTAGGAGTCAGAATTCATGATTGCCGGCAGCCTTTAGAAAAGCCTCTTCGTTTCTCTGAACCTCAATTTACTGCTCTATAAAATGCTCCTCGACTCAAAACTCTGGCTGTATAGCTGTATGACACAGTAAAAAGGACTAGAGGACTGGGCTGCCAAAGCAGGAGACCCTGTGGCCACTCACTCATTGGGTGACCCTGGAGGAGGCGTGTGGCCAGCCTTGCTGGATCCTAGTTGGCCATTGCATGGAAGGAATGACTCTGACCTCTGAGGACCCTCCAGGGTTGGAACATCAGGGAGCCTGGAATTCGAGGGCAAGACGCCAAGGGCATCCTGCTGCCTCTTGATTTTTTTTTCTGTTGGTAGCAAAAGGGAAAAGCTGGCCCTGCAAGTACATTCGCGTGGATTCTTTTCATCCGGCCCAGTGACTGGGGGGCCTGAGAAGACGCACACACATGTCCCGTGGGGCCAGGGCCGTAGGCGCGTTTGTAAAGAGTGGCCTCAGCAAAGCCAGCTGTCAAAACAGCAGTGAGTTGCCGTGAGGCCTAGGGGTGAGAACATTCAGATGAGGCGATACAGTGAAGAGGAAATACAGGCGACTTCCTCAATAATGAATGGCTATTCCATTAACTCCACTATTGATTATCTCTTCTGATCTATCCAATCCTGGGAACAAAGGCTGCAAAAATCTTTAAATGAGTAATGTTAACCATGCAACAGCAGTGATTCCCTTCCCTTTTGAAATTGACACACATTATTTGTGTGATGTGTATCGTTCATTTATTCATTTATTTATTCATTTGTTCACTGCTTCAACAAAATTGCGTTTTTAACTACTGCAAGCCAGTATCTTTGTCTCCATCTACCTCTCCTTCCCCAAAAGTCCCCTCGTAACAGATTTTTAAAATCAGATTTAGTTTCTCAGTTACAACCAAACAGTATACCTTGCAAAGGATGTAATTGGTGCCCTCCTTGGATAGAATAAAAATAGAATTTTAACACTTTAAGGCCATCTAGAATCCAAACTTGAGGTATTAGCTACTCACATCCACATGATTCTTAGCCAGAATAAAATTATTGCTTAATTATTCATTCATTTGATAAATAATTATTAAACTTTTTGGGAATGCCAAGGTGCGTCAAACATAGTCTGACCCTCCTGAGATCCGTAGTCAAGTGAAAGAAGGAGCCCTGTAGACACAGTCTCATTCTGTAAACTGCAAGCACTCAGCAAGCTCAGAGCCACACAGGATAGGAGCGGAGGAGTGGCTGATGGTGGCCAGATCCCAAAAGCTGCACACGCCACACACAAGGAGTTTGGCCTTTTGTCTATGGGCAATAATAGGGAATCCAGGAAGATTTTAAAATGGCCAAGTGTGTGTGTGGAGGGAGTATACGTGATGAGGTCTGTGTTACAATAAGAGCACGTCAGCTTTAGTGTGTAGGATAGATTAAGCAAAGTAGCCTCCTAGGAAGGAGTATTAGTTTGTTTGAGTGGCCCCAACAAAATACCACATATTGGGTGGGTTTCAACAACAAAAACTTACTTTCTCACAGTTCTGGAGGCTGGAAGTCCAAGATCAAGGTGCCAGCCTGGCTGCATTGTGGTGAGAGCCCACTTCCTGGCTTATCGAGGGCACCTTCTCACTGTGTCTTTATATGGTGGAAGCGCCAGCGAGCTCTTTAATGAGGGCATTGATCCCGTTTATGGGGGTTCTACCCTCATGACCTAATCCTCTCCCAAGGGCCCCTACTCCCAAATGCCATCACACTGGGGATTAGAGTTTCCACAAAGGCATTTTAGATTGACAAACGTTCAGACCATCGCATGTGGGCAAGGAGCAAAGATATGGGACGTGAAATAGACCTTGGGCCTCAAGGTCCAGATGGACGTTGCAGAAATCCTTTCTTCCTGAGGAATTACTGCATACCTCCTGCTACTTCATCCCAGAGGGGAGGCTGGTGGCAGGCCACAGAGCTATTCCCAAGGAAAGAGAGCAGAGGCTGTTGGAAGTGGTGTTTCAATGAAGCAGAAACCTGATTTGATTTCACACCCCCAAGGAAGTCTTCTTCTTTGTAGCTTCTGATTGTCTGGAATTTGTATTAGAGAATTTCGCCAGTTGATGAGCAGGGGAGAAGCAAAAATGGAAGAGGAAATGACTGTGGTCTCCATTCCCTCCATCTCGTTGCTGTTACTATTGATCAAAATAACCTTCCCCAAGTGATTTCTTTTAAATCTTTACTCTGGAAATGCTTCGTTAGAATTTTGAGTTATAAAATAGGAAAAGTCCATTTTATTGGATTCCAAATTTTGCTCTATGTGACTTCCTGTCCAGAGTGCAAATTATTAAAATTGACATAGGATGTGTGTGCAAGGTAATATCCCCTTTCGTAGGCTCTTCTCTAAATTTCAAGATATTCTGTAGAGTGGATTAGATTATGCAGTGAGTAGGGACTCTGAAGAGAAAATAGAATTGTGTATTGATGCCTTCAGAAATATTATTTGATGGCAATAAAATATTCTCTGAAATTCCCTTCAGAGGAGAGAAAATGGAGTTTGTTTGCAGTAATTGCATTTTCTAGCATTTGCTCTCACACTTTCCAATATAAGCCAATTGGAACCTGGGATTTGGTTTTGCTTATTGGCGAAAGTACCATGTAAATTGATCTGTGATGCATTTAAAGAATATGCTTCTGAAAGTTTGGAAATTGAGATAGCTCTTTCTTATTAAATTTCCAGAGTATTAGGGTTCATTTCTATATTTTATTCTAATGTAATATTAGCCAAATACGTTCTTTTTCAATTTAGTTTTAATCAAGTTCCAGAAGACCATTTTCATCGAGCCCCAGTGGCACTGTTAAGGCCGGGATTTTATTTCCATTGTCAACCCTCTGTTCTGGCTGCTGCGGACCCACCCCACGGAGTCGCTGCGCAGGAAAACCCTGCGCTCCTCGGCCCGAACACGGTTTCGGTGTGCGGAAATAACAGCAGTTACTGTGGAAAGACTTTTTGTTGCTGTTCTCGGGGTTAAGGGGAGGGGGGATCAAAAAAGCCTCAAAAAGGTTCATTTCTTTTAAAGAATATGGCCTTTATACCCATGTTATTTTTATTTAATTTGGTTTTTGCCATACTTAATTGTTTAAAGTGCAGACACATAGGATTTGCATTTGTACCTCTAATTATTCAGTAGAATAATTGCTGCTTATTTTTATAATTATTGCTGGAAGGAACACCTTTCCTCAGTTGCTTTTTAAAGGCTTTGTGGGGGAAAAAAACAACAATAGTATTCTTCAGCTCACCCTCGACTTTGTCAGTTAACACTCCTAGTTTATTAAAGGTAATCCATGGAGCCCTGGCTGGTCTAGCTCAATGGATTGAGCGTGGGCTGTGAACCAGAGGGTTGCCAGTTTGATTCCCAGTCAGGGCACATGCCTGAGTTGCAGGCCAGGTCCCCGGGGGGACTGCGTGAGATGCAACCACACATTGATGTTTCTCCCAATCCCTTTCACTCTCTACTCCCGTCTGTCTAAAATTAAATAGATAAAATCTTAAAAAAAAAAGATAATCCATGGAATATTCTTTTAAGATGGTAGGAAGTAGGAGATAGACCGCTTATCCTGAATGGAGTCACAATGCAAAACAGAGGACAAGTAAAAATAATAATAATAATAGCCACAACAATCATCTTTTATGTGCCAGGTTTGCATTAGGTCCTTTATTGATCCTCCTCAATCTGCCTGTCAACTCTGTAATTAGGTTGTACAATTATGCTCATTTTTTTCTGGTAAAAGGGAGGTTGAATAACATGCTTTGAGTTTGAGTTTCATAGGTAATAAGTGACAGAACCAGAAATTTGGTCGCAAATCTGTCTGACGACAAAGCCCCTGATCTTTTCATCGGGCCATCTGTCCCTACATTCTAATACGGCTGAATGATGTGAGCATGCCCACCGCTCGTCGGGATGAGACTCGACAGTGTCTTCACCAGCTCTTCTTGTGACTGTCAGTGGACCCTGAACTGGATTCAGTTCAGGAGATAGTCTGTTCCAATGGAGTTCGTTGTCTGGGATGTAAATCTTTCTTAACAAGGCAAAGCCCTCGTTTGTAAGGAGGAGGTTGGACAAAATAAACCGTGAGGAGACCACCTGTGGTTCCAGTGGTCCAGCCATTTACCAATGCTCAGGTGTAATTGTAGCTGCGCTGCAGGGAACGGTTGCTGCCACGGCCTCGCAGGTAGAAATAACATGCTGTGCAGGTCTGGGTGGCAGCTTAGCCATACCCATTTGGGAAATGGAGAGGATGTCATCATTCATTTCTACTACCTTGTGGTTGTCTTTTAAAATGTATGGGTTTAAATGAGTGTTTGTGTGTGTGTGTATGTGTGTTTGTGTTTTTAAGTCACAAAAAGTTATGTGGGGATAGGTTCTGGTTGAGACAGGAATGCATGCAAGCAAGTTGCTGCTGAGCAAGAACCAAATCTCTGAGTTGTCTTCAGGTCCCTAATAGTTATGAGGACTAGTGGCCTGTCCCTTCGTGGTTTATACTGCTTAGTCCGTTACCTGTCATCAGTGACTTCTCAGGTCCTGAGGGGGTCTGCTTTCCTCTGTGGGGGATGGCCTTTTGTCTCCTTTGTGTGGATTAAGGCTTATAACATCTCCTGGTGCCTTGGGATTCTTTTTGTGGAGGAGGCTGCAGAAGAGAAGAGTGTTGCAGCGGTGGCTTCTTAGGTTAGCCTTAACTCCTGCAGCAGACCACTGGGCTTTCGTTCAGCATTCCTTACTTGCTCCTGGGTTTCTTCTGGCTCAGTCCTGACATTATTGTAATATAGTTTTCTGTGTTTAATATTTCTTAGACTTGGTTTCCCATTGCAAGCATGGAAGAAACCCTAATGCATGAGTTTCAGAGGAGAAGGTAGCAGTCTGAACCTGCTGTGTGGCTCCATCAGCAAGTGTGAGTATTAACGTTAGAGCCGTCAGGACTTGTGAAAATTAACGGAGCCTGACGGGGGACAGACTGAGGTCAGAGACAGAGCTTGCCCTGATTGAATGTTTCTTGGTGGCTTTGCAGCCCAGGCAAGCGAGTGCAAATCATGGAGCTGAGAGGGATTGCTGGAGGTTCATTCATTCACTTAACAGGTAGGCAGTGGGCACCAACGAAGTGCCAAGTGTTTTATTAGGTGCTAGGAGTACAGCAGGGAGAGGTTATAGCTGAGAAAGCCGTCTCCCTGTCTCCAGGCTGGACTTAGCCCTTGTCTGATATTAGCTCCTAGTAATCACCAGTGGGGGGATTTAGATAACACATCTCCTAGTCCATCCCACAGCTACAGAGTTCTTCCTTCCAGCCATTGGGTGTTTTTTTTTTTTTTTTTTTTTTCCTCTTTCATTGTCCTGCAAAATTTTCTGCTTGGCTAGTTTTTAAGCCCAAATTATTCTTCCTCGGTCCTCAGTGGAATACGGGCATTTTAAGAGTTTGAACATTCTCCCTCTCTGCTAGAGTCACAATATTGAAAATATTATAATAATTTTAAAAAGAAAAGAGTGCCTTCTTTCCTCCACCTTGGCGGTCTAACAAGGTCCCTTTATAACACTGGCATAAGGGAAGAGTGTTTGAAAACAGGCCCCTGGCACTGCCCCGCGCAGGCCAAAGGTTTCAGAAATTCGATCGATCGCAGCATAGCTCTTTGGTTAGAGTCAGCCCCATGATGATAGATCTGACCATATATCTGTTTTATTCTTTTTAATCGCAGAAATATTGTTTCTTTCTAGCACACTGGCAAGGAAAGTGAGCCCAAAGGCTCTGCCTTGTGGGTTTGATTTTCCTGGGCATCCGAGATCCACAGCAGGTTCTTTTTCTGTCCTGTCTTCTCTGTGTCCCTTCCTTCTTGCTACATAGTGAGGCGAGCTTTATTTAGCATGAGGGCTGTGTCACAAACATTTCTGGTTTTCTCATTATTTTCAAAGAGGCTGTAATTTATAGTCTATAATTTAGGAGTATGAAGGGGAGTGGGCATAAGGGTTGACGATCTTGCAATTTATCACCTTTAAACAACTGGGTTTTCTTTTACCCAGGAAACCTGCAAGTGATGTTTTCTTTGGGATGCTCCCCTTCAGAAAGAACTACCCATGCACTCTGGGTTCTTTTCTTTTCTCTTGGTATACGCAGAATGAATAGGAGAGAGCAATCAATTAGCCTTGCTCATCAGATTCCGATAAAAAGTGGGGCATGGAGAAGGTGGTATCTGTCATCAGCCACAACCTGATGGCCGTTCGGCGTCCCCCTCTCCCACGTCCCCCACTCCTGAGGAATGAAGAGTACAGTGCAGGAGCCATCTTCCTGCAGGTGGCAAGGAGATTCCCAAGAAAAGTGACTATTCTGGAGTTGACTTTGGATTTTGAGTTGACCTGAACTTGACTTTTCTACAAGAATACATTCTATAAAGACTGGTAGCAGAAAAATAGGTTGCAGTTGTATCCTACTGAATTTTGAAAGACATTAATTTTTATTGGTGATGTGTCAGGGGAAGGGGCACGTGAGCACGTTTGGCCAGAGCCATGCTTATATATGTTTAGTTTAAAATGGTCATGCACGTGTGCCCTAGTCCTCACTGCTCCCTATTACTTCTACCTAGTTCAGTTCGCATTTTTGTTTTACCTCTGTGGTTCCTGTAGGCATTTGGGTTTATTATCTTGAACTTCTATTGTCTTGTCATAATCTCCTCATAGTTCTCATCATAGAACCAACAAAATTGCTATAAATTCTGGGACCCTGCACAATGCTGAGCAGAGGAGCAGTTTTCCTTTTCCTTCAAGTCGGTGACCTTCCCTTCTTGGGGAGGCTCCCAAATTCTTCTGGGAGCTAGTGGGTAAGAAATTACACCCATGGCTGCGATAGTATTTGGGGAATGCCTTAAATGAGCCAGGATGCGTGTTGTCGCAGTGCGAGGCTGACATGGCTTGATGTCCCCCGGAGGAGAAATCCATGACATAGGCAGGGAAACACCTAGAACGGGGAGTTCTATCTCACGGCATCAACAAGAAGGGCCACAGCTGCCTAGAACTGGAGGAAAGATCACTGTAGAGGGAGGAACGGCATGAGGAGGACTTAAGATAGGTCTGGGGCCAGACTTCGTGAGGCTGCAAAAATCTCGAATCACCTGAAAGGAGAACTAGCACAGGAGGCAGAAGAGCTCTCCTCGTCCCCCGGCGGCCACCAGCTTGACCTGTGACTTCGCTCATCGAGTGACCGCACCTGCCTCGCACTCAGTCTCTTCGTGACTAAAATGGAATTGGATACGTCAGTGGTTTTCTTCTTCATGTTTTTAAGCCAGCAGTAACTGTCTTCAAATGGAATCTTCCCGCAAATTGTGAAAGAAAGGAAAGCAGTGCCGCTGCAGTGACCCCGAGAACAGGCCCCTCCCTGCCGTGCGTATGTGCCCCTCCCAGCCCTGGGCGCTCACAGGCACGTCCCGGAGGATCCCTCCGCCTCCATGCGCTATGGTTTATGGAAGCCACTTGAAGTGACAGATTTAATGTCCAGAATTTGGTAAGGGGGGGAGGCTGACCTTGACCCAGTTTGCTGTGTATCTGCTTTAAAGTTGTTACGGATTCATCAGACACTTGCACACCTGAGTGAGCATCTGGAGCTTTACAGCCTGCTCTGTTCCTCGCTCCACCCTCAGAGAGGAGGACCACCCCTTCTGATTCTAGAAGATGTTGGGGACACTCCAAATGAGAAATAGAATCTGGATGTTCTCTGTCACAGGTTCTACTAAGTCATTGTGAATGAGGGGCTGGCCCTGGCACGGATTTTTTGGTATTCAGTAAATATTGGAAGGGTTGGCTGATGGGACAGCCGGAGGAGGAAAGAAGCCATGAGTGTAGGGAACACATTTTGCAAGATCAGAACCATCTCGTCAGAGGTAGCTGGGTTTGTACTGTGCACAGCTTGAAGGCTTCAGAGGCCGCCCACCATCACCTCGAGATCCCCGTGCCTTAGTGACCTTAACAGTCCTTAGTGACCTTAGTGAAGGGCACCTTGGACCATGCCAGTTTCTGGCTTTGTCAAGTTTTCATTTCCATCTTCAGATGCTTTCCTTTGAGAATAGTGACATCATGCCATATTTTCTTGGATAGCAACTGGGAAGTTTAATCATTATAATAATCATCATAATGCAGCTACTGAGTGATTATGAAGTGCTAGAAATGATAGGTTCTTTACCTGCAGTATCTTGCTTAAAGCACACCAAACCTCTGGGGTAGTAGTGTTATTTTCCTCCTGTTTATATTTCGGGAAACTGCAGTTTAAACAGGTTTTGGAGGTTATTTGGCTAGACTGGATTTGGGAGCAGAGAATAGACACTTCAGGTGGACAACATGACACTGGTTTAAATCTTGTCATAGCCCAAGATGACAAGCTCAGCTCCTGGAATTCTAAGGAAGCTCCTGACAAATCTTGTAGAGGTTCATTCATTCCTTCACTTATTCACCAAATACTAGTTGCGTGCCTGCCAATGGGTTGGTGTTGAACTGGGTACATTGTGTCAAACAGAGAACCACAAGCCATACTCCATGTCTTCAAAGACCTGGCAGACTGGGGAGAGACAAGTCATATGAAGAAAAGCAAAACTTAAAAAAAAAAGGAATAAAAAGTAATTAACATGCTCTAATTGTTTTTAGTCCATATCATGCATGTGCTTTAGAAGCATTTTCTCATTTTATCTTGAAAATAACCTGTGAGGGAAGGGTGCAGTTATGACCTATGTCTGCAGTGCACCTTGGAGAACATAAGGAGCTATAGACCACAATGAAGCCATACACTTAGCTGCATCCAAGGCTATGTAGCTAACCCGTGGCGAAGCCTGGAGTCACTGCTCTTAACCCCATGCCGCCTCTATGGTTAAATTGTGGTAGTTTAAACATTGAGTCACAAAGAATAGAAATGTGAGACATACAGTAAAGAAATGTTAAATAATACCCATAGAAGTAAAGATGAAGAGGGAGAGTATAGTGAGTCAGCGGAGGTGCAAAGGGAGCTGAGGAAGAAGAGGGAGGCAAGGAAACGTTAAGGAGGGAGGTGGAAAATGAGAGTATAGCATCAGTAATCAAGGGAACTGATACTTCGAGGGGCGGGGTGCACACTGTTCGTGATCAATGGAGGTGTGGATTGAGAACAAAGTCTTAGCTTTGGCTATTAGGAGATAGCCAAAAGTTCTTGTTGACATTCCAGGATAAGCTTTTGGAAGAGAATAGAAACAGAAGCCAGATTTCATTGGGTGAATTCTGAGTAACTATTTGTCTCTGAGTTGCTAATTCTAATAATAGTGTGGGCCCATCAGGCAACACAAACGTGAGGAATGGGACAATGTGAGAAGTGATAGAAAGTGGGGAGGTCTCTGGCAGACTGAAGGTCAGTATCACCTGAACTTTTACTTTCCCAAAATAAGCGAGAGCCTTGGCTGGTGTGGCTCAGTGGGTTGAGCACCAGCCTGCAAAACAAAGGATTGCTAATTTGATTCCCAATCAGGGCACATGGCTGGGTTTCATGCCAGGTTCCCAGTAGGGGGCACGCGAGAGGCAACCACACATGATGTTTCTCCCCCTCTCCTTCTCCCTCCCTTCCGCTCTCTCAAAAATAAAAAAAATAGAAAATGTTAAAAAAAAAAAAAAAAAGCTAGAAACCCAGAACTCTTGGTTTTAAAATATTAGTTCAATTTTTAAAAAATGAAACACAGTTGAGGGCCAACTATAATATACCTGTGGGCTGAATTTGGGCTACCAGTTGTTAGCATCTGGAATTCTCTATCCAGAAGCATATAAGTGAAATGAAGAAGCATCTCAAAGAAACAACAAAGTTAGGGATGGTTTAGGTTTGTTTTGTTTTGTTTTTTTTTAAGATTTTATTTATTTATGTTTAGAGAGAGAGGAAGGGAGGGAGAAAGAGAGGGAGAGAAACATCAATGTGTGGTTGCCTCTCACGTGGCCCCACTGAGGACCTGGCCTGCAACCCAGGCCTGTGCCCTGACTGGGAATTGAACTGGCAACCCTTCGATTCACAGCCTGCACTCAATCCACTTAGCTACACGAGCCAAGGCTGATTTAGGATTGTATGTGAGGCATGTGTATGTGTGTATCGAGGGCTGCTTGTTTTTTAATTTCTTGGATGAGTAACCATAAACTCACTAAGGAGGAGAATTAGAGAGAGAGATCCAAAATAATGAAAGAGAGCTGTCTAGAAAAGGAAATGCTGGTGGGACTGGGAGGGATGGGATTATGAGGCCAATTATTAGAAAGATGATTTTGATCTTCTTTTTCTTAAATAAGCCCCTTTAACGTTTCATATAATAAGGGGTTTGTGGCAATGAACTCCTTTAACTTGACCTTATCTGGGAAGCACTTTATCTGCCCTTCCATTCTAAATGATAGCTTGGCTGGATAGAGTAATCTTGGATGTAGGTGTTGCCTTTCATGATTTTGAATACTTCTTTCCAGCCCCTTCTTGCCTGTAAGGTTTCTTTTGAGAAATCAGCTGATAGTCTAATGGGAACTCCTTTGTAGGTAACTGTCTCCTTTTCTCTTGCTGCTTTTAAGATTCTCTCCTTATCTTTAATCTTGGGTAATGTAATTACAATATGCCTTGGTATGTGCTTCCTTGGGTCCAACTTTTTTGGGACTCTCTGAGCTTCCTGGACTTCCGAGCAGTCTATTTCCTTTGCCAGCTTGGGGAAGTTCTCCTTTATTATTTTTTCAAGTAAAGTTTTCAATTTCTTGCTCTTCCTCTTCTCCTCTGGCACCCCTATGATTCAGTTGTTGGAATTTTTGAAGTTGTCCTGGAGGTTCCTAAGTCTCTCCTCATTTTTTTGAATTCTTATTTCTTCATTCTGTTATGGTTGAATGTTTATTTTTTCCTTCTGCTCCAAAACATTGACTTGAGTCCTGGTTTCCTTCCCATCACTGTTGGTTCCCTGTATATTTTTCTTTATTTCACTTTGCGTGAATTAAACTTCACCTTTTCCTTTATTTTGTGACCATATTCAACCATTTCTGTTAGCATCCTGATTACCAGTGTTTTGAACACTACATCTAATAGGTTGGCTAAAACTATGAACAGTAAAATGACAACAGACTCACAACTATCAACAACTGAACCTAAAAAAAACAAAACAAAAACAAAAACTAAGCAAACAACTAGAACAGGAACAGAATCACAGAAATCGAGATCCCATAGAGGGGTATCAGTAGGGAGGGGGAGGGGTAGAATGGGACAAAGGTCAGGGAATAAGAAGCATAAATGCTAGGTACAAAATAGATGGGGAGGTTAAGAATAGCATAGGAAATGGAGAAGCCAAAGAACTTACGTATACGACCCGTGGACAGGAACAAAGGTGTGGGGAATGCTGGTGGGAGGGCAGGTGTGGGGTGGAGGGGACTAAAGGGGAGAAAAAAATGGGACAACTGTAATAGCATAATCAATAAGATATACTTTAAAAAAAGATGAGATGATACAAACAGTGATGGGAAGCTAAGAGGAGGAAGTAAAGATAGCCTACCTTGAGGTTAGGGGACACATTGTTTGCCAAGTAGAGAGTCAGAAGGAGTCTGGCCCTGGCCGATGTGGCTCCATTGGTTGGAGTATATCCAATAAACCAGTAGGTTGCAGGTTCAATTCCCAGTCAGGACACGTACCTAGGTTTCGGTTCAGTCCCTGGTCAGAGTGTGTATGAGAGGCAACCAATCTATGTTTCTCTCTTGCATGGATGTTTCTCTCCCTCTCTTCCCCTCCCTTCCCTTCTCTGTAAGCATGCCCTTGGATGAGGATTTAAAAAAAGAAAAGAGGCAGCCTAGCAGCTGGAGAGGAATCTGGAAGAGTTTTTTGGTGTCTGTTTATGGAACAGGCAGCAGCAAGAATGTGAGACAATTGGAACTGCAGAGTAGCAGTGAGGGCCCAGCTGACTTGTATTATCCTTTAGTTTTTAAGTGAGCATCTATTTATGTGATACCACCAGGCGATAAAGGTACAATGGAAGATACAGATTAGAATGAGACTTAATTGCTATTCCTAAAGTTTGCGGTTTCACTGTGGTCTGTAGCTCCAACCCAAACTGATAAGGGACTAATTTCCCACATTTTATTCTCACTTGCTCCCATCATCATATCTTTGAATTATTTGTACTATTACTTGTCCTATAGTTTTCTTTAAAGTAGTTCATTTTATATATAGGGTTGGGCAAAATTAGGCTTACAACTGTGAGTATGTGAAACACAGACTTTATTCTTTATTCTTTATTAATTATTTTATTATTTTCCATACAAACAACTGTAAACCTATTTTTGCCCTACCCTGTATAAAAACAGAAAAATGAATGGACATTATTTGCACTGTTATATTGTATTTTTTCAAATGTGTATTTTTAAAACATATGAAAAACTATTTGACATTTTGCCAAAAGTTAATCGCCATTCCTCCTAAAATAATTTTGTATATCACACGTAGAATGTCTGTCACTTCTTGGAAAGGATGGAACTGGTTAGTTTTAGAGTTCTTTAAGTCATTCAAAGCAGGAATTTTTCCATGTTACAGTAAGTGGATGTGGCCTTGATACATTTTTCTTTTATTCAGGCAGGTCTGCTTCTATGGGCTGGTCTGAATAAAATAGATTAAAAGCGGGCACCTTTTTGTTTG
Source organism: Micronycteris hirsuta (assembly GCA_004026765.1). NCBI lineage: Eukaryota > Metazoa > Chordata > Mammalia > Chiroptera > Phyllostomidae > Micronycteris > Micronycteris hirsuta. The sequence goes on along the minus strand of PVJI01000079.1, from coordinate 396,301 downwards.
ATGCTATTTGAATACCAAGACGTTTGGAGCTTTGACTGCAGAGCCTTCCAAATCAATCTGGTAGGGAAAGAAACTCGAACACTGTCAAGTAACAGATTCGTCAGCTGCCCTGCTTACACTTTTCATATAAAACAGAAAGGTTGGCAGATTATAGATAAAAGGTCAGTTCAGCAAAAAAAGAATATATGTCAGACAATCTCATAACATAGGTGGCAGAGAGCGGAAGTTGGAACTACTATTGGATTCTCAGAAAGAGATGAGTTTGTTGGCGCCCTGTAAATTTCATCACTGTGTCTGCGGCTGTTCATTTTGGTGGCTACTCCTTTATGTCCAGTCTCCCAATATGATTTAAAAGACACCGAGGAGTCCTGTCTTCCTGAGGAAGATTTACTTTGCAGCCGTTTTACTTTTTGTTTTCAAACGGGTCTGAAAGGCAAACATGTACTTCCTGTTGTCTTGTCTCCCAATCTCACCCATGCCGTCTCTGAACCAAAGCTCTAAAATGGAAAAAGTGAGAAGCCAAGCCCTTTTGCAAGAGCAGTGGTGCATAAAGAAAGGGTTTACAGTGAGTCCATCATCATGAATGATTAAAGGGGAACTGGGCAGCTGCCGCGTGAGTTGTACAAATAGAGTTGCTCAAAGATTCATGCCAGTAGGACCTAGGTTGGAACAAATTACTGCCCAGGAAAACGGTCCAACCTTGGGAACACAGGTGAATCTGGGGGTGTGGTATTAGGCCAGTGGGATCACAGAACCATGATATTAGAGTTGTGGGCTATCTCACAGATTTCCAGCATGTGCAGTGCTTGCAATTTGCAGCTTGTTAATACATCTTTCATCTCTATTTTAAGTGCAAGCAATTGTGCAAAATATATTCGTGCTACCCAAGTAGCTTGCTGTGTGCATTGTACTTCTTATGGTCTGATGTTAGTGCAGATTATAAACTCACACAGACATGCACTTGAGAGAGGCTTCCTGTTTGTCGTGAGCTGTCCCCCTGGCAAATAACTGAGGCCAAAGGCATGTCACAGCGTCGTGGGCTAGTAGTCAAGGATACCCACTGACACTTGGCCACAGTGTTTTCAGTTTCGTCTGTCTGCAGTGTTATTTTCTGACTGCTTTCATCTCTCTCTTTAGTCTCCCCATTAACCCATGTGCTATATACACAATTTTATTAGTGTTAGAAACATAAAAAAGTGGAAGCTGAAGAAAAACCAGTAGCATTCCAAAACATATTCTGGCAATCTTAAAAATTGCTTTAATATTAGCAGATATGTTTGCATTGTGCTGCTGGGATTATTGGGGGCTTCACAGTGTAATTGCTACAGTTTGCATTGCTGAAATGCAGGTGGACCCATGACAAAATTTGCTCCCTCTCCCCCCCCAAAATAAATATAACTCTCTTCCTCACTAAGCTTCATTAATTAAATCATTGACTCAGGCTTGCTGGTAAGGACCAATTCTTTACAACAAGTGTATCCAATTTCCTGCTAGTGGTAACTTTCATTCTTCCTGGAATCGCAGGAAACATTAATTTTTCGTTGGACCCAGGAGTCTCAGGAAGCTGGAATTATAGGCATTATTGTCCCACCCTTTTTCCTTTCAAAATGAAATGAAATGAAATGAAATGAGCAGCAGCCCAGCGGTGAGGCTTGAGGGATGGGTAATGAAAACGAATAGAAAGGGCATTAATTTCAGGATGGGGACAGCTGCCCAGCACTATCTCCCTTTGGATTTTGGTTCTTATAGCATCACGGTGAGTTATTAATATGTATGATCTGTACTTTATTCAAACATTATAAATCTATGCAGAAGTCTGGTGTTTGGGTTTTTCTTTATAGCTTTCATTCTTCTTCCCAGAATTATCTCATTTCGATCGGGAAACTTTTGCATAAAAAGCACACACCAAGAGCTCACATTTCCATACCATAAATATTAAAAGGGGGTTAAGCTTTATAGTTTCTTCTCCCATCCCCAATGGGTGGAAAGTTAGCCTTCAAATGCAGAGGGAAGCATTATTAATGTTCTTTTTTTATCCCCAACCCAAAAGATAAACTTTAACTTGCAATATGGAATTGTACTATTTTACTTACGTAAACTGTGGAATGCTTGACTATGCCACGTCTTTTATATGAAGAGTATGCTAAAAAGTAGCAGTCATCTGAATTGTTAAAAGTAGTAGGTTTGCTTATTTTTTTTTATTAGAGTTGACATACAATTTATGTTAGTTTCAGGCATACAACAGAGTGATTCTACGTTTATGTGCCTAGCAAAGTCATCTGCTTGGTTTTTGAGGACCAAACCAAATTCAGACCTTTTTTTTAAGGAATGTGATTAAAGTGCTTTTTGCTGAATTCATCGCAGTGAATCTGTAGCATACAGAAGAGGGAAATGGAACCAGAAAACTTAATGTCTTCTTAGTAGCTTTTTAGCTTCTTAGCAGCTTCCCATCTCTCGTTTATTGTCATTTTTGTTAGCATAAAGGAGTAGTCATAAATTTTGGTTCCCATGGAAATATAAAGGAATGCACGAGCTATTTCATTTGGGTATGCCGTCTGTTAATCACACAGTCTCGGCTGTTGTACTTCATGATGGGAAATGAATGTGCTAATTGGTGCTCTTTTTTTCTTATTTCAGGAAACCTGCCATATGAATATAAAATAGTGATTGCTGGGAATCATGAACTGACATTTGATAAGGAATTCATGGCAGACCTTGTTAAACAGGACTACTACCGTTTCCCCTCTGTGTCCAAATTGAAACCAGAGGACTTTGACAACGTTCAGTCCCTCCTGACAAACAGTATTTACTTACAAGACTCGGAGGTAACTGTGAAGGGATTCAGGATATACGGTGCACCTTGGTAAGTGTCCACTTGGACAGTCTCGTCCCCTGTCCCGTCCCCCTGCGCCCCCCCCACCCCGGCCCAGGCTCAGCACTTTAAAAAGCCTGGTGCAGACTTGCATGATGTAGAGGAAAAGGATAAGCTGGAAAGAATCCTTATTGCTCTACTTCCAACAGAACACTTAGTCTGGCCCTGCTGCGAAGGGCTGTGTTTGTTTTCATTGTGATGCAGAGGTCTTTAGGCAAGATCAATGGGAGCAGGGCCGATTTGGGTGTAGGTGGGGCTTCTTGTGTGTCTGTGGGACACAGAAGGATTTGGGAGAAGGGCACCATTGTTCCTCTTCAGGCAGATTCCAGGGCTCTGGACATTCCCTCGCCTTAGGCCACTCATTTTCCTCTCACTGTGTACTGGAAGCACTCACAGACTATCTTGCTTAGATTAGGGTTTTCGAACCTAACTGCACATCAGAATCACTAACTCTGAAGAAATACAGATTTTTGAGGCCCTGCCCATCCAGACTCTGATTCTCCTTCCTGAAGTGGAGCCTAACAATCTGTATTTTTCAAAGCTCCCCAGAGGAGGCTGATGCCCAGACTCTTTGAAAGTCATGGGTTAAGAGCTCAGTACTAGAGTTCTCTGCAGTGAGATCTGCTAGACTTGAGGCATGTGCATATTCTCCTGGGCCAGACAAGAAGTATTTTGACCTTGGCTTCTATCAGTTGTCTGGTTTTGAAGACGCTGATTCGCAGAGGTTGAGCCCCAGTTTCTGCATCCCCAGAGGGTGGAAATAATACATCCTTTAGAGGGTTATTATGAGGATTAAATTAAGTGACATTTGCAGTAGATTTAGAAGAGTACCTGGTGGTTTGCTTAGGATAATAATTTTCTGGCCTTGGATCTGCCACTAAGTATTTATGTGAACTTGAACCTTCAGAGCCAGTTATTTTTTCATCTTCAAAATGGGAGTGTTAGATCAGAAGGTGAGTGTCAAAGAAGTCTTGGGTTTTTATTATTTATTTACTTTTCAAGCGCTCTATGTGTATATAGAGCAGTAGAATTAACTTTTTACTTACCCAACCTGGAAAGGTAGTTGAGTCCTGCCCTAGGAGTTGCAGATGGAGTTGAAGGCTGGAATAGGAGAGAGTAAATTCAGATTGGCCACCCCACTTAACAGCTTGGTTTGTCCTCTGTAGAATAGCAAGTTGAAATATTTCCTTTTTTATTTGGCATCTAAAAGGACTGATGAGTGGATACAGGAAGTTTATCCGTGTAAAAATCAACCTGACAATGATTGTGAACTCTTAGTTGAGTACTTACTATATATGCCAGGCACTATTCTATATCCTTTATATCCATCATCCAATTTATTTCAAATACCTTTAAGAGATGGGCACTATTCAGATTCTTACTTGGCAGGTGAGAAAATTCAGGGTCAGAAAGGCTAAGTGACTGCTCAAGGATCACAGAGACTAAATGGTAGCATCCTGATTTGAGACTGGCAGCAGGGTTCATGATGTGGCTGAGGTGTGGTGGTCGTCGGTGGTTGTTGTCTACAATGGGTCTATCCAACTTCAGTGACGTACACCAGTTCATTTTTTTTTAATATGTGAGAAGGTAGTAAAGAGAATAAAGAGTAGAAATTAGTCTTATCGAACAGGAATCTGAGAAAGGAGCTCAGGGAGGTGTTGGATGTTGATATTAGCATTTCTGGGTAAAGAGGAGGGGAGAGAGCCGTCCCAGCTGTCCAGCGTGGTCCTTAATGACTGTCTCGTAGCTGAGGAATGACCTCTGACAGAGAAATTATGTGGAGTTGCGATCATTTTTTCAATAACTTCAGATGATCTTTGAAAAATCTTCAAAAGGGCACTGAAGATTGAAGATTATTCGAGAACAAACAAGACTTTCCGAGACCCTGGATTGGTAGTTGCCGAAACGGTGACCGCCAACAAGCCTCCTCCATTGTCGGAGCAGATCCAGACCTGTTCAGGGTCAGGTTTCGCTAAATCAGACTGTGGCCGTGATGAATGAGGGGGTGATGTTGGATCCTGGGACAGATCTTGCAGCATCTCAAGAAATTAAAAAATGGCAACAACAACAACAACACAGTAATTCAAATAATGTGATGTGATAGGGGATAATTATTTTTGGTGGTGGTACAAACTCGGACAAAGTTTATGTCTGAACTGGATTCATATCATTAAAAAATTTTATTTTAATATTGGAAAAGATAGTAAAGTCAAGAGAATAGACACTATTAGCCATTTGAAATGTTTTCCTGAGGTTGTTTTACACACAATTTATTGGGATTTCCGGAAAGTCCAAACTACTTCCTACCTAGCGTCTCCTTACAAGAAGGGAGATCTTTGTGTGAAATTTGCTTCACCCAGAGGAATTGTTGCTACTTTGTCTTTCGACTAAAAATGCAGAGGTTGATGGTAAGAAATTTGCAGTTTCATCCCGTATTTTGGAGACATCAGTAATTTGGATCCTACTCTGAAGATATTTTCTTAAAATCAATATTCCCAGGACTGTTGAAAATCTGAACCTTGACTTAGGAATGCCTACGTGCCCATTTCTGAGCAGGGAGGACAGATTTTCCCAGAGCTCCCACTTGTTCAGCCCTGGGACCTGGGGCGACTTTCTGAACACCTCCATGTGTCTGTTTTCTCATCTCTAAAGTGGGAGATAGCAACATTACGTCCCTCACATGGTTGTCAGGAGGATAAATGAGCTAATGCATCCGCAGCACGCAGAACACTTCCTGGCATCCAGGGAGCATTTGATAAGTGGTAGCTGTTACCGATAGAGTGGGGTTGGTGTTTCCAGTCTATACCTTTGTCCACTTCCTGTGAAGACCATTGCTCTAGTCGTCAGATGGGGTGGGCCTAGCCCTAGTTCAGCCTCTGCTGATTGGGTGACTCGCTTAAATTCTCTATTGGTAAAAACAGGGCAAAGTCAGAATCTTGCGGGCATGCTTGATGATTTTAATATCTTACACGATTTTTAACCTCTTTTCACTATTGAGAATTTAACTGGAAACTAAGTTACCCTCTTTCTCCTTTCAGAAGTTAGGTTTTCCATTCCTGAGTTTTGCTCAGAGGTGAATGCCTGCTTGGTAACCTATTAGACATGGCAACCCCCCGAATAATGTAAATTGATGTGAGTTCCATGCTTTTCTAATGACATTTTGGAGGAAATACTCAATTCTGGTTTGCTGATAGTGCTAGTGGTTTGAATCTAAAAGCAAATCCAATAAAAACCTTGATATTAAGGATTTCTATCATCTCATAGTTTTCTCAAAAGTAATTGCCATCTGACCAGGAAGATAGTTATGACGCATGTATCTAAAAAATGTGGATTGTGACTTGGTCTCCTATAGACAGGGATATTCGTTATGTGTTTATGACTTGTAGCACAGCTGAGAGCTTCCTGAAAATCAAGGAGAATGAAAGCAGTGTCTTCTGATTTACAATTTAGCAGGAGTTTGTATGTGGAAAGTGACGTACAACACTCCAGTGCATTCATGTGTGTTCACAACTGACATGCTCTGTGGTACTTCTTAGATCCCCAAGGAAGAGCGTTTGGATGTTGTTTGGTAGGTCTGGGAAAATTCAGTGGCCTGCACTGAAGAAGTTGTAAGGCTTGTCCTGGGAGAAAGGTGCTCCCCTGGAAGGAGGACAGTGGTTGACACATTCCTGGGGACACCCCTGCTTCAAGAGGCCTTATGGCAGGCTCTGTGGCTTCTTTATAGAGTCACGCCTCTGTACTCATCAGCTTCAGAACTCGTCAAACTCTGTACTTGTCACATTTTGAAAGAAAAAAATGTTACAGCACTCGGTGCTTGCTCGGGACTCGCCCCGCTTGTTGGAACTTATATTATGAGTCACAGCGCTGCCCCACAAGAGAAAATGCTTCATCGCTCTGTACTCGTCAGTTATGGAACAAATTAACGACAAGTACCGAGGTACCACTGTGTTTTCCTTCACCACTTTGTTATTCCAAAAATCTTAAAGAAAGAAAGTGGGTGCTATATGTTGTTATCTTTGGGAGTAGCAGTTCAGTCACTCTTTCTTCATTTCTCCCGTTGTGCTTTTTCCTCCCTCTTTGGGGGACAGAAGAAAAGGGTCTTGTGTTGCGAGACAGTTACGTCTGCCTAAGATTTAGCCGTCACAACAGGAAAGCTTGTGGGTTTCCTGAATCCGTCTTGTTGATTCTCTGCCGCCGAGATAGTTCCTGATTTCCTCGTCACAGTCGCTCCCAGCTCCGTAATGTCTTTTCCAAAGGCTGAGTGTGGTTAGGAACGGGGGACACCACTCTCGTCTGTCAAATATTGGCCATTGTGGGAACTAACTGGTTCTCTGGCCAGGGTAGAGGGGCAGTGGGATTTTAGAATCTTTTTTGTATTTTTGGTTACTGATCCGTGGAGCCAGCATTGTAGTGCAAGCAGGTTTCAGTAAACTCACTCGTGGGATTTGGCATTTAAACACGGACTAGCCCCTTCTGCCCTACCCCCAGTTTCAAGTGCTCTTTTGTTACTAAGATGCTGTAGAGAAAAAAAAAAAAAATCCAGGTACTAACTGATCAGCAGCCAAGCTGCAAAAAGTAGAGTCTATGTATCCGACCTGCACAGAGCAGTTGTGCGGCTCAGCCATAGCCTGCACCTCATTCCCCTCTTCAACAGAAATGCAGAGCTGGTCTCCCGTGGCTTTTAATGAATATGAGTGGGGCTTTCCGATGTGCAGGAATTTGATCTCTCTGCTGACCAAGGGGTCAGGAACAAAGAGCACACTTTTTCATGTTAGAGTAGACCCAGGTGTAATTTGTCAGATTTAGTAACTGTGGAGGAAGTGCCTTAACTTCTGCAGCAGGAAAATTAGATCTGGGGCCTAGGCTGTGTAATTCTAAAACGGCTGAAATAGCAAGAGAAAGCCCATTGGAGTTGCATTTTCAAAGGAAGTATGAGCAGGATTTGTGTTTTTCTCCCTCCTCTCTTTTCCCCACGTCGGATCATAAACATGTTGAATCCATTCATTCATTTAGATGTAATTTTCTCAGCATTTTTAAAAGTGGGAGTTAAGTGTTGATGTTACTCTGCAGCATTTATAATTGTGCTTGCATACCAATAACTACAAGGTTGCTCACGTTTCCTGGTTCTGTTCAGTGTGATAGTACTTTATGTTTACCCTGTCAGAAAAGCTTCAGATGTTTTTATTTCCAATTATAAGTTTTGTAATGCATCGTGTACTTTGATGACAGTCTTCAAGTTCTTGAAATAGCGAACAAATTAACAGCAGATATTGAGTGAAAGGATTAGAAAAGCAATTGGCAACTCATATGATAGAATTCAGATATGGGGATGGGTGGAATGGGCTCATTTATTTTATTTTCAGTCATACTTGTAATTAACTTGGGCCAAAAAAAAAAAAAAAGGGAAGAAAGAAAGAAACAATTCCACGTTTAGCAGGAAAGTCCTTTCACACTAAAGAACTATACAAACAGTATTGGTTCTGTACCACGTTCTCAGGATTCCGGCTTTTATTCAGGAAGCTTCAGAAAGGTATTGGCACAGAAAAAGGTCTCTGTGTGTGTGTTAAACAAATATGCACTCTGCTTTTACATGATTCTGTTTAAAGGCGCAGGCTAACATTTCATTTTTCTTGGCTCGGGGCCCATAGACTCCCCCATTATGAAACCTATGGCTGTTCTGCCTGCTCTCGAGTTTCAGGCTCTGTTGACATTTTTGCCCGTTTCAGAATGCAGCTGACTGCTCTTAGAGCCCCGCGGGATCAGATTCTCTTCTGGTTTAACAACTGCCCTGTTTATTTGAAAAAGGAGAAAGCAAAACCGATCACTTTGCTTCCTACCTCCCATTGATAGCCATGTCAGTAAACAGCATTTCGAAAGCTGGTTTATGCAGAGCTCGTGATGTTGGGTCCACCTGTACCTTTCTGCCCACTCTGTCCAGACCTCGCAAGCTTTAGCTGATGTGTTAGGGGTGGGTGTACAGACCAGTGCGACAGAGATAGAAGTCATATGCATATCAGCATTTGCATAACTTAAAATTTTGCCTACGCATTCTGAGAGACAAACTCAGTTAGCAAACAACCGGAATAAATTTGGATGGTATTTTTTACTCAGAGAATGTGCACGTGTGTTATCTCACTAGGGCTTCACAACCATTCTAAATAATGAAAATTTAAATTGAAAAGCAATTATAAACAATTAAAATAGGCAGAGGATGTATTAATAACAATAGTAGCCAGCATTTACAAGTGTTTACAAGGCTACTCAGTAGAGCCCCCTTTTGACAGAGGAGACCAAGATAGAGTTTTTGCCAGAGAGGGTGACTTGTCCAAAGTCAGGAGTTTGTTTGGGGACAACTGAGATTAGAATCCAGAGCTCCTTTGCTGAGTTCTCTAGACTAAACCAGGATATCCTAGTAACCACAGAAGTCCCCTTATTCTACTCATCAACCTGCAGCAACTTAGGCAGTTGCCACTTAGAACACTGGGCTGTTACCGCCCAGTTACGAGAAGGGCAGACAGATCCAGGCCAGGACGCTGCGGGAGCTCTCAGGGCTCAGAGATGAGGAGCTTGCGGGGGAAAGGAGGCATGTTGAGGGGACATGACAAATGAACCATCCTATATCCTTTACGTGGTGTGCTCTGCAACCTAGGGTTTTCAAAATGAAAAATATGTGTCTCATAAGACATGGATCAGCTCCTTCTGGTCTTTCTGCACCATAGAGACAGCTTCTGTTTCCATTGCACACCCATCGGGGGGCAGGTGTCAGGTGCATGTGGCTTTTTCCCTCCAAAGCACCAAGTGGCAGGTGAGAGAGACAGCGGCCCTGGGCATATGCACCAAGAAGGAAGTGCTGGCCATGTGCCTCCGCTGAAGTCAGGCCTGGCGTGAGTCCAGGCACCATGCCACAGAGAAGACCTGGGCCTTCACGTTGAAACCCAACTGGCTGGCTGCTCGGTGTTCTTTCATTCTCTCAGATTATACCAACAGGTTTCTTTTTAACCCACAGTAGCTGCTGGTGGATGGAAGGAGGTTATAAAGTGGTATAAGCTCTGTGAGGGCAGGAACCCTGTCTGCTTTGTTCTCTGTGCATGCCCTAGGCTCACCCAGTGCTGGCGCGTAGTAGATACTTAGTCCATATCTGATGAATGAATGAATAGGAGATGTGTCTGTGGTTGATGGACTGAAGGTCTACACAGCTGCAGAAGGAAAGAAAATATTTGCAGTACGAGATCTAGCATAGCTATGAATCTATAAAGACAACCAGAGATGGCAGGGCATAATGGAACGAAGCAAAGTGCTAAATTATGTCCATGAGCTTCATGGACATATCAGGTCCTTCCTGAATACAGAAAGTGTGGCAGCACCTCTCCCGGTGAACGTGGTTTGGTAAAGTTGAGGAATGGGAGTGGCTGGACAAACGTAACTTGAAGGCAGTGAGAATTTTCAAGGAAAGGTTCCAAAAGTGTTTTTAAGCTCTTTATTGTAATTTCTTTACCTCAGATGCCTTATCTCTCTGTTGTGAGCAAGAATGGAAGTTTCTGTTAGATTTGGAGACAGCCTCTGCAGGCTGCAGTAAAGGAAGTCAGCGTAAGGTATGAGTTTGGTAGGAAGCTCGACCAGGTGGGCCCTCAGTCAGTCCTTTGGACATTAGAAACCAGTTATCAAATATTTAGTACTCTCTTCACAATGGTGGAATCTCAATGGTTGAAATTCTTAGAGTTGAATTAAAGTCACGTAGATTCTGTACCACTTATTTTCAAGCTATTTGGCAAACACGGATTTCTCGTTTTACACTCTGAACTCCAGGTGTGATGTGAATTTCTCCAGGTGGTACCGGTATTATCAGATAGGGAGTCCTTCGGGGCCCCACTGACAGTCTTCACCCGTCTCTGCCTGGTTCGCATCGCTGCTGCTGCTTTGCCTTCCTGTGGCTTTCTTCTCCCCCGTAGCTCAGATGTGCTCATAAGTAAGTCCAGGCAGCTGCACTGGTTCCTCTGATCCTCCTGATGATCCGCGATGCAGGTGAGATGGGCTTCGGAGCAGACAGGTGGGCAGTTGCCAGCTTCCACCCAGTGTTCCCCTTCTGCTAGACACCACATCTGTGTCGCCTCAAGGCAGCCCTTCTGTCTCTTCTGATGAGTCTGCCCATGGGAGGCTTGCTGGGGGATACCCTACCATGCTGTGCTCAGGGACATCCCTCTGACAGTGAAGGCTTTGTGGACACTGGGTGAAGAAGCTCTTCCTGCTGACTCCCTCGTCCTTTAAAGCATCAGTTCCTCAGGTTAACCACCTTCCGGCAGGACCTCCCCAGAAGAAAGACATGCACTGACTGGTCTGACCCTCAGCTGGACGTAGTTTACAGGGCTGCGGCCCTGTTCTGCCTGCTGAAGGCGGGGAGGCAGTGTGCAGTGCAGCGCTGAAGGCCTTGGACTTCAGACACAGCTGTCCCCAGCAAGCTTGAGTCTCAGTTTTATCATTTAGAACTCATTTACCTTGTTAAGCATGTTATTTCCTCTCCTGAATGGCAGTTCCATCTGTCAGATAGGTATGCAAATAATAATGACTGTTTATTGAGCATCGCCCGCATACAGGTACCTTATATAACATTGCTTTTAAGCCTTGCAGCAACTGTATGGGAAAGGTAATTTGACAAATCCCATTTGGGAGATGATGGAATTCAAGGTTACAGAAGTTAAGTAACTCCCCCAAGGGCACCCATTTCCCAAGTAGCAGAACTGGAAGTCCAACCCCGAAGCCTTTATTATTTTTTTTTTACTAGTCAGTGTATTGTTTGTGGGATTAAAATGTGATAATGTAGTTAACTTCCTGGCACACAGTAAATGCTCAGTAAGTATTATTTTCTCCTCTGAAAAGTACTAATTGTTTAGTTTTATAATGGCTACTTTTTTGTGTTTGTTTGTTTTGTTTTGTTTGCTTTTTGTTTTCCTTTTTTATGATGGTATACCAGGGTAAAAGGGAGAAGCAAAGAGGGGCAGAAGTGAGGTGAATAGGAAACTTAGTCTAAGAAAATGGCTACCCTGTCTGTGTATGTATGTGAGACAGAGAAAGAGAAATGTAAAGGCAATTGTACAGTTTCTTAGCACAGTGAGTTGCTTCAGGTCTGGATAAGCAGAACCATATAAGGAAGGAACCCCATATATTGGCTGCATCTGGTCCAAAGACGTGAAAGAGTAAATGATGAATGTTAAAAGAAGAAATGTGGACATTTTTAAGGTCATTTACACGAGTATCATTTTGAATGTATGAGTAGCACTTGGTACTGCGTTTTCGCTCACGAAAAATACAGGTGAGCTTGGATAAACTGTAAATTGAACGTGGAATGTTCTGTGAAGGCTGCATGCACAGGAAGTTAGTGACAAATTTGAAAGCCCCTGGGTTTGTACAGAATGTTCTATGTACTGTCAAAAGGCAGAGAAGGTGAACTAAAAATCTGCATTAATTCAGGAGAGGCTATGGGAAGACAGTTTTGCTCAAATATTAGAAGAGATCAGCACAGTTAACGTGTACATAGAGTTAATGTGACTAGGAATGTCCAAGTATGAAATACAGTGAAAACTCAATGGAGAGAAACACTTGGTGTCTAAAGGGCAAATTAGAGAAAATAGTGAAGCTCTAGCTAGCCTAAATAAGATTCTTCCCAGAATAAAACTTCCCAAGACAGCATCTGAAGATGCTGGTGATATTTATTGAGGAATTCAGATAATTTCAGGCCTGCTGTCTTGGCATGGTGAAATTAGGATAGGTCACATTTTTTAAAACGTGGTGCTGAAATTTCACATGAACTTTAGTAAATCAGCACTTAAGACTAAGCAAAACCAATACTATGTTTATAAAAGAAAAAAACAGGTCAGAGTAGACACTAATTTTCCAGTTTTCCTAAAATTGGTTATTCCCGCCCTCTGCCACCCTTTTTTACATATTCTGTACAAAATGATTGCACTTTAAACTAAGTGGCTCTGATGTCTGCCTAGCTTAATAACTGAAGATTACTGTTTCTCTCACTGCATTTCAAGCTACTGTATGTGTTGAAATTATGGAATATATCAATCTGAACACTGAATCCAATCTGAATCCAGTAAGATATACTGAGTTTTCATGCCGCACAAGGTCTCATGAGCAATGGGAAGTACCTTGGAGTACTCTGGTTCTAAAAGGAGGATTATCAAGGACAGAAACTAGGGGGGAAATATTTTTATTACCTTAATGATTTAAAAGTCCAGTCCCTAATTCACTAACCATCACCCGGCCTCTGTTTTTATTTTGAATGAAGAATCAGCAGAAAACACCTTCTTGTTCTGATCCTTTCAGAACAAATTGAAGATGAGCCTAAAACCTACTCAGAAATTGTTGATGGCAAAATTAGTGGCAGCATGGTGCCGGGCAATTATTAGCCACCTCTCCCCACTTTTTTACTTCTTTCCCTTTGGTGTTCCGACTTCAGGGACAAAGAAAACTGTGGAGAGGAAATTTAAGAAATTCCACTTGTGGGGTTTGCTTTTGTATTATTTAAACGAATTAGTATGGAGAAAGCATTTGAGAATGAGGACTTTGGGCTATGCTTGCATGCCTCTGTTACTGAAATTCCTCATGCTTCCCCCCCCCCCCCCGCCTTTTTGTTGAGATGTAACAGCAAAGACTAGTTTCTATTTTTATCCAAATTCAACCTCTCCCTTAAAAAGATGTCCTTCTATAAAGACAAGAATTTACCTGTTGGTTAACAGCATGAGTAGGGAAAAAATGGAAGACCTTGGGGAAGGGTGTGTGGTGCTGGCCCTGACCTCTGTGCTTTCAAATAGCTCCTGCCCAAGTCAGATGCTGTGTGGTTGAGGCTGGCGTAGCAGCCTCAGAGACAGGCCGGTGAAGGGCGAGGGAGTGTTCAGGGTACTGGAGTGCCTTTCTACGTTCAAAAACACAGTTGAAAATCTGAGATATGGGGGAGTGTTGGTTTTTAAGGTGACTTGCTGCAGAAATTACTTTGTATAGAGTGTGAACTCTGCCCTGAAATGCCTGAGAGAAGCAGGGCCACTCTGGAAATCTTGGAGTTTGATCAGCCTGTAAGCCACAGGGGTAACCGTGCTCTGAAGTCAGCTCTGAGATTTTGTAACTGTTGATATTCATGAGTTTCGTTACAAGTATAATGTGTTTTTCCTTGGTTGATTATTGCAATACACAGAATAATTGGATTATTGATAAAGCAGAATACAAGTATGCCAGAAAAAATGCATTCTCTTTGTCCATCGAACCTGATACTCTTCTTGTGAAGGGCGGGGGTGGAGGGTGGAGGGAAAGCTGCTTTTCTGGGTTTCTACAAGTAAGGGTAGGAAAAACAAGGTGAAAGGAAATAAATCACTGCAAAAAATCACCAAGGATAGAAATCATGCAAAAAGTCGGCATCTAAATTCCTAGAGATTGTTTCCCAAGCTGTGTAAACTCTCTTCACTGAACCAGATTACTCACATGGGTGAAGATTTTACAGTTCCAGTAAAAATTCGTACCTTCACCTGGTTTTAGTCATTTAAGAATTAACACCAGAGAGCAATGGCATGTTTTTCTTCTTATATTTAGCAGTAAGCATTTCAAAAGCCATATCTCCACTAAAAATATACAAAGGGATCATAGCATTACAAAAAGCATATAAATATAGAGAGAAAATGAAAACCGAGAGGTACATAAATACACCACGAGTATAACGGCGATTTTTCTCTCATGAATGTTCTTTTCTTTTTTTCATTCTACTTCCCTGGGATTTCGTATATTCTTACAGTGGTTATTTTTACAGTCAGGGGGGAAAAGAAGGCCATATTCTCTTGTAAAACGTGTCTAGGGATAATTTGGCAGTTGACTCACTTCTTCAACATTACGCTGGCGTTGTGTTTACAGTTCTTGTGTATTTGTGGGCCGGGACACATGCACACACACTTCACGTACTATCTGTGTGCAGGCCATTGCACAGGATGAGGAGGTGGAAGCGCCCCGAATCAACAAGTGCTTACGGTTTCCCCTGCTGAAGTGGAAGGATTCCTGGAAAGCACCCAGAGCCAGCATCTTTCTGCCAAAAAATGTTGTTTCCTCTTTTAAACCAAAATCTCCAACGAAGGTGGTACTTAGATGCCTCATTTGATGCTGGGATGACCGATGGAACCCAGACCTCTCCGGTGCTGCATTTTGATTTATTGCTGAATGCGGCACCCAGGGACTTGGGGTCTGAGGGTCTGGCTTTAAAGGATGTGACTTCAGAAGAGGAAAGCCTGGTGCCTACCTTTGCTTATTTGTATTCCAGTGCTGTAACCTCCCCTCCTCTCCTGTGTCTTTGTTCTATTAATCTGCAAAACAGGGCTCACTAGACTAGTGATTAGTCCTTGGAGCTTGTTTCTATTAATCAGTCTGCAAAACAGGTCGACTTGGATGCTTTTGTCCCAGAGCTTAAATGCGTTTCTGTTGTCAGGCTGCGGTTTAGGGTGTTCAGTTTGCCTTAACCGGGACCAGGCGGTGAAATTTGGTTTTTATATGCTGATTGCATTGTATAGAAAGAAAATACCGCTTGAAAAGGCAGCATGAAAATGCTAATGTAGAATTGTAGAGCTACGGTTTAGGAGAAGGAAAAGTTTATAGAAAATATAACTTGTGTAGCCCAGCTGTGTTGTACAGTGACCTACATAGTGTGCTGTTGACTGGAACAGCAAATAAGGCGTTATTCATATTACATAGTCTAGAAGTATGGTGTCGAGCAAAGGTTACCTACTAATAATTTTAGGTGTATTTGGAATGTAATTCTCGTTTGATACTTCAAGTGACAATATTGTCCTTTTAGCTACTGTATTGAATAATTATAAGACCCAGCACAATTTGGTGAATTTTCTTCCTTTTTTTTCTTCCCCACCCTCCCTTGTGTGGAGCGACTCTGCCACAGATTGAAATGACTCTACCTTTTGCGGGGGGGGGGGGGTCTCTGTATCTCAGTTTTCTTATCTTCATTATCAAGGGACAGGCAGTGACTTAGCTGTGGAGATAGAGTGTGGGTTAACGGAGTGATGATTATAAATTGCCTCGTAAAACGCTCATTATCACCATTTAAAAAATTTTGCTAACTCTAATGTGTGAATGATAGAATTTGCTGGTAAAGAATTTTAATGCATAACCTTTCCCAGGGACAGTGACAGTGTGGGGGGAAAAAAACCACAGTTTTCTATTGGAAGTCATCTTTACATCTCTAAAAACTTCTAGGAAATTTCAGCATTCATTACTTGTGGAATAACCCTTACTCCCCACCCCCAAAGAAAGAAATCTGTTGGAGTGAGGTATATGCAAGGAGCAAACTGTCATAGCCCCAAATTAAATTTGTCATCAGTGATAAATTTAGCGCTCTAAGATACTTTAATAAGTGCTTCAGCTTGATTTATTGGTTTTGTTAGTTAACAAGAGTATATTATGTCTTGTACAGAACTTAGCAGAAGCAATTTCTGACTAGACCTTCCTTGATTTAAAAATAAATGAAGTCTCATTTTAGTCATGGTGGTAATTATTTTAGTACTAAATTGGAAGGTAAGTAACTGCGGTCCTGTCATTAATGTTTTTTTTTTTTTAAAAAAGGAAGAAAAGAAAAAGGAAAATGTCGAGATGTGAAAGGGAAGACATTGAAAAGGTTCTAGTTCTTTATTTTTGCACATACTTTATTTCCTTTGTGCATATGCAATGCATCTAGGCTGTTTTTACTGGTCCGGGCTCAAGTTGCAGCCCTTGCATATATAATCACTAATGAGTGTCAGGATTCAGCTGCTAATTTGAAAGGCTTTGTGGCTCCTTCACCCCAGACACTAGCAGCTTCATTAGGCTCTGCTTTGTCCAACCTGACCTTTGCTGGCCTCTAGATCACAGCCAAATACCAACATTACACCAACACCCTCCCAGTTGAAACAGTCCAGACACAATTCCTTTGGAGACTATCTTATCAGCATCTGCTCCTGACAGAGACTTGGGTGCCTCTCCAGCACAACACGTGATTAGGGTTACCTTTCCCCAAAGAGGGCCTGTTTCCTCACACCCACGGGGGTTCTCAGTGGATTGGAGATCTGAATTTTATAGCAATTAACCCATTTCTCTGTCTCTTTTTTTTATAAAATGTACTTTTATAAAGCATAGCTTTTAAAATGTATTTTTATGGATGTTTCAGTGAAAGCAATAAGAAGGGGGTTTTCTCCTTGACTTGGGAAAATACAATTTACTATTTATAACATTACATAAAAGAAAAAAAATGAAAATCTAATGGTATCTTTTTCTTTAGAGGTTTATCGTTGAGAGTCCTCAAAATCAAACCAGGTATCGCAAGCAGGGAAAAAGAGCATTCTGTTGTGCTCTGTTATAGATCCTGAGAAATACAGCGTGGGGCGTGATTTGTCAAGCTTTTGGTTGTCGGGAAGCAAAGCCTTTATTTTTGAATGATACTGTTTGTGGATTATCCCCCTACTGTTCCCAGTTCCCAAAGAAATGGTCTGCATCTGCTTAAAAATTGACCCGATATTTGTTATGAAGCAGTAGTTAGGTGGAGGTGTATTTTATCATGCGACGTGATTATCACCCAGGAAAACAAATCTTGATCAGTAGCTAGTTCTCATCAGATCCAGCCTTCAAAGCCAGGTGTCTGGTGATTTTATTTTGAAGTGGTTTGAATTCTTCCTTTTTACAGGGAGTCGTAAAATTAGAGATGGGAAAGAGCGCTCTGATTGCATCACTTTTTCCACCCCTGCGGCCAGTGTGCTCTCCCTCCCTCAAGCTTATTCCCTGGCGTTCCATTCAGCCCAGTTTAAGATACTAAGACAAGAGAGGCTCCTTGTCCAGTCCCCTCTGGGAAAATGTCCCACGGTCATTGACTTGTGGACATGATGTTAAGCATGCAAGCTCAAGTTTTCTCCTTCTTTGAGAATGCCTCAGCATTCTTCCGTTCAGTCTCTTTTCTTCTCATTCCTTGCTTTTAAAAACCCTTAGGAACTTTTCCTGTCTCCGTCAAACAGCCTGTATGTATTGGGAACAAAGAAACAATAGGCACATGCCTGGTTTTGTCTGTCTTTCCTTCTCATGCAAACAACAACATTATTTAGGGGGTTTCTCATTATTAACCATGTGTCTAAGATGTGTGTAAATTTGAATGGTCCATAAATTTTACCTACAAACGAATCTCATAAATCCTTAGCTATTTCATAGACCCTGTGACTAGAGCTTCTCAGAATCATGAGACTTTTCAGGAATCCAAGAACAAGATGAGGACTCTGTGAACATTTGTTTTTAGATGGGTAGAATTAAATTAATCAAAGTCCTTGGTTCATGGCACATTTACATCACTGGTCTATGCATAACTCTTATTATTATCATATTATTTATCCTTTTCTGAATAATGTAGTGAACAGCCAGTAGCCGACACACAGCAGGGCACTTGAACACAGACAATAATTTCTATTTATCTTCGTGTTTTTCCCTCTCTAATCCCTCTGTCTTTCTTCTCCAGGTGTACATTAATTTGAATTTTATCTTTATCATTGTTTTGCTTATTCAAATGTGTCTTAACAGATACATATCTAAATAATATTTGGCTATTGGTTTTGAATTTTATAAAAAGGTAATATGGATTTCTGTTTTGGTTGTGGCAGAATAAACTCCTAAAAATTGAACCTTTCACAAATAACTATAAATTCTAGAAAAACAAAAAAATAAATACCTAAGGGTTTTAGAGAATGAACACAAGCAGAGAGATTTTTAGAGTGGAGTTTAGAGGAAGCAACTGGCATAGAGTAAGTTTTCCATTTCTGTAGTTTTGTCCCGAGAGCAACCACAGTCAGGTAGAGTTATGGCATGGGTGGCTGAAATTCCAATGGAACCTGCACTCTTTTTTTTGGCAGGAGGAACCTTTTGAAAGAGTTCAGAGTAGTCAGAGCTACCAGCCAGTGAGGGGGAATTCCAGAAAAAAAGAGAGCCAAGAAGAACCCCCCAAATCTGTGTATAAACTCTGCCCAAGTCTCTAGTCAGTCCCGTTTGTCACACATGCATGGGCAGATGGAAAGCTTCTTACCTGAGAACTGAGCTACACCCACCATAAATAGGACAGAGTTCAGAGTTTGATCCTAACCAAATGAATTGCCTCCTGAAACAAATCATGAACATTCTTCTGAGAAATATAACACAACTCAGAGTCTCCACAACATAACCTTGAAAACAGACAGTATTACTTGACATGTAAAGAACTATTGTCAAGGGAAAAGAAAATCAACAGAGGCCAACTTAAGATGAATCAGATATTAGAATGATCAGAAAAGGATTTTAAAGCAGCTATTAGAATTATGCTAAGTGTGGATTGAAAATATATTTGTAATGACTAGAAAGCTAGGAAATAGCAGAAGTGATACAAAAAATAATGAACCAAGTAGAAATTTTGGAACAAAAAGTATAATGCCTGAATACATCATTCACTGCGTGGACTTAACACCACGTGAATCAGAAGGAATGAGGACTGGATGAACTCTATGGTAGAGCAACAGAAATTATACAATCTAAAGATAAGAATAAAAAGGAGAATAAAAAGTACTGAAAAAAATTAACAGCCCTCTCAGGTATCTATAGGATGATAATCATATGCTTAATATACAGGTAATTTGAGACCCATAGGAAAAGAGAGTAGAACCAAAAAATTATTTGAAGAACTAATGTCCCAAAGTCCCTAAATTTGGTCAAAGACATAAATTTACAGATTAGGAAGCTCAGTGCACTCCAAATAGGAAAAATATCAAACAAGATATGCCTAGAAATACTATAGTCAAATTATTGAAAATCAAAGAAAATGAGAAAATAGTTAAGCTATCCAGATGAAAAACAACACAGTACCTGTAGGGGAACAGTGACTTAAATGGCATCAAATTTTTTATCACAACTAAGGGACATTTACACAATGGAATACTATTTGGCCTTAAAAAAGAAAATTTTACCCTTTGCGACAGCATGGATGGACCTGGAGGACATTATGCTAAGTGAAATAAGCCAGTCTGAGAAAGACAGATACCATATGATTTCACTCTCATGTGGAATCTAATGAACAAACTGATCTAACACAGAAAATGGGGACAGACTCATAGATGGAGAGCAGGATGACAGCTGGGGGGTAAGGTTAGGGAGTGGAAGGATAGAGCAGAAAGGAGAAAGGACTCACAGACGTGGTTAGCAGTGTGGTGATTGCTGGCGGAGGTGGTATAAGGAGACTATATGGTAATGGAAAAAATACAATAAAAAAACAAAATTATAATAAAAATATAATTAAAGAAACTATGGAGGGCAGAAAACAGTGGAACATCTTTAAAGAGCAAGAGGAAAAGAAAACGTGTGATCTCAGAATTCTGTAGCCAATGAATATGTCTTTGAAGAATAAAGACAAAGCAACATTTTCAGGTAAAAGAAATAAAGAAAAGTTACTGCTACCAAACCCACACCACAAGCAGTGTTCAAGGACATTCTTTGGTCTGAAGGGAAATAAGACGCAAGGAGAACTCAAATCTTCAGCCGTGAGTGAAGAGCCTCAGACATGGTTAATATCTGGGTGGATATAAAAACCTGCTTTCCCGCTGATTAGTTTCAAGAGTATAAATGATGGTTTAAAGCCAATATTACCATCCTTGTGTTTATAACATTTGTGGAGGGGCTGTGACAACTACGTCATACAGTAATGTGAAGAGACTGGTGTGGTTGCAAGACTTTGACATTTTTTGTGGGATGGTACTGTGCTCTCTCTAACTTGGCTGTACGGTATTAAGGATGTATAGTGTAACCCTAGAACAACTCCTAAAGATATAATATAAAGCTTAGGAGCCAATTGGTAGGACGGAATTCCAAAAAAAATTTTTAACTAATACAGAAGAAGCCAGGAAGGATGAACAGAAGAGCAAAAAACAGAGGACAAATAGAAAATAAGTAAAACACGACCTATAACTGCTCACAGGAATAATTACATGAAATGAACTTAAAAAGGCAGAGATTATTTGAATAAATTAGAAAACAACTATATTTTATCTAAAAAAGACATATTTTAAATGTAAAGATGCACTTTAAATAATAAAGGTGCACTTTAAGCATAAGATACAAATAGGTTGATGTAAACAGATGTGAAAAGATGTGCTGGGCAAATGGGAAGCGTAAGAATGCTGGAGTAGCTGTATTAATATCAGGTAAGATAACACTTTAAGAAGAAGAGTATTACCATAGGTAAAGAGGGACATTTATAATGATAAAAGGGTTAGTTCATTAGAAAGACGTAACAGTCAAATAAGTGTGTATGTGTTTAACATTGGACCTTTGAAATACACGAAGCAAATTTTGACAGCATTGAAGGGAGAAAGAGGCATTCCTATGACCGTAAGAGATTTTAACACATCACTCTCATTAATTCATTGTAAAACTAGACCAAAATATCAGTGAGATATACATGGATGTGAATATTACTAACCACCTTGATCTTGATATCTGTAGAACACTTTACCCAGCAACTAACTTCATTCTTTCCAAGTGCATATGGTACTGTCACCAAGGTTGACCCTGTGCTGGACCATAAAACAAGTTTCAGTAAATCTAAAAGCATTAAAATCTACAATCATAAAATCATTCCTTCAAAACAATGAAATCAATAACAATCTATTTGAAAATTCCAAATATTTGGAAATTAAGCAGCGTGCTTCTAAATGAGTCAGCGATGACCAAATTCAGGCCTGATTTCGAAGTGAATGAACAGTAATGGAAATATAACACAGCATAATTTGCAGTGTACAGTTAAGCACTGCCTAGAGGGGAATTTCTAGCTCTAATGTTTATGTTAGAAAAGACCTGAAGCCAGTTACCTCAGCTTTCCATCTCAGGAGCCTGGAAAAACAAAAGCAAAAACAACTCCAAAGTAAGCAGAATGAAGGAATTACTAAAGCGAAGGGCAGAAATCAATGAAATGGAAAACAGAAAATAAGAAAGCTAAAACTTGATCTTTGAAAAGATCAGCAAAACTTGATAAACCTCTAATGGTCAAGGGAAAAGAGAATGTAAATCACCAAGATCAAGAATGAGAGAAGAGTTATCATTACAGATCTTAGAAACATTAAAAATATAATCAGATCATTTTGAACAACTTTATGCCAGTAAACTTCGATGCAACGGACAAATTGAAAGAAATACAATTTACTAAAAAAAGATACAGATAAAACATAAAATTTGAATAGCCCTGTAGATAACAGTGAAATAAAATTCATTTTCAAAAACCTTGTCAACAAGGAAATTCCAGGCCCAGGTGGCTTTGCTTGGGAATTTCATCGAACGTTCCCAGAAGAAATACCGAAATCTCACACAGGCTCTTTCAGAAATTAGAAGAAGAGGGACAACTTCTCAACTCATTTTATGGCCAGCAAAACATTAATAACAAAATCTAGCAAAGACATTACCACTCCCCCAAATGATGTAATAATGTGACACAAAAATGTTTGACAAAAGTTAGCAAATCAAACCCAACAACATACAGAAAGGTTAATATATTATAACCAATTATATATATATATATACAGAGAGAGAGGAGAGAGAATATTCCTTCTAGTCAGTGGAAGGTATGGAGGAAGGAAAGGTCATGATGATGATGATGATGATGATGAAGACTGATGGTGGTGGTGGTGGTGGTCATGCAGTGCGTTGGGGGGCTTGCTCTGTGGCAGTCACTCCCTGAAGGACTCTGCAGACCTCTCATGTAGCCCTCGTGGCAGCCTGTGTCTTGGATCCCTCTCATTACCGAGGAGGCTGGGGTGAAGAGAGATAAAGTCTGTCCCGTGCTAATAGGCTTATTTGGAGAAGCAGGACTGGGCTTGGGTCTCTCTGTTGTTATGCTGTTGCTACATCTCTGATTCTGAGTTTCTTCATCTACAAAAAAGAAAATACAGTATCCAGGCACCCCTAGCAGGTTGGTTGTTGCAGGGATTCGATGAGTTAGCATGGCTGAACTTCCCAGAACTATGCCTCTCATTGGTACGTGCTCAGGGAGTGTTAGCCATTATTTTATCTTTTTATCGTTATTATTCTAAAGGCCTTAAATATTTAAAAGAAGAGGGGCCATATTTTAAGGAGAAAATTACATGGTAAAGGAATAAGAATGTATACATTTACAGTCAGGGAAAGCTGCACTCTTTCTGCTTCCATCAGAGGCTGTTAAAATGTGGGGCCTACTATTGGATATTTGTTCAGACATCAATCTTAATCAGCCCCTTTGCTACTTTGGCAGTAAGGGCATTGTCGTTCTATTTTTATCAGTTCCTTCCTGTGCACCAGACATTCAAAATAGCATGAGTAAGTATCAAAAATATCTTAATGGATTTGGTTCCCAGATATCAGTGACCAGAGGAAGAGTTTTGCAGAAATTTCTTCCTGAGCTGATAAGGACGGTAAGTGGGGAAGGTGTACAGGGAGGGCCGGCTGCGTGCTTAGCTGTGAGTCTCTGTAGAGTGAAAGGCAAAGATCAAGTGACAGGGTGAACTCCAGGGGGGTCTGGAGGAATCGGGGGGATGCGAGCGTAAATGCTTCCTATTTTCAGGTTTATACTTGGGACCAGCATTGAACCATTGTTTAGGGGATAGTACGCCTCTTATGAGGTAACCGTGTTTTTGATAAACAGACTTCCTGGCGCGATTATGTTGCTCATGTGCACACACACAAACACAGAGGTTCCTGTGCCATTGGTGTTTTTGTTTGGATCTCTTGTCTGGTCATCTTTCTCTTTCTTCTCTCTTTCCCTCATTATTATTTCATCTCCCCTCCTCCCTCTGCCCCTCCTTTCTTTCCCCTCCCTCACTCCCTCTCTCCGCATCGTCTTACATTCAGGCCAGTCATTATTAGAAGAACATCAAATCTGGAGAATGGGATCAAAGGGAAGAGAAAATGCCCTTAGAACAATGGTAGTTCTTACAGAACCCCTAAACTGTGCTAAGTTATGCCACTTAAGGAAGCATGACATAATCCCAGGCAGTGGGCAGCCGGCCACTTGTTCTTTAGTCATTTCATATTTATTGCAACACATTGAAAAGTGTGTGAGTGAGATATGTGCCCATGTAGCACCCCAACCTTGTGATGTCACTGATATTGTTGTTTAGGGTGTGAATAAATTTATTTAAGTAGTAAAAGTAAGTCCATATGCAGAGAAATATTCAATAAATATTAGTACAGGTGGTGCCCAGATGTGGCAAATGAACCATGACTCTAGTGCATGAGGACTGAAGCTTGGGAAACTGTTGTAATGTGTGACATCTTTTGCTTGGATTTGGGCCTCTGAGGAGCTCTGTTGCCTTCTCTGTAGAGTGTGGGGTTGGTTCCCCCAAGTGACTTCTGAGAGACATTCGTGCCGTCTTACCAGAGGGTCTATCAGACCATCAGCAAGCCCATCTCCGAGGTAAAGATTCTGAAGGTCACCAGCCCCTCCCACTCCCTGCAATTCCAATAGCTGCATCTACTGATGAAAGCCCAAGGTGTGAGCTGTAACTCTGCACCAGCGACTTGTTTTTAAACATTTAAATGTGTAGTGGGTGTGAATATTATTTCACTGATATACAAATGCAAGACACTTCACATCAACTTATTTGTTTGCTTTCACAGTTGAAATATACGTTAATCTGTGCCCTTACCCTTAGCATAGGAAGAAATTAGATCTTACCAGTGATTGAGGCCCACTCTGCCCTGGCTCCCAACCTGGTGCCTTAAGAGATTCAGGACATGTGGAGGGGTCCTCTGCACTTTGGTCTACTGCTGATGGACACTTTTTTGGTATCACATGGTCATTTGAAAGCAAATGATGGCTCTGCTTTCCCTGACTTGGGGTGGGGGATCACTGCCAAAACTGAGTGAGGGCATGGTTCGTCCCCCTGAGGGACTTCATTTGGCTGTTCTTTCCGGGGGCGGGCCACCCCACCCCTACCCCCCGCACCCTGCCCCTTTGCCAGGAATTTCAGCTGAGGCCTCACTAGTCCAGACAGTCCTTCTGTTTCAGCTGTAGAGGAGTTGCCCCTCCTGTTTATCTTGACTGTTTCTTGTAATCCTTAACCTTCACCCATGTCCCCAAGGGCACTCACCAGGCCCTGCTCCTCAGCGGGTTGACCTTGCTTCATGTGCTCAGTGAAAACAAAAGTCAGGAAAGGTGGGGGCAGGTGGTATTTCTGGCAGCGTCTACTTAGACCATGATATAAACACCCCTGAGGCAAAAGAACACAAAGGCCTTCTTGGAATAAGGGAGAGGAAAACCAAACAGAGATTAATATTTTTGTTAACTGTTCTGTCATGTGTGAAGGTAAAAATTTGAACTATGTCCATATGCTGAAAGTATTTGTTATAATATTACATACACACACACAATTCAGAGGCTCAGAAGTGTGTTCAAATAGGTATAGTATCGGACATAGTTTTCAATTTTTACCAAATAGAGTTGGTTCAGAAGTAAAGAATCAGAATGGCATGGTAGTACAGGCATTAATAATTATCTCTTTCAAATGCATTTATCCAGACATTCCATAGGTATTTGGGGCCAAAAAGTCCTGCTTTAATTAAATTTGGAAAAAGCATTTAAAGTGGGGGAAGATAATAGCTAGCCAACTTGGTCCCTGACCTTGGATTGCATCCCCACATGTCTTGGTATTGGTGGTGGAAGTCAGGCTCTTCAATAGAATCACAAGGAAAGCATTCCAAGGACCCATGCGCAAGAGATTCTGGTGTGGCAAGATGGTTTATTCAGGTGGAAGGCTGCCCCTGGGTTTCCAATTTCCTGTCTCCCTCCATCCCGCCATAGAAAAAGTCCAAACCTATCTCCAGCAAGGCCCAAACAAAAGCCAGTGTCCAGAGTTTCTGCTTCATATTAAAACTTAGTCTTTTGGAGCCCATGCAGTCTGCCAGGGGGCCCTGGTAGCTGCTAGACCCACATGGTTGCATGCTCCCAGGTGAGGAAGAGCACATGGACTCATGGGGCAAGAGAATTATGGTGTGGTCAAAAGAGAGAGCTTCTTTGTTCCCGTGGGTAATGGTTTGGGTTTGGGATGGACCAGATGCTTTTTCAAAAGAATCAGTCAACTTCCCAAGCTTTTGTGGGCTTTTGATAGGTCTACACCCCGCCCCCCCACCTGCCCCAGTTAGACTGACAGGCCTCTAGGGTCAGGCACCTCCTCCTGTACTTCTCAACAATGTGGTAGCAGAAAGGGGGAAGGGAGGAGTGTCTATCTTCCTGGCTTGGAAATGCTGTAATGCCCTGTGGTATGAAGCTGTAGCTTTCTGGTGAAGTAAGCAGACGTATGCTCCCCGGTTTATTAAACTCAATGTCTAATCCCCTTTGCTCAAATATCAAGCTAACTTTATTAATATCAAGCTAACTACCTATGGTAACAATTGCTCTTTGCATTCAGATCTGTTCCACTCCTTGTCCCGCTCCTCTCTGCACCACAGGGCAGACCAAATGCTGCCAACTAGGATTCCCAGGGTTCCCTGCTCACCAACCTCAGTGGGGCTCTGGAGTCTGGCTCCCTCTGGAGAGCGCTTTGCTCAGTGGACCCAGTTTCTCCTGGGTGAGTCATTATGGTTCAGCTGTCAGGGTGGTCCTGGCCTCCAGCGACAGCGCTTCCTCCTCTTGTCACTCCAGCCCCAGGGGGACAGTGACATCCTACAATTAGTTACTAAGTCCAAGTTGTTCATCTAACAGCTTCAAAGGGATTCTCCATTTATTACCTGGCTATTCTTCATGGAATTACCTGGCTACCAGACACAGCTCTCCTGACTGGGTCTGCATTCAAAGGGGGAAGATAAAACTGTTACATTTCAGAAACTTAAAATTCTGAACTTGAAAGCAGTGATTCTATGTAGAAATCCACAGGAGCAAATAATAACTTTCATTTAGTCATTCAACAAGTGCTTATGGAACACCTCCTTTTGCCAGGCTTAGAAGCAAAGTCTGTGTTTTCATGGAGTTTCCATTCTGGCAAGAAATAGGCAGACCAAAAATAAAATGGTAAAATAAGAATATTAGATACTCACAAGTGCTGTGCTCAGGAATAATGTATGTGTTAGCAATTGGCTACTTTAGGGAATACATTATAATTACTATAAGCATGGATGTAGCTTTCAAAGACTCTCCATTCACTGAAACCCTCAACTCTTTTCAGATTCTACCTACGAAAGGCCCTAAACTAGGAAATAGGGCTACATTTGGACTCCAAATGTGTTGTTCTCTGTGTGCAGTATTTTGTTTGAGCAAATAAACAGATGAGTGTAAAGGTTTTCTGTGGTACGTGTATGCTGCAGTGTGCCATGGACTCCAGTACTTTTTCCAATTGTTCTAATATTTCAGCTTTACCTATTTAATTAACATACCTGTATGAACTCTAAATGCAATTTCAGCCTGAACCAATTGAGATTCTTTTAATTTACAAAGTGTACCATGTGCTGGAAACTGTGCTAAACATCTTACTCCATCGTCACAACCTTGTGAGGAAGGTATACTAACCTTCACTGTGTAGAACCTGTAGCCAAGGCATACAAGTGACTTCTCTTAATTCATATAGTTGGTGACTAGTAGAAACAGGAATCAGACAAAGTTTGCTTAATACCAAACCTGAGCTCCTACAAGAAAGCCTGCAAGGTATCCAGGTGTCTCATCGGTGTTTGTGCTGGCTTCCCAATCCAGTAAGTTCCGGAGAACTTTCTCATCTAAATCCTGGCGCTCTCTCAAAAGAAGCTAAAACATAAAATAAATGTTAAAAATCATACTTTTATAGAATGATAAGCTATCAAAATGAATTGATTGAAAATGAGCAACAAGTTCCTAGATTTTTCTCAATTTGATCAGAGATTCTTCTCAGAGGCAAAATAGCCTCAAACTTACAGGTGTCAGCCCGTGTACAAAACACACACGGGGAAGGCGAACTGTTGGTCCAGATGATGGAGAAATAGCCCGTCTGAATTAGTGGAAGGCCTGAGTTCCAAAATGCTTTATTACATCAAGTACATCAAAGAGCAAAAGGATAATTTCATTGTGTGTTATCAGCTTCTTTTCTTGAAAGAATTATTTTTTATTTTGAAATTATGGTCGTCCTACATTTTGAGCTTTAATTTTTAAAAACAAGGTGTACTAGATAACGGTCTAGTGTGGTGTGTATGTGAGTGTGTGCGCACACTTGTGTTTTAGCATCCTTTCATAGTAAAATAAAGCTCACAGCTTATGAGTATCTAAAACGATCCTTGAAATTTTACAAGTCCATGAAATCCTAAAGTCTGGTAATGTCAGGCTCTGATAAAGGATCAAATCAAAGAGGCTGATCATGTATTTATCATTTCACTTATTTGTAATGAATTGATGCGGACACTGGCTGCAGACGCAGCATCATGGCTGAGACAGGAGACACGAGACACGAAACATGAAACATGAACCAAATTCACACGGACTACTGAGTCCTATAGAGAAAAAGGGGAAGGCATGGCCACTTGCTCAACAGGGGAGCACACGGATCCTTGCCTGGACAGGCTTTTATTGTTTGTCTGGGCACATTACATTCAGGGTGGTTTTCATTTACTATGCATAGGTCCTCTCATTGACTATGCATAGGATCTCCTAGGTGATTACCTTTTACAGATAACAAAGGAGAGAATGTTGCTAATTACATCAAGAAAGAAGGATATTTGCAAATGTAAAGGGGAAAGTGGTTGAACAGGTTACACTCTTCCTTGGAAGGTTTTAGCATGGATTTTAGGAAGTTGCAGTAAGCCCTTGCTGCCTCAATTCAGGGTGAGGAATTTTAGCAAAAAGCAAGTCTCATAGTGGCCTGGGTACAATGCAGGCCTGATTCCCCAGGGGAAAACCTATCCGTGGCTGTGGGTCCTGTGTTGCTCTCCACTGGTCCCTCCGAGTGGGAGCTGGGCCCATGCCACACAGAGCAGTCTCCCATAATGAGTGCTTCTGTAGTTTATCTTAAGTATATAACAATGTATTTGATCAAATTTTTGTTGAATACTTACTACATACTGCTTATAGTCTAATAGCATGAATGTTCTCTTTGAATCTTCTTTCTTTACACATTGTATGGATAAGTTTCAAACTAGCCCTGCATTTTCTAAAATTCATTACTCTGAGGTCCAAATGAAGGATGTTTTACTATATTAAAAATGTAACTGTTTAGGTATAACCCCATGTCAGTAAGAATTTTTCTGTTGCAAGTGACTGAAGACTCAATGCAAACTGGTTAGAACAGGTGGAATGCATTGGCTCACATATTTGAAACCTTTAAAGGTAGATACGGCTTTAGAGGAGGTTTTAAGGTGACTTTAACAGGGACTCTGTTTCTCCCTTTCCATTTCTTATGTGCCTCAGGCATACGGTCTTCTCATGCTTTCCAGATGGCTGCCTGTGGCTTTTGGGGACTATGAGGGGTAAAGAGACTGGAAGGCAGACTCAGCAAAATCCTGAAGTTGATCCTGCTGGCTGACTTGGGCCCCCATCCTTGTACCAATCACCAGGAACGAAAGAACAGAGTACCCCAATGGGCTCAGCTTAGGTCGCCAGCTCTGCGTCACTGGGTATAAAGGGCAGCCAGCTCACCATGGATGCCCAGATGGAAGCCAGGGCTGTGGGGAAATGGAGGCATGAGTGTGGGAAAACAAGGGACCCCTTGGAGCTGTTTACTGAGGGCAGGAAGTGGACAGCTCCCATTTGAAGCTCGTACATAATTACAATTATTTGGCATTTATTTTCTTCGGTAGTTCTCAATGTTATGTTCTAACTGCTCTTTCACAATTGGCTTGAATAGATGACAGAGAAACCTTTCTGAGTAACATAAGTCTGTACAAAGAAAATGTGTTAGGGACTTTTTACCTCTTCTCTCTCTTCTGTAAGCTTGAATATTTGTAAACTTAAAGGCCCTGGCCAGGGTTTCTCAAGTTGGAAAGCACAGAAGACTTACTAGGAGAACGGAAGAACTGCAGATGCCCACCCCAGGCCCCGAGTTCCACCTCTAGAGGTCCTCAGTGGGGACCGGGAGTGTGTGTTGACAGATTCAATTCTAAAGTCGCTCAGCTATCCTATTTTAAATTGATTTTAGAGAGAAGGGAAGGAGAGAGAGACATCAATTTGTTGTTCTACTTATTTATTCATTCACTGGTTGATTCTTGTATGTGCCCTGACTGGGGATCGAACTGACAACCTTGGCGTATTGGGGCAATGCTCTATCCAACTGAGCTACCCAGCCAGGGCCTCAACTGTTTTTTAACTATTGTATTTTTATTTTTCTAAGTACAGATTCTTTAGAAAAGTCCATCTTCCTTTCCTCCAACAGTTAATACTTGTTTCCCCAACCCACTTCCTACTGTATGCCCCTTTTCTTTCGAGATTTCAAAAATCTCTTCATATGCGCCTTTTTAGATTCTTAGAAAACTTTCCATCCATCAAATAAATACCAGATGATAGAGACTCTGCCGTTTTCCATACTTCTTGCCATATGGGTGATAAATATATCTATTTATTTTAGTTTCCATCAATTAGACCTACTATAGTGACTTTTTATTTAATCAGTCATGTGGAAGTTAAAGTGGGTGGGAATAGGATATTTGTTGGATTCCCTGTTTGCAAGTACTTGGACATTAGTAAACTTCTCTTGGAAATCCACTCCAGGAAAATAGACTGAGGCCCAGAAATAGAAACAGGGCTTTTTTTCCCCCAAATGAAGGAAGTCATTGTTTAAAATAATACTTAAAACTGACTTATTTCCCCTTTTCCTTTTTAAGAATATTTCTGAGTGTACTTTCAAAAGACTCTTGGTATCTTTGCATTATCTTCAGTTTATGCATTATTTATGCAATGGTTTTTATGCAGAGCATATACTGAAGTCTTACTCTCCCTTCGTGCCCAAGTTGGATCTGGAGGTTGGGGATGATTTTTTTCTCTCTCTCCAGATGGGTCACAGAATAACATAAAGGAGTTTGTGCCGGGGTTGATGCCTGTAGAGTTGGTTTTGTTTGCATTCTGCTTTTTGCTGCTTTCAGATTATTGTTAAGTTAAAGGCATGTTTATATCTTTGATTACTCCTTGGTAACAGGGATATCTTTACCCTGGAAAGCAGAGGGTAATGAGGAACAGGTGTTGAATGTGAATTTTCACTTTTATGTTCTCAAAATGTGCCCATAACCAGGGCAAAGCTCTCCAAGTTCTTTAGTGCAGATTGCTGTATGGGTGACTGCAATATTTTCCCTGGTCTCCCCCAAACATCCCATTTCCCAGACCGCAGTGTCTGGCAGCACTTGAAGGAGGCATACAAACTTGTTCAATGACAGTTGATAGCTTGATCAGACAAATTTATGCAAGAGAGTGAGTGCCCAGCATCTCTGCCTGAATGTTTACACAGAATATTCCCCTGCAGCCAAGCTAAGTTTCTATTTATGGTAGGAAATACATGGTGCTTACCTTCAGAATCTGAAATAAGACTTGGAAAAAATTCTAGACGTTAAATTGTCAAGCCTTTCTTGTTTAAATATGGGAAGACTAAAAACATTTACTCTTCATAAAGAAGATTTAGCTATTGTTGCCCTGGCTGGTGTAGCTCAGTGGATTGAGCGCGGCCTGGGAACCAGACGGTCCCGGTTCGATTCCCAGTCAGGGCACATGCCTGGGTTGCAGGCCAGGTCCCCAGTGAGGGCCATGTGAGAGGCAACCATACATTGCTGTTTCTCTCTCTCTCTTTCTCCCTCCCTTCTCCTCTCTCTAAAAATAAATAAATAAAATCCTTAAAAAAAAAAAAAAGAAGAAGAAGATTTAGCTATTGTAGTCCATTCTCTCTTCTTTAAGATCCTTTCCATCATATTCCTGGCCTCCGGGTGTTGCTTTTCCACTGTTGGGCCATTCGAATGCATCTCCTTATGCTGTACCAACCCTGACAGTCTTCAGGGCTTCTCCTGAAGATCCTGATGCTGGGGTGTGAGAAGGTAGAGCATCCTCTCCACTCCTGCAGGGACGGACTTGCCGCCTCTCAACTTTGCTGTGGCACAAATGCAATGCTAAGCGAGTCCCATTCATGGGATCTCTGGTTTGGCATCATCATTTCCCTATCAGGTTTTTTTTGGTTGGTTTGTTTTTGTTTTTGATAAAAATGTGTAACATAAAATTTGCCATTTTAACCATTTTTAAGTGTACAGTTCAGTGGCATTAAGGACCTTCATATCGTTGTGCAGCCATCGCCACCACCGTCAGAGCTTCCTCATCGTCCCAAACTGAGACTCTATACCCATTGAACAACAGTCCCGATTCCCCCAGCCCCCAAGCCCTAGCAGATACCACTCTCTTTTCTAGCTGTACAAATTTGATGACTCTACATATGCCATATAAGTGAAATCGTGCGATATGTATCCTTTTAAGTCTGGCTTGTCTCACTAAACACAACGTCTTCAAGGTTCATCCATGTTCTAGCATGTGGCAGAATTCCCCTCCTCTGTGTGTTTATGCTCATTTTGTGTGTCAGTGCATCCATCTGCCGACATACACTGGGGTTGCTCCCTGTGAACATGAATAATGCTGCCATGACACGAATGTGCAGATATCTGTTTGAGTCCCTCCTTTCACTTATTTTCGGTATAGAGCCAGAAGGGAAATGGCTGGACTACATGGCAGTTCTGTGTTTAATTTTTTGAGAAATTACCATACTGTTTCCACAGCAGCTGCACCATTTTACATTTTTACCTGCAATCTATCAGGTTCTTTTTAGCAGCTATAATTCCTACCCCAGCCTACCCCCCAAAATACGGGCCTATAGATTCCTGGTTCTTGTCAGTAATGGTTTTCTTCCATTTTAAGGGGGTGGAGGATTGGGCTCCACATTTTTATTGTGGCCAGAAAAGCAAAAAGGCATAGAAAAAGATAAGAAAAAAGTAAAAATGATGGCATAACAAATACAGGAAAGAAAAGCCAAGCCAGCTTTCACAAAAAGAATACAGGGCCCTCTGGATGTTTAAACAGACAATGCCAGAGGCATGGTGTGGAATGCTTGTCTCTCCATCGCTATTAGGGCACCCCTGGTCTTGGTTGTGCCAAGCGCAAAATGCCCAGCACGCCTCGGCCTCTGGGCTGAGCCCCCAGAGTTTTCTCTCTCCTACAAGACATCAGGCTGACTTGCATCTGTTGGTCTCCAGATAGTTCAAACCATGTCTTTCCGTTTCTGGAAAAAGAGTGTCAGTTTGGCGTTCTGAAAAACAGTTGCCACCCCTGAACAAAACTGTTACAATACCCACGTTCTGAGGGTTTCCAAAGAGAAAAATGTTCAGTGCCGGTGTGTGTAATGCGGCCTGACCACACATACGTGTTTTGGGGTGAAGGGGCAGTTCCAATTTCATGTAACTGTTAACTCGCGGTATGTGTTGGAATAATGTGACCCGGAGAAAGCGCTTCTGTGTGAAACTTGGTGGATTTGAAAACTGCGATACTGAATATTTTATGATCTTGTCTAGGCCTCTCCTTACAACACGACCTAAAGGGGCCGAAAGGCTTCTTTCTCATGAAGACCGAACATTTCCAATTGCAGAAAAACCTCACGAGACGCAGCATTTCAAAACCATAGTTTAGCTGTTCCTTTCTCTGCTGGGATCTTGATGGGTTTTCTTATTATGAAATTAGAGTGGTCATAGTGACTTTGTCTATTTTAAACCAGATATTCCTTGGTCCCATAACAGCCCCACTTTAGGACATTGGGCTTGTTTGTGAATGTGCTAACATCGTGCACAGAAAGTAACATGGCACTGATAACAGGCGTCTTTGGTAGGTGGACTCTTTTCGTAAATTTACATTTCTGAAGAGTAACCGAAAACCTCTTTATTTTAATAACTGTTCAAAATCACCCTGGGGATTTTAGATCAGGGCTGTCTCTTGTCTCCAGGTGACCATAACTAACCAAGTTTTATTGACCCCACATATCTAGCTTTAGACAGAAGGTTCCTGCATACAGGTCTGAGCCCTGGCCTCCGTTTTTGCTAGTGCAGTGCCCTGGGCCCTGCCTCAACACGAATCGGAGCCTCTGGGGGGCAGTGTGGAGGGAGGGGCAGTGTGGAGGGAGGGGCAGTGTGGAGGGAGGGGAAGTGCAGGCAGTCCGCACTTCAGCACCCCGGGTGCTGTTTACGCTGTTTAACATGTGAGAACAACTGGCTTGGAAGCTATCAGTGTTTTGAGTTGACTGTGTATTTATTCCTAGGCTCACTTACAACTTGTCTCCTGATGGGGACGTCTTTCCTGTAAAAGCAGAGAACAGATTAAAATAAAACCCAGTTAATTCATGACCTGTGTTGGTGGGGATAGGATCATTGTGGTTTTTACAGATTTTTTTAAATATCTTTCCCTTAATTATGTTTCACATTAAGCTCACTCTGCTCCATGTGTTCGAAGGAGGGTCCCCATTGGGTCCCCACCCTTTCTTGGTTTCCTTTAGAACATGTCTGGGGAGCAGTGCTGGGTGTCATTTGCAGAGCTCCTTGATTTATTCCATAAATGCAGAGGAGCCGTCTTCACAGACAGACTGACCCCGAATGCGTGAACTCCCCACCCCCTTTAAAGGACAGAAAATAAAATTGATCAGACGAAGCCTGAGGAGAAGAGGGACCCCCACCAGGCACTGGATTTCCTTTCTATGGTGCATGCCTCTAGCTGAGGCATTAATTTTTAGCAGGGGGATAGATCACTTCTTTCCACGTATGAATGAGTGCCTGTTGCAGTGTGTTTGTCAGTGTACACAGTTTTGTTTGTATCACTAGTGTGTGGTTGCACAAATAATTAGTGCCCACAAAGCACTTTAAGAGACCAACCTTCCTGGAACGACAGTACTGTTGGAAAGGGTCTCATATCGTAAACCACCGTGGCACTGCTTAAAAAATTGGAAAGGCCTAAAATAGATCTACAGTGCCTAGAAATAAAAGTGGGCTAAAAAAATGGGCTAGACCATTTCTTTTCATTCTTATTTTCGTTTGATTTTCAGGATTATAACATCTCAGAATTGTAACATTTCTTAGTTTAGTCATCCAGTGCCTCTGCAACATACCTTCACTGAGAGAGAGAGAGAGAGAGAATGAGAATGCATGAGAATGAATGAGAATGAATTAATTCATCCACTCTGCTTAAATGCCCAAGTAGTTTGTGGAATGTGGCCAGGACGCTTGTTACCCGCTATACCATCAGGATTGCTTTTGCTGATTGGCTGCTCATTCATACCCCTTCCGCTGTCGCTGCTATGCCTTTGTTCCTCTCAGCTGAGGACAGTTCGTCAGGCCAGGCATTCTGTTCTACTCAAACTTTTTTTGGTTGCTCCCATATCCATCTAAGCTTTAGTCTACATGTCAGAGAACTCCTCAGATATTCAAAGGGAATTTGGTGTTTTCCTTGCTGTCTCTTCTCCAGGTGAATTTCCCCAGATTCTTCATTTGCTCCTTCTTATGGGGAATGACAAGCAAAACTAAAGGAATTGCTATAGTTACACGGTTTCCTCCATTCGTCATACCAGTGCAGGGTTTCTGTAAAGAGATGACGATTTATAAAGAATGGCTGAAGTCATGTCTGGCGGGAGTTTTAAATTCTTAGAAATTCCACTCTGCCTCACAAGTAGGACCTAGAGGCTTTGAATTCAGGATGTGACGAAACATGACCCAGACCAGTGTCCTGTTTGTGTCAGAGAGGGGAAACTGAGTCATGGAGCCTCTTGGTCAGAGCATCAATATGCCAGCCTCAAATTGCTGAATAGAATGCCTGGCAGGTTGACAAGTTCTGGATGTGCCCCAAGGCTGCTCTGATCTTGGTGGGACTGTCCAGGTGAGGAATCTTTTTTACCTTTGTGAGTGGGGAGCTCCCATATCTCATCATGGCAAGCCAGGCTGATCTGCAAGGGGCTGGCATCCTAGGGGGCACAGCGATGCTTAATTGATTTACACTGTTGATGAGGCCTGCAGACATGCCTCCTGATTACCTCCCTCCCACAGGGGAAGGAAGGCAAGGTTGAGGCTTAATGCCTTTTGGTGTTAAGAAGAAGAAGAAAACCAAGACACCAGAGTAACCTAAGGATATGTGCTTAGCTTTCTAGGTTTTTGTTTAATATGATGAAAACTAGTTTTATGGAACGCTAATTTTTGTTTTAAATGTATTTCCTAATAATAAAAATAGGGCTGTTGCCAAAACTTGCTCCAAAAAGCAGCCTGTTCTTAAAGCACAGAATAGGGAAAGAGACATACAGAGATCAAGTGTTTTTTCTTCCCAGTGACAGTGGTCCACAGTCCCTCTTAATGGGCCTTGTGAGAGGGTCACTGGCCGAGCTTTTTGGTCCTCGTTGGCAGTGTGGCTTGGTGGGACAGGGCATGGGCCAGAGCCCGAGGGAGGTGGGGCCGAGGACACTAGGCTGGTTCCCAGGCCTGTTTGTTCTGAGCGCCAGCCAGGCCAGCTTTGGCTTTTGCTCACCTGTCATTGAAGCAATATGTAGTGACATTTCAAACTGCTAGTGTGGAATCAAGGTAAAAACTGCTTGGGACAACTGGGAAATTTCATTTAGACAGAATGTCAGACCTTAGTCTCCAGTGTAAATACGAGAGACTTTGCTCTGTCCAGTTACGCAACAGCATTTGATACGAAATTTTAGGAGAGGCCCGTGAAATACTGTGTAGGATCTAAATGTATTAGTACGTTTAAGTGTGTCCCCTGAGTTAGGAAAACTTATGCTTCACCCTTTGGCACTCAGGCACCTGGAAGAGGTCCCAACAGTGTTTAATGTAAAGGTGATGGTTAGATTCTCTATCACAGAGAAAAAATGCAGAGTTTATAAACTCTGTGTTTAAAAAAAAATGTTCTTTGGTCTTCATGATCTGGCCTGGGACTGGTTATTTTGATTTGCCAAGGAACGTTATCTCTTTTCTTGAATAAGCAAGCAGGACTTCAGCTTCTAGAAGGGTGAGCCGCATCTACTCACAAGTCACTCTATTCATTTTTTAGGTATAAGTTTTTTTTAAAGGAGAGAGAACAGGGCCATTTTCTTTCTCTTCCCATCCCTTTTTATCTTTCAGGGATCAAATTATCAAATTTCAGGAAAACTTCTTTTTTTTAATTAGGTCATGAGTTTTCCAAGGTCATCTTTACTCTTCTCAGCAGAAATATGAAAGTTGTTAAAAATCTTTTATAAATTTTCCCTCCAGTGAATTTCCTGCCCCCACCACACACGCGCGTGCACACACATACAAGAATGCTCAGGGAAAACGCTTGCCTTCACTTCCTGCTATTCAGTCCTGCGCATTGTTAAACTGATGCTGTGTTTATACGCGTCGTGGTTGTGGCTGCGGCCCGCCTATTGTTGAAAGATGTTAGACAGCCATTTATCACAGTGCGCCAGTAAACCCATTGTAAAAATGTCCTACTAGTTAAATGAGGCTTAGCTTTAATGAGGCTGTAAGAATGGACTGGGTTTTTATCATACTGTAAATAAGGTTCCTAGAGCAATGTCGTGGGGATTAAGGTGCAGGTTCCTTTTGTTTTCAAGCAACAATAGTCTCTTTGCCAAGGTAAAAAGAA
Source organism: Micronycteris hirsuta (assembly GCA_004026765.1). Taxonomy (NCBI): domain Eukaryota; kingdom Metazoa; phylum Chordata; class Mammalia; order Chiroptera; family Phyllostomidae; genus Micronycteris; species Micronycteris hirsuta. The sequence goes on along the minus strand of PVJI01000079.1, from coordinate 358,823 downwards.
GCCCCCTTTCCTTTTAAAGGAAGCTTGTGAAGAAGTTAGTTGCTTGCTCAAAGAAATGCACAAAACAAAGGTGTGTGGCACAAAGACCAGATCCAGGATGACCTCTTTGGGAAAGAAATGGCAGTCCCGTGACCTCTTTTTGCGGAGTACAGTGGCATGGGAGACCACGGGAAGTTTTCTCCTTGACTCCTGCTGCATGCAAATGCCATTAAAATGCTGTCCCAGTGACCTCAGGGAAGGGACAGCCAGCCCCAGAGAGACCAAGTCAGGGATTCCTGGCCAGCCAGCTCTGATCGAATTTAACAGAGCAGGAAGGCATCTGTCCCTTTGAGCTAACTGGGGAAGCTCAGAGTAGAAGAAACAGTTTTCTTTGCTTGGTCTAATCAGTGTCCAGTGAAATCTGCCATTTTGAAATCACAGAGCAAACTGTAGAAAATGAACAGAAATTTTGGTGCACTCAATTTTCCCCACAGGAAGGGAAAATCCGTTATTTTCCTTATGTCTAAGGAAACGAATGTAGTGAGAACGAGACCGTCGGCTGCCAAAAGCAGTGGGCAGATGTGGCATTCCTGCGGGGGGCTGCTGTGCACTGTTTACAAAATTAGCCAGTTTTGAAATTGACCTGTTGGAGAGAAATTTGTCCCTAAAATAAAATAAAGTGGTCTCTTTCTTCATTTTATTAAGGTCCCTGCAAAGTCTCAATTCAAAGAGTTTGCTTTCAAGAAGCCTACATTAAAGAACACCTGAGGGCTGACAAATAACACAGAGGCAGCTCACCCACCTCTGCAGGTTCCCTGCATCTCACTGGACCTGGAAGGCTGTTGACGTGCAGAGGCTTCCCGGAATGAGCCTCAGCTTGATGCAACAGCGTACTACCCCCTTTAGGCTTGGACCCCAAATTCTCTGTTCAGTGAAAAGGTCCTAGGGAATCCATTGTTTCTGTTTGGTTGTCATTACAGGCTTAAATATCGCTGCTTTTATATTTAATGTTTTGAGTAGAAAAAAGATTAAGAAAGAGGTAACAAAGGCTGTGTTTCCCTTCAGAGCCCATAGCATGGAACTGGGTAGTGCGTCCTTGCAAGGAATGCCTACTGACTTCACCAGGAAGTCACGTCTGGATAAAGGGCCGTGTCCGCTGGGAATCCTCAGCCAGGGGGGTGTCCTCTGCAACGTCTGCATCTGCAGCCACCCCACAAGGCCCTTCTTCGTCGGGTCCCTCTGCTGTAGGTTCCCGCCATTCCTTATGCAGAGCCACATAGGATACCGTTGGCAAAGACACGCAGCCATACTCTCTTAGCTCCTTGTATAGCCCCACACTGCCAGACAAAATGACGTCTGCGGCAGCTCATCTTCAAGTCAGACCCTCCAAGCAAGAACTTTGCTTGCCTGTGTCCTAAGGGCACACGCTGTTCGTTCCTCCCCAGATGTTCACTGAGTGCCTCCTGTGGACCAGGTCCGGGGCTCAGCTCTGGAGACAGGCAGCGAGTCAGGCGTGATTCCTGCCCCTCGAGAGCTCACACTCTAGTGAAGTGATTCTCATCTTCAGCGTGCACAAGTCATGCCCACCTCCAGAGGTTGTAATTTGGTGAGTTTGAGTGAGACCCAGGAGTCTTCATTTCTAACAAGCACCTCAGGCCATCCTGGTGCAGGGACCCCAAGGGGAATACTGAGGGGAGAGGGAGGACACCGAACATCATTAATTACAGTCCTGCTGAACCTGCCCGAATAAAGGCCTCCATGGCGTGTGTACAGAGGAGAAGGTATTCACACTACAAGATGGACCAGGACCAGTCCATACACCCCCAGACGTGGTCATGTTTAAGCCAGAGCTTGAAGGATGACTCAACTCTGGCCACTTGGCAGTGCTGGAGAGAGGAGGACCTCAGAACGGAAAGTAACAAGATCAAGGAGACAAGGGTGAAAGGGTAAAGGGTGACCAGGGGCCAGTGCAGCCAGAGCACTAGGTTGAGGCCAGGACTCTGTACGAGGAGCTCAAGAATTTGGGGTTTATTCTTGAGCAGTGAAAAGCCCTTGAAGATTATTAAGCAGAGACGTCAAACAATGTGATTTCTGCTTTTATTCTGTAGGTGACCAGTTGAGGTGGTTTGAGGCAGCATTAAATGAGCAGAGAGGGCAAAATGAGAAGAGGCAGGAAATGGGAATTCATGGCTCCATTCGACTCCCCGGTCCTTGGAGGCGGGCTTAATTGGTGTGATTCTATTCTCAATTTAGGAAGTCAAGGTTAAACGACCTGCCCACGACGGATAGAGTTACATGGAGAGTGGGAACTAGGGCACAGGTCTCCTGCCTCCAGAGCTCCATCCGAACCCCATCCCTGCAGGCTGTAAGTCTGGAGATTAAAAAAAAAATCCCATTCCCACCCCTTTAAATTCTGTTAACGAAGCCCACTGCATAAAGCACCATATTCTTTTGAAAGTCTTCTAACATTGTTGGAACACATGAAAATGGTGAAAGGTAAGCAGACATTTGTGGACATAGGCTTCTTTTAACATGAAAATAGCATCTCCCACAGAGTATTTGGTGGTCTGGGGGTGGGAGGTTCCTGATAAGATTCTAAATAGACTAAATCTCTGGTCCTAAGATAAAGATTCCTCCGTAGCAAAGTTTCTGAATCAGCCTGGTCTAAATGATAAATAGGAGAATGTTGGACACTCAGCCTCTCCATTACTCATCCTAACAAATGCTACCCGCTGGCAAAGACCACCCCTCTCCCCACGGCACGTGGGTCGGGCCCGCTGTGGGAGTTGGCATTTCTAACACCCAATAGGCAACGTCCTCCATCGTGGAGGGGGCCAAGCTTTGTCATATCTAATTCCCAAATGTCATAAAACAGCTAAAAGATGAAGAAAGGAAGCCAAAAAGGAGAGAGAAACTAGGAGTAAGATGCATCTCCTCACTGAGTGTCAGAGTTGCAGAGTTACTTCATAGATCATGTGGTCAAGGCCCCCATCTTCATCTTCACAAGGGAGGAAGCCCAGCCCAGAGAGGGAGGGGCTTTGCTCAGGTGCCACAGCTAGTGAGTGGTGAGGCTGGGGTGTAGACCCCGGGTGACTCTTGCTACCATGTCAAGCTGCCACTCTCCTTTCTCACGGTACTGTGCCACCACAGATTATTTTCCAAGGATCCATTGGGATACTTTATGAACCCTTTACATGCAAAAATTAAAACAATGCCAAGAAGCCAGAGAACTATGAGACCAAGTTCAGGACTCTGCTGCTTACCAGCTATATGGCCCTGAGCCAGACTTTCTCTGAGCCCACTACCTCTGCTGGGGAAGGGGGCTCATACTATAGTTTCTCTCTTCCCTTTTAGAGAGTTTCTTCGGGGTGAAATGTGTCACTTTATGTGGAAATTCCTTGCAAACTGAAAAACCCATTAAGATATATGCCATTAAAATGTTGGTGGCAAAACCTGGGTGCAGAGGAGGGTCCAGGGATCTTCACATATGTAGCTATTATTTTTCTGTGTCTGTTGTTTTAGAAACACCTGGGTGCAGCCCTGTTGCTGATCCTACAAATCCAGGCTCTGGAGTCAAATCCCAGTGCCCCCATTTGCCCACAGGGGTAATTGGCAGGTTACGTCACCTCTCCAGAGCTCAGATCTTTATCTGTAAAGATAAATGGGACCCACGACAACATGCAATTTATACGATAATTGTGAGCATCAGTGAAATAATATGTACAAATTACTCTGTGCAGCTTGACATACGGGACTAATTTAACACAACTGTATTACTGATAGTATTTCAGTCATTATATTTACTATTTATTCTGGTCTAGACAAGGAGTGAGACTATAGAGCCCCGGGAGTGCAGAGTCCAAGTTGCTTTTGGTAACTGAAACCCTGGTGGTAAGTAGATGTTTAATGAATGTGAGCATTTTGGAGTGAAGTAATGAAATCAAATTCAAACACAGTAGAACTTTAAGATTCATGATATTCTGATTAATTTTATTTTTAGCTGTACTTAGGTACATTCAGTCATTCATTCGTTCCACTAAAATTTGTGGAGTATCTGCTACATGCCAGGCTCTGTGCTTGACAATGGGTATGTATTAGGCGTGTGTGTGTGTATGTGTGTGTGTGGCATAAAATAGATGCAGTTACTGCTGTGATAGAAAACTGAAGAGCAAGCAAATAAACAGATGAGTAAAACAAAAGCAGTTGTGAATTAGAACAAGTGCTATGAAGGAAACACAGAAAGGAGATTTTAAAAATGGTGAGAAATGCTCCTCTGGGCTGTCAGGGGATGCCGTCTACAAGTCTGTAAGTCAGCCCTTTGCATTTCATCCCTGTGGAAGAAAGTTGTCTAAAATGGCCTGTCCGTTTCCTCATAGATCAAACCGGGCACATAGCAGCGGCCTCCCTAAAGGCCGCTGTACGGATGGCTGTATAAAGCTGTGAAACTTTAGTGCACATCATGACCATCGGTGCAACCCATGAAACAGTCAGAAGCCTGGGCGTCTGCCCAGAGGTAGGGAAAGAGGCTGCCCGGTGGGCACCCAGCATCGGTGCCAGGTTTATGGAAGGAACTCCTGTCTGAGAGCCTCACCCACCCCGAGCTGGTGATTCCTTTGCTGGCTGATTCCTCTGCACCATGGCTCCCTCCTTAGCAACTGGGACGTGGCTGCAGAAGCATAAGATGGGTTTGAGTGTGAATGGCATGAAGACATTCTCCAGTCCTCCACTGGAAATCGCTGTTACGAAAACGGTACCCTTGTGATTTGTCTTATTCTCCCCCCCAGGCGATGCTCACTCGCCTCTGGAAACACACTCTGTCAGTAGTAGATGGTGACAGCAGACGGGGGACTCTGTAGCCAGGGTTCCCCTCTGACCGTGTTCCTCCGTGGGTGTCCCTTCTGTGAACCCCTGACATGGCCAAATTTGGGTTTTGGGTGTAGGTAGGAATTTTTTTCTTTTGAGGATCTCTAGCTTTCTTCATACTTTAAGGGGGTGTGCTCCCCAACATAAGCACAGCATCAGTGGGGAAGGTGGCTGCGTGTGCCTCTCTGCCTCACAGCACTTAGCCCAGCGGCTGGTGCGAACAGCCTTTGAAGAAATGCCAGTGGAACGGGTAGTGATCCCTTGGGAAGCTAAACCCTCTGAGCTCTCAGCGGAGGACAGAATCCCAACTCTGCCTTTTCCCCTCTGCCCCCGCCCTCTTTGGCTCTGGCACCTCTCTCCCGGACTTCCTATTTATCAGCCATCAATACCTGCTGAGTGCCGGCTCTTGTCAGTCTAATTTCAAGTTGCTGCTGCTTCTTGACACCCTGCACTTTATCAGCCACACACTGCTTGGCTCCTATTACCACTGATCTCAGCATTGCTAATAAACAGCAACGTCCAGGCCATATTTTCTGGCCCCTGTCAGGCCGCCGCTTTTCTGGGTGAAATAAAAGTCCTATTAACATGCTCCTCCTCATTGCCTCTGACAGTTTGATTAATTAGCCCTCCTCTTTAGATGACCTCTGCACTAACACGACAAGGAGGTGAATATAAAATGAACAGTTTGCCCACGTAACGGGCTACTGTGGGTTTGGGGTTTTTATCAAATCACACTGTCAGAAGTTCTGAACTTGTGTGAAATTCTGTGGCATGCTGCAGCCCAGGATGACGGTTTGGGGTCCACTGGATGCTGTCACATGCTGGTAGGACCTGATGCCAGGTGCTTTAAGGCTGGGTGAGCTCACCTGAAAAACATGGGCCTGTCCCCCTAGAAGGACCCTGTGCGTATGCAGCCCAGGTCATAGAGTACAAATCCAGTGTTCCCTTAACACTACCAAATCCAGCGCCCGCTTGTTTTCAACAGCTTTTCCTTCCCTCCTTCCATCCGCCCCTGCTAGAAAACACACTCTGTTAGCTTTGTGACTGCTCTGCTTCTCAGAACACAAATGGAAAATCATTACAAAGAGAGGTTAAATGTCTACATTTCCGTGATGAGTCGCTATTTTCAGGGAAGTTGATAGGTTGGGCATAAGAAGTTATTTTATTTATTTTTTATTTTTTCCCCTTTAGTCCCCTTCACCTTGCACCCCCATCCCACCAGCATCCCCCACCTTAGTTCATCTCCATGGGTCGTACATATAAGTTCTTTGGCTTCTCCATGTCTTATACTATTCTTAGCCTTCCTCTGTCTATTTTGTACCTACCGATTATGCTTCTTATTCCCTGTACCTTTTCCCCCATTCTCTCCTGGCCCCCTCCCCACTGATAATCCTCCATGTGATCTCCATTTCTGTGATTCTGTTCCTGTTCTAGTTGTTTGCTTAGCTTGTTTTTGTTTTTAGGTTCAGTTGTTGATAATTGTGAGTTTGTTGCCATTTTACTGTTCATATTTTTTATCTTTTTCTGAGATAAGTCCCTTTAACATTTCATCTAATAAGGGCTTGGTGATGATGAACTCCTTTAACTTGACCTTATCTAGAAAGCACTTTATCTGCCCTTCCATCCTAAATGATAGCTTTGCGGGATAGAGTAATCTTGGATGTAGGGAAATAAAAATATACAGGGAACCAACAGTGAAGGGGAAGAAACCATGACTTAGTCATTTTAGACTGGAACTCCACATGGGCGTTGGGGGTCTCAACAGTCTTGGCAAACTAACTGTGCTGCGTGTTTTCCACGGGAGCGTGGGTCAGAAGATGCTCCTACCTGTGCTCTTAGGCACTTCTTTAGGGAGAGGATGGCTTAGAAAGCCGGAAGCCAGGCTGAAATGTAAAGGGGCTCTCAGATTGCTTTGCCAAGCAGGCTCCGTAGATATTTTAAATCCTGCCTGGAAGAAACACTGGAACAACCTGGCAAGTAAACATGGGCAAAGATTCCAGGGGAGGTTTCTTCTGCTTCCTTATACTTTTTCCTTTGCAGTGACTTAATTTGTTCTTCTGAAGTCACACTGTGCAACAGCTAGCCCTTTTTAAAACGTGCCATGCTACCATAGTATCTTCCAAAGAAAAGCAGTTTTAGGGATGCCTAGAACAAGCCAGTGAATACCTAGCACAGACCTTGGTGCTGGCTAGGTTCTCAGTAGTGAAAGGTTGTCGGGTCGAGCTGAATCGGCAGCCTTTGGTCGGGATGAATTTTCCATGGAGGAAACACGCGAAGAGGAGAGAGTAGGAGAGGCAACTTGCCAGTATCCTCTCACATATCCCATTTTCTGTACACAGTTGGAATTCCCAGGGCCAGGAAGGAATGCGAAACCTTTGACCTTGACTCAAAGGTATTCCTTTTGTATCACCCTAAACTTGCACTTGGTTAACAGCTATCTGCAACCAGCTTAGTGAAATACTGGGTTGTCCATGGAGAAGTGATATGCTAGTGAAAATGGGGTAATCAAGAAGGTACTTATCCCTCTGTCATCATTTCAGAGATGATAATAGTGACCCTAGGGAAGGGAGAAATTGCTTGATTAAAGGTTATGTTAGCTCAAGCATATTTTTATATCTGTGTTCACAGCAGCATTATTCACAACAACCAAAGGGTGGAAGCAATCCCAAGTGTCCATCCACAGATGAGTTGATAAACAAAATGTATATACATACAATGTTATTCAACTTTAAAAAGAAAATTCTGACATATATTACAACAGAGATGAACCTCGAAAACATGGCTAAGTGAAATAAACCAGACACGAAGAGACAATGGTTGTATGATTCTGTTTGTATGAAGCACCGATGAGAGCAGTCAGATTCGTGGAGACGGAAAGTGGGCTGGTGGCTGCCAGGGGCTGAGTGAGTGGAGGGAGGAGTGGGGCGTGAGTGTTTAAAAGGCACAGGTTTCCAGTGTTCAGCTGAGGAAGACGGAGAGACGGAAAGCGGTGATGGTTGTACGATAGTGTGAGTGTGCTTGATACCACCGAAGTGTACGCTGAAAATGGTTAAAATGGTAAGTTTTGCATTATGTGTATTTTGCCACAGTAAAAAAAGTGACATTAATCAGTGACAGATTAGACTAGCACTCGGGAAGAGAAAGATCTTTCCCTAGGAGTCAGAAAGTGTGGAATCTAGGTTCGTGAGAGTCTCCCGACACATCAGGTCCACCCTTTGAGCCTTCTTTCCCATCTGTGCTGTGAGGGGGAGGAGCAGTAATCCCGTTACCCCAGCCTCACCGCCCCCCCCAGCCCTTCCTCGTCTTCCGAGCCCTCCCGCCGGACGTTTGAATGAGGCCAGCCAGTTGTTGCTTTCTGCGTTTTCTCTTTGTCACAGGTCATTGAGGCAGTGACTGCACACCTAGGGCAGGGGTTGTCAGGGGAGAAGAGTGGAAGAGAAGACGGAAGCTTTAAAGGGACTATTCATCACCCCCAAACTTAATTTCACAATTCCCAAAGAGGAAACAAAAATTAATGTCGCTGCTGCTAAGAAATTGCTGTGTGTCCTGTTCTTCCATCCCATTGTGCGTGATCGCTGACTCCCAGAAGTCTTGACAGACGAAGTCGGAGGACATCCTGAAATTTATTTAATTAAGGCAGCTGGTTCCTTGTCACCCACAGTTATAGCAATTTAACGCCGTCATGAGTGCATCTAAGATTTTTTGATGTTTTGGTACATTACTGAATAATTTAAACATTTTTAACTAGAATAAATTAAAGTGGGAAAAATTCCAACAAACCAGAACTGCCCCAAAAGTACACATATAAAACCAAAAGGAAAAGTGGAATGGAGTATGATTACAAGAAAAGCCTCCTTTTTTTTTTTTTTTTTTTTTTTTTTTTTTTTTTTTTAGTGAGTTAATTTATTTATTCTTTTTAAGCCTTACTTTGGACCATTATTTGGGGTCTCAGTAAATGTGTGTTTTATCTCTTGTGTCAGGTCTGAGGTGAGGTTATTCTGAGTGTTTATTTTAAATCGTTTTAGCCATCCTAGAGTTACGTCATCTTGGAAAAGTGTCCCGTGTGTTGGGGGGGTGGGGGAGAGGAAGGATGATGGTTTGTGTGTTTGAGAGTAACTCAGAAACCACTATTAATTTCCAGTCTTGTTATAGAATGTGTCTTCAGAAAGGCAAGTGCATTTGATATGTTTGAAATACTTGGTGAGACAAGCGAAACAATTTGGAGCAATTGAAAGTGACAGGTCCGCTCCGAGCACATGGCTTTATTTTCAGTCCTTTCTGATGCAGGTAGAATGCAAATCATGCCTCTGGTCACTTGCCTTTCTCGGTTTCATATTCTCTACCCTTTTGTGCCTTAAGGGCAAACTTTTCACCTAACACAAGGATTCCATCCTGTTCAGTTTCTTTGACTTTCTCAGTGAATAACCATTTGTTTCTTTACTTGTTTTTGAACTCATTACAAAAAGCTTTAATCAATTTCCTTTCAAAATAATTGCTTTCCCTGTAGCTCCCACTAGATGACAAGAACACAAAAAGATGTTTATTCTGCTTTGAAAGTGGTGCTTTTTCCGGAACACCTTGCATCCCTTAGCAATTTGCATTCATCCACATATCAAATGTGGATTGGGAGCAATGCACAGTGCCAAGCACCTGGGTGCCAGGGAGAAGCAGAAGGTGAGCCCATCCCTGCTTTAAATGAGTTTACTAGTATTTAGTTATGCAGTCTTCCTTCTGCAAATGTCACTGATTCACACTATTTTCAAGTAGACAGAACTCCGGCAAACTACTTACTGGTAATTCTCTTGAGACAAAAGGTGCCAGAGGAGAGATCTAGTATTTATTACCCCCAGTGGCATACAAAGCATTGCCTACTCCCTAAGTTCACTCTGGCAGAGCCGGGATTTGAACCCAGCTTTGTCTGTCTGCAGAGTCTGGGTATCTTCCACCTTATTGTGCCACCTTTTGGGAATGGTTAGTCTCTCTCACACTCTGTACCTCCTCTTTCTTTTCTCTTTCCCTTCCCACCTCTTGCCCCTCCATCCCTCTCCCTCCCCTCCTACACTGTGAACAGAGCTCAGTGAGACAGGACACTAACCCTGAAGTCAGGCAGACCAGAGCTTGACCCTCACCTGTGCTGGGTGACCTTGGACAGGTTTTTGAACTTTGCTAAGTCTCGGATGCCTCTGCTGGAAACAGCGATGGTATTGATACTTCAATCATAGCTGCAGCCCGTAGAGCATTCTGCCTAATAATGCTTGACACAGTTAAGTCTCATTGATGATTATTGCTATTATTTTTACTATCTTCACGTCATAACTGCTGTTTCTACTGTATGACTTCTTAAAATACATCATTTCTTACTAGTCCGCAGCAGAGTGGTTGGGGAGGCAGGCGTGGAGAACTGGTTTCAAAAATCTGTGTGTCTGTGAGCAAAGGGATATGTTCATATTAATTTCGCATCTGAGGAATTTCTCAAATGATTGATCCAAAACAGATTAGAATCAGAGCCTAATAGTGATAACTTTTTTTCATTTGGTTAAGAAAAGGGTCCCATGTCACCTTGCACGTGATATTCTGGAACTCTCCCAGGTTGCAGCGGTCACACCAGCCTCCACATGGGGTGAGTGCTCTGTAACTGCCGTGTGGCTGAAAGGATCAAGTGACCAATGAATGCCACCACTCACCCCAGTATTTTAAGATATTGTTACACCTGTTTCCCTTCTCAGACCATGAAGTTGGTCAGATCTGGAGTGGGGAATCTCGTCTCTGCCCCGTTGTCCCTGCTGCTCTGACGTACGTCTTCACACGTAGCAGGCAATCGGCAAGTGTTTCTCTGTTGCTTCTGGAGACCCTTCCTATCCGAGATGATTCTCCCAACACTCACGGATTTCATGTGACTACATACCTACATCGTAGATCTTAACGAGCTGGACTCCATTTCTTTTTTCCCTAAAACATTGCCAGTGTATTTCTGTCTAGAGATTAGTTTTCTATCTTTCTCCCCTTCCAAGGTCTCAAGATTTTCTTCTTAAGCTGGCATGCTTGAGGGGACTTCTCTGTGCCTCAGATTTTTCCCACCTCCTTCCTCAGCTCTCCAACAATTCTTACATGTCCACTTATCCCAGGTGGCTTGAACCGATATGAAATGCTCCCTTCTCGCCATCTTCGAGCCAGTTATTCCAGTGAGCCAGACGTCAACAAGCAGAAATATTTAATATCTGCTCCAGGCACTGGACCAGGCTTCAAGGATTCAGTGGCCAGCACCTGCCTCATACTGTCCAGCAAAGGAGCGATTCAAGGGAGATGAGTGTTTTACCCAGAGAAGTAGCGAACAGCAGGGCATCCTAATCTAGCCCAAGGGTGGGGCCCCCGTACTTGCTCTCATAAGCCTCAGGAATGGGGAAACATATGTCAAAAAGAAAGGGGGCCAAGAAAAGACAGGCCATGGTGCCGGAACAGCATTCGGGGACCAAAGCTTTAGAAATGCTTCCCACTTTTATAGTTGGGATTGAATTAAAGGGCAAAGAGGGAGAGAAATATGAGACTGAACTACAAAATCACAGATCTGTCGCCAGGCTCCTGGAATAAGGGTTTTTTTTTTTTTTTTTTTTTGAGGCATAATTAAGCTATTACCACAAGATTGTAGCCAATTGCAAGTATTTCATACATTACAGATGTTTCTAAAAGTGATTGGTTTTATAGAAGGGGATTGGGGCAATGGCTGTATAAAAATATGATCTCTCACTTGTTCCATTTCTGATTTTCCACGGGAACAGATGATCTTGATTGTCTCATGGTCAACCCAGAATTAAGAGGGTCTGGGAAGATTAGAAGGAGCATAAACTGCTACTTAAATCTTTTCTCAGCAGCACTGGAAAGCATGTGTTTCTAGTAATAACTCTTGGGAACTATTTGGTCAGTAAATGCTTCAGTTGTAATTAAAAGGGCATTTCCTTGGTTTTAATTTCTTTTAATTAATTAAAAAATATGTCATCTGGGTATGGGGAGGTACAGTCCCTTCCTACAAATGGGGAAATATTACTTCTGAGACCATAAAGGAGTGTTCTGAAGACCACCAGTCCTTCTGGGTAACTCGTGGGGAGAGGGGGAGGGGCCAGCTGGATTCGGGAGGTGCTGCTGTGTCCTCTTAAGAGATTCTCAGTGTATACTAAATCATGAAAGACTCTGAGAAGTCCTGGAGTGTAGAGCCCTCTTTCCTTTAACTCAGCTTTTCACGAACATTTTCGACCACAGCACCCCGCTTTTAGCTCAAGACCTAGTGTCACTGCACAGAACACACTGGAAAACATGGCTCTGCTGGAACTGCTTAGCGTCCTTTGGGTACATTCTTGGGCTGACACCATGTGAACGGGACTTACAAGCAAGCGTACCTCATTCAGAGGTGAAAGGCCAGGCCTCAGCCACTGATTGGCTGGCAGTGCCGGCTCAGCCCTGGGTGTGTATTGAGTGAAATGGGCCTGTCAGTGGAGTGTAGTGGAAACCACATTGGGCTTGGAGTCAGACCGTGGGGCCTAGCGTTGGCCGGGCACTTCCTAGCTTTGCTGCCCTGAGTGAGTGAAGTAACCCGATTGGGCTTTCTTCTTTTATCTGTAAAATGCCATAATCCTACCAATCCACTCTGTTACTGCCCTCATAACCCTCATTCACTCAGTGCTCTAGAGTCTAGACGGGGGAGGAACACTTTTTCTGCAAAGAGCCATGTAACAAATATCTTAAACTTTGCAGACCGTACTGTCCATCTCTCCTGTGATCCCTCAGCTCTGTCGATGCAGCGTGGGGACAGCCACAGACAGCACACAAAGGAATAGATATGCTGTGTTCCAGGGAGACTTTCTCTGCAAACACAGTCACCGAGCCAAGATTTGGCCTACAGGTCCCAGTTTGCTGACCCTTGGTCTCGGATGTGGAAAGTGCTTTACATATATTGACTCTAATTAACCTGTGGGCTGATACAGTTCACAGCCCAATTTATACCTGAGGCAACCAAGGCTTAAAGACGGTGAGTACCTTGCTTAAGGCTACGTAGTTGATGAATGGACCAAGAATTGGGCTTTTACATTCCATCCCCTAATGACATCACAGAAACAGGGCATGCATTTATAGAGGTCTGTGCAAATAGGATGTAGTATTATCTGAGGAAATTCACTTGTACTTGGCTATAGGATGCAATTCACAAGGAGAAGCATATATTATATAATAAGTTGACTATTCCCCCTTATCCTCTCTACTCTCACTTCTAACCCGTGTCCAGGCCTTCACTGTAAGTGCGGAATATTCACCTTCTCCTCCTTCAGCAAAGACTGGAATTTCTAAGACCCTTTTCTGGAAATTACCAAAATCCACTCGCAGTTCATTGCACGCAATAGTGATATTGCACGGATGTCTGAAACGTCAAACATTTAAGTGACGGGATGCTGTAGGTTTGCGTTTACAACAGGGGCCTAGAGTTCCAGCAAATTCAGACGGTTTTGTAATAAAAAATAACCCCGTGCACATTCATTTATATTTTTCTTCCTAAGTGGAGTAAAATTAGCCCTAGAGTCAAGTTTGAAATTATTTTCATAATTTTGGGTAATTAAGGCACTTCCCAGATCTCATTAGCAAAAGCCCAAAATAGAATAATTGCCACATAATTAGTGATTGGCAAACCTTTAGAGGTTTGGAGGGTTTGTTCTTTTCTGAATCTGGAAGTACCGGGGCCTAACCTGAGTTTATCTGAAGCCGGGCTATTTCAGAGCCAGACAGTGTTCCTTCCCCAGTTCATTTGTCCTAGTCCCGCTTGACTTGTTCTCCCAAACTCTGTCTATGAGTTCTCAGACACATTTTGTCCCTTTCTATTTAAGTCTTTTTCCCTTGTTTGGAGTCCTGTTCCTTAACACCTGTTAAGTGTGTTCTTTCTGCATGTCTAACACCAGGCGAAATGCTGCAGGATCACACAGGGAAGGTGCTGTCCGTGCCTCTTGAGCTTCCACTGGGGAGGCAGGGAGGCAGGCCAGGCAGCTCGGGCTGTTGGATGGGGGAGTTTAGAGCTGGAGCAGCTTTCTTTTCTCTAGAATTCTAAACGCTTCTAGGGATGCCCTGGTTTTCACCACTGACCGTATAATAATTCCGGAAGGTGGTGCAGGGAGGGCAGAGTAGTACCGTCTTACACCTGGAGAAGCTGGAGCACAAGGGAGACCGATGATTTCTCCAAGGTCACATGGTTATCTGTAGGTAAAAAAAAAAAAAGAAAGAAAGAAAGAATAACAAGACTTTCGCCCTCTCTCCCTACCCGTTTCTCCTGGGACGGAGAGCACACGGCACATGGTTCCCTAAGGATCCCCCCCACCCCCTTTATCAGGAGACAGAGCTTGGACTTTGAAGGGAGGTAGTTCTGCATCCGAGCGACTTGGCTGGGACTTCTTAGTTCAGTAACTTCAGCTTTCTTAGTCTTACTCTTCATAGGTTACTTGAGACAATAATACTTGAAGAATTCTTAGGGATTAAACAGAGGACAGATGTGGAAAGCACCTAATAAGTGGTTAATAAGTGGAAGCTATTGCAATTATCCTCCAGCTAGAGTTCATTCCTCCACACACCACACTGTCCTCTCAACTGTTTCTCCTTTACCAGAGCAAGAACTGCTTGAGAATAAAAGCCGGTTCTTCATCGTCTCTGACACATAGCAGGGCTAAATACATTTTATTCATCTCTCTCTTAATATGTGTCAGGAACATCCGAATTGTTTACATATTTTAACTAAGCTCCATGATAATCCCTTGAGGAAGAAAAACTGTTACTATTCCAGTTATGTTACGGAACAGGCCAGGGGCAGTAAATAATATACTGTTACCAAAAGGACCGCCCCTTTGTGCTCCAGGGGTCCCCCGCCCCGTACTAGGTTCGTTTTGCTCGCCGCCAAAGGAAAGATGTCTCTCAATACCAGAGACTGGTGAAAAGGAAAGGAATTATTTATTATCAAGTTATATAGGCTTGGAGTGATGACTTAATGTCTCCTTTAAAATACTAAAGTTCTTTAGAATACCCACAAACGCACACAGTCCTTCCTTCTCCCCTCTGCCCAGTCCGGGGTACTGTATCTCAGGAAAAGAAGTAGAAGTCTGTGGTTCAGGCTCCCGGCACCATCAGCCGTGTCACCGCTTCGATCTCCAGTTAATCCAAAGCCAGGTGGCACCTTCTCATGGCCCACCAGCAAGAGTCCTTTCACCCCTTTTCTTCCAGGAAAAGTCTTTCCTGCCTCCTAAGCCACGTGGCAAAAGGAGTGACCCAAAGCCATGTGGTCCCCACTCCTCCAAAGCCTCGTGGTCCTGTTCCGGTATGGCCGCCGCACCTGGGTTTAAATCCCACACCAGTCTTCCTCCGCAGCCCCATTTCCAACTCCTCCTTCAATCAGCTACACCTGCCAGCACTTCATATTCTTCCAGCTTTGCTGGGCTGCCATGTTAACTGTGGGCGGGTGTGGCCCCATGGCATGGAGCCAAGCGTCTCCAAGCTCTCATGCAGGTGCTGTGTCCAGGAGGAGTTGCCTCCCAGTTACATCTTGGGTGGAAGTCACTTTCATCCCCATGGCTCAAAGCAAGGCCACAGCTATTTAACATATCTATGAAACCGGTTAAAGGTTAGAGATATGTTAAATGACCATGGCAGAGGTTAGCTGCAAAGCTGCTGCTATACAAAACAGCTCTGAAGGGCCCTGCTCCAGGAGTCCCATCTCCCCCAGTTCAGACTTGTGGGGGTGAGGACATCCTATATATATTTTTCTAATATTTCCTGGACACTTTGAGTTCTGGACCCCATTACAAATCCCTATTTGGGCCTCCCTGCCTTGGTTGCACCCTGTTACAGTTATGCAGATGAGAAGACTGAGGCACAGTGAGGTTTGCTAGAGGTTGCCCAGCTAACAAGTGATGGAACAAGAATCCAAGCCCAGTTGTCGGCTCCAGAGTCCACACTCTTACTCAGCATGTGCTGCGCAGCCAGGCCCACCAGTTCTGTTTTCCCCACGGTTCCTGCTCCTTTACCCTGGAGGCTCATGGTGTTAACAAGCCAGAGATTCCCCCATGAGGTCAGATTCCCTCTATCTGCCCTCCTCCTACTGCCCTGCTCTTGATGTCCTGATCTTGATCTTGACCTTTGATTTTGAGGTAACTAGTAAAGACAACAGCTAACCGCCGCCCCTGCCACTCCATTTCAGTGCAGAATCTAGAGGTGTTTTGAATGAGAAAGGAAAGTTGTAGATAGGCCAGGTGGGAAGAGGAAGGCTGGGGTCACCAGACTCAGTGCAGAACCGAGGTAAGGGGTGTTCCAGAGGAGCCCCGGATCACACCGCTGTGCCCAGATACCAAGGCAGATGCTATGCTCCTGCGAGGCCAAGACTTAACGTAGAACTAGAAGGCAGTCCCTTCAAGCACCCTCACCAGTTGGGGTCGGAATGTGATGGAGAAAACAGACGCTTTCAGATCTCACTTAACAGAAGGTGACAAAGCAAGAAATCCATCTCCCGGTCCCCATTTGAGCTTTCGACTCAGGTAAGGTGCGCAGTCATTTGCAGAGGTGTGCAATCCGTTTAATAGAATCGTAGAAAAGCTTGAATGAACAAGGAAAGGAACATATTAAAGCAAACATAAGGCAGTAAAAAGAAAATTCATTCTGAGCTGTGGGTGGGGGACTGGGAGCGCAGGCCCCCGTTTTTATTGCATCCGAACGCTGCGAGCAGCACAGCTCTGAGGTGGGCCCGACAATATCCATTAAAGTTAATTTCCTGATGGAGGCCACTTAAATCTGATTGTTGTTTTAATTTGTTCCACTGCTAATTTCCTTCAGCCTAAATAGAGGAAGCTCTCTGCACCACCCAGGGCCAGCCCAGGCAGCCCCAGAGAGGTGGTGTCTATCATGGCCTTGACTGCCAGGCCATACTCTCTAGGCGGAGGAGTGATGTCTTTATTTATCGCTGGAACCTAGAAGTTGCCTGATTTGGAAGATAAAGGTGCTCACTTTAAAAATTGACTTATTAAGTGAGAAATCTCTTTCTGTTACTCAGCAAAGGCCCAAATTCACGTAGACCTTCCTAGGGCAATGTGAGTCCCAGCGGGTCTGGAGTAGCTATGGAGGTGGAGTGCAGGATTTCCAACTGACACATACTCCTTTTTTGTGGAAAGACCTAATATAAACACAGACTAAAATGTCAAAGCGGGAAAGAAAAAAAATCCTGATAATAATAAAGCAGATATAATGTGTCTGAAACATCAGCTCCTGTTGGAAGTGTTTTACATACAGGAAGTTTGTGAGGGAGATTTTGTTGCATTTTTACAGATGAGGTAGCAGAGAGGTGAATCGAGCTAATGGACAGGATTTGAACTAAGGAAGCCAGCCAAAGAAGCCGACTCTTTACCGCGAAGCCAGTGCTTCTCAAGCTATGGTCCCAGGGCCCTATCACCAGCAGCTCCTGGGACCTTGTTGAAAATGCACATTCCCAGGCCCCTCCCTGGACCTGCTGAACTTCAGAGTGGGCCTCTCAGGTGATTCTGATGCACTCTAAAGTTTGAGAACTGCTGCACACCCCATGCTGCCTCTCCCGAATTTGTTCTTGCATTTCATAAAGATTTATCAGGTATCCAGTGAGGGGCAGGCACTGTTGGGGATACAGCTGAGACAAAAACACCTCCCCTCATGGGGCTTACAGTTTAGAGAGCAAGACAGACACAAAAGAAAATTACGTCATTTGCACACCAAGCTCTGTTATCTCAGGTTGGCAGATTATGTTGACTGTTAGTGAAAAAGATACATACTGACCATCAGCACTTTATGTATTGATGGGCAAAGGCAGGAGCAGCTGCGTGAAGGATTTTGGTAACCTACCACAGGCGGCACATGGTCTGTAATTCAGAGGCAGGTTTAAAACCAGGTCCGTTGCTGCCTGACGGTAGTGTCTTTCTACTGCATGGCACTCAGCGTTCTCTCCTGAGCTCCTTCGCCCTGTGTCTTGTTGGGGGAAGAAAACGTGACATTTATAGACAGGCGGACCTGAGACCAAACTCCTTCTCTGCTTTTACGGATTGATTCCACATGGGTTACCATGGAGTGTTTAACCATGGTTGGTGGAAGTAGAGATGGAAATTCAAACCCTGAGGTACTTCCAGCTCAGGAAACCAAGAACAGCTCGAGCCTAGAGAGAGCTCTGAAGGATGGGCAGTCAGGCTCTGTCCGCCAGCCATTGTCATTGCTGATGGACCCGTAAAGCTTCCTGTTCTTCACCTTCCTTGGTCAAGGTTTGGAGATACAGGCTTTTCTCTTTCTCCCTGTGTTGTGCTTAGCCAGCATCCTCGGAAACAGAGTGAAGTTTGTGTATATTAGGTATTCTTCTAAATATAGAGCCGCTGTGATTCAATGTCACTGCCACTGCTGGTTCAAAGCTTTCTGTTTTAGGGAGAGCCAGCAAAACTCTGACTCCTAGAATTTTCCAGTTGTTGAAAAGTCAGACAGTGCCACTTCTGATACTGTTTGTAAGCAGGCTCTGAGAAGAAGGCATTTGACTAGCTACAGACAATGGCCATTTCGCACGGGAGACGTTGGGTCATCAGATAGAGAGTAAAAGTGGCCAGGGAAGCATAGGGGATACAAATTCTGATTCCTTCACTCTGTAAAACATTGGCACCAACGAGGAGGCAAGCAGACATGGATTCTTTAAAGAATTAATAACTCAGAGGCCTACAAACAAGAGCCCCTTAGGAAGTCACTCCAGAGCTCTGCGAACCCTGATTTAACCAGCTGCTATGACGTGCTGTGCTGGCTGCAGAGGAAGCTGGGCTGCAGATCGGAAGGAGACATGGGAATGCTGAAGCCGTGGGCTTTGGAGGCGGAGGTGGGATCCCAGCTTTGCCAGGCCGCTGAGTGACCCGATCCAGTGATTGAAACACGGTAGCCCTGGCCTCGCTTGATCATCTGTACCACGGAGACAGTGACAGCCGTGTCTCACAGTCGTCGTGAGGTGAAAGGAGCCCCGGGCAGGTGACTGTAATTGCTTCAGTAGTGGTGCAGTAAAACAGTCAGATCAGCTTGCGGTAGTCACTGAGCGCTGCCTGTGTGCCAGGCACTGACCTGAGCACTTCGCAGGGATTACTTTATTTAATCACTGTTACCATTGGAGGTACATTGTGTCACCCCATATGCTCTGCCAGCCTGCAACACAAAAAAAAGTGTGGTTTTTAAGCAGAACCAGAAATATACCTGCGCTTGTAACATTATCAAAAGGTTGATTTCGATTTTTAAACTCTCAATATCTCTAAGGAAAATTATGGCTCCAGAATGATAAATGAGGACAAACTGTGGATGCAGGTGGTCCTGGCTAGAACCACGCCCCCCTGGAAATAAATGCACACCTGCTTGAGAAGGGCATCCTTGCCTTTTTTGTCCCATGCCCGCTGCTCAGGGGCCATCATAGCTGACTGAGCTGGTGGTGGGAAAGGGGGCAGGTGAGGAAGGGAGAAGCTCCGTGCCTTGTCTTGTTTCTTTCCCCTCCCTTACAGTGGGAGCTGGGGGCCCCAGAGGACTCTCCATCAGCTCCCTCCCACCCTTGCCAATTTTAGCTTCCCGTTTTCCTCTAGCTCACCAGCATTGCATTGCCAATGTGCTAGGCAGAATAATGCTCCCCACCCCCACAAAGATGACCACATCATAATCCCCCAAATCTGTAAACCAGCAAAATTGATTTTGCAAATATATTTATAGTAAGGACCTTGAGATGAGGAGATTATCCTGGATTATCTCGGTGGGCCCGATGTGATCACAAGGGTCCCTTGAGGAGAGAGGCAGGAAGGTCAGAGTGAGAGAACATGTGGCCACACAAGCAGAGGTCTGAGTCGTGCAGGACCAGGACCCGAGGGTACTGCAGGTGAGCAAGGGAGGAGCCCGTGACCTTGTCTCTGTCCCTGCCCCGTGCAGCGCAGGCGGCCTGTAGAAGCTGGAAAAGGCAAAAAAATGGGTTCTCCCCTAGAGCTTCCAAAAGGAACCAGCCCTGCCAATACTTTGATCTTAGCCAAATGAGACTGATTTCGGACCTCTGAGTTCCAAAACCATAAGATAATAAACTTGTGTTGTTTTAAGCCACTAAATTTGCAATAACTTGTTATAGCAACAGTAGGTAATGGATACACCAGGATCAGGTAAGCCTGGTTTTCTCTGAGGTGTGGGTGAATCTTTGGGTTTCTGTGAATTAAGACCCATTGTTAGACTTTGTCTTTCTTTGTTGCTAAATATGGAAACTTGTAAGCCTTTGAAAATTTCCAAATCCAGCTTCTGAAGACTCATGGGCTAGGGCATGCAAGTGAAGGAAAAGAGCGGAGCAAGGGACTGTCTGCACCATGCCTGGACCCACCAGCTGGACATTGTTTCCTAAAGTGACTGTCAGGGACCTTGTTCGGCACGGTCGTTCCACAGGGGTGTCTGTGTGACTCTGGAAATCTTTCACCCGTCTCTGCCTCAGTATCCACATGCATAAATAAGGTTAATTTTACCCTTTACTTGAAAGGGTCTGTGGGCATTGAATGGTTTCACGTATGTAAAGAGTTCAGCACGGTACCTGCCACATCATAAGCTTTTCTAAATAAATGTTAGCCGTTGTTCATAGGCATTACAGAAGCAATTGGGACAGGAGCCGTAGAGCCTTCCTGTGTTGGAACATGTTCAGTTGTATCAAGTTAACCATACTTCTCTCCAGCAAGGCCTCTCAGAGTCCTGACTGTGGTGGTGTTCACTGTATACCCCCAGGGTGGAGGGGGATGCAATAGTATTTCTCAGATCTAAAAACCATAAAATGCTTTGTGGTTCAGAACAATCTCAGCTGATCAGATCTATTGGACCTCGTACAGGAAAAACTGCCCTGGAAAGTTACACCAGGAAACCTTAATTTTTTGCCCAACTTTTAGTCTCTGTCCCTGGCCCCAGAGTTATGGCCGTATTGGAAATTGTGGACCCATTGCCCTACAGCAAGGGGAGACATATTGCTGGCATTTGGAGCTGAAAATTGGCCCTTTTTCCCCATATTCACAGTCCAGGCAGTGGTAGAGCTCTTAGCACTGTCCTTGCCACTGTAGGTTAGTCACCTGAATGAGCTTGGCCCCTGGGGACTTGTCTAGGAACCTGGCATTGTTTCCACAACATGCCACTTAACAAGTTCTAACCCGCAACCTGGAAACAGCTCGGGACACCGTTCGCCTTCGGAGACCGTGGGCTTCGGAGACCGTGGGCTCAGCTTCACAGGAGTGCTGTTCATTCG
This sequence comes from Micronycteris hirsuta, assembly GCA_004026765.1. Taxonomy (NCBI): domain Eukaryota; kingdom Metazoa; phylum Chordata; class Mammalia; order Chiroptera; family Phyllostomidae; genus Micronycteris; species Micronycteris hirsuta. The sequence goes on along the minus strand of PVJI01000079.1, from coordinate 337,687 downwards.
TGAGCAGATAACCTGGAACTCAGACGCTGCCGTGGTTATCATACTCCTCAAAGTAAGCAATTTTCAAAAAGGAATTCTGTGAGTACTTAGTAGGATGGAGGTACAACTTTCCTTTGCATTCATTCTGGAGCATATGTTTAAAACAAAACAAAACACTGTGGTGTCAAAGAATAAAAACCACTACGGTGTTATTACTTACATAGGCGCACCTTGTATAAACGTAGGAAATCTAATTTCTGGGGAATTTCATTTCAAGAAATCAGGCCTGGCTCACATAAAGATACCTTTCAAAATAGAAATATAACACATTTAGTTAAGCGCAGGCTTTTTGGTTTTGTTTTGAAAGCTATAAAGATATAAACTGTAGCCCTCTTTATTTTTAGCAGACACCTCTAGAAAACCTTGAACAATGTTCTATTTATAAAACAACGAGTCTGTTTTCGTGTAAATGTGTTTAGTCTTTTATAGGAGAAAGAGCAGGACTGACTATAAGAAAAATGAAGTGTTTCTTTTCCCAGATTTCTTGAATTCATCAACAACTCTGTAAAAAAAAATTAAAAAAAAAAAAAAAACAGAACGATTGACCTGGTTTTGTTTTCGAGATCACCTGGCAGTGGATAAATTGTGCTTAATATTCTGAGTGGATTGGAGCTGAATGAGTAACATGCTGTGGGGGAGGGAGTGGAATTTGAAATGACAGTACCGTCTGGCTTTTGTAAGAGTTATACTGCTGAGTGAGAGCAGACCTAAATAATTCTCTGGTTAAATTATTTTACTATCACATTGTATAAAACATTTATAATTTCATCATCGTTCAAGGCATAAGAAACGAAGAAGAAACCCTGGCTGAGTTAAATTCAATGGCTATGAAAGATCCTGGAGTGAAAATAAGTGACCCAGTACCAACTACAAAGTGGTGTTAGGAGCCGGCAGGTCCCACCCCTCTGCTTTGTCATCCTGACCCATTATATTATGCTAGTCATGCAGTCTTTACCCTAATCATAATAAAACCAACATTTATTTAGTGCTTATGATGTGCCACGCACCTCGCTAAGAACTTTCCATGGATGAGTTTATTTAACTTTCTCAACAATGTATCGATGAAGTGGACGCCATAATTGGCGCCCGTCTACAGAGGGGCAAACCGAGGCTCAGGGAGGCGCAGCAGGAGGTGTTCGCCCTGGCGCAGGCACGAGTCTGGCCGCAGAGCCTCGCTGGCCAGGGCCCTTCAGTTCCTCTTGGAGCCCACAGTGCACACCTGCTCGATGCCAGAGGCTCGCGGCGGAGTCAGATGCTGACTTCCACTCTTGCTTTTTCTTTTTTTAAATAAAAATCCAAGAAAGCTTGGAAATCCGAGGAAAACTCCATGCCACTCCTGGCCAAAACAATAGCTACCTTGTTCATCCCTCACAGTTTTTCCAGTCCTTGCTCATCCCAGGAAAGGTCAGGTGTGACCTCCTTCACATGGCCATCTCACCAGGTGTCTATTTCCATCTGAATACCCAGTTGTCCGTTTACCTGGCTGCCTCTGCATCCCCTTTCATTTCTGATCTTCCCTTAATATGGAATCTAGTGTGTAGTACATGTTCAGCAAATGTTATGAGTGGTGCAAAGAACGTGCTTGCATGTAGATTATATGTAAATTCAAACACTGTGCTGTGGGCTAACTTTTCCAAGCAATGTTATGTCTTAAGAGTCTCTGTGTTGTTACCTAGTCTTCATAACCAGTGCTCGTATAACATACGTATTACTGGATATTCCAATCGCAGTCATTTTCTTAACCATTCTTAATGTTATGCAGGATTTAGGATATACTTATTTCCAGTATCTTGCTCTCAACAATGACACTGTGCTGAATAACTTTGCACATAGCACTTTTTTCTTGCTTTTGGATTACTTTATTACCGTCCCTTCCCTAAACAGGGATTGCGAATCGCAGCGCAAACGTGTGTGCGCTTTGCGACCACACTGTCCAACAGAAACATAGCAGGGACCACGTGGGAACTTACATTTTCTGGTCACCTCATCAAAAAGTGAAAAAGTAAAATTTATTTTAATAACATATCTTATTTAACCCTCTGTCTCCAAAGTCTTACCATTTAAACATGTAATGAGTGTGTAAATGAAGGTATTTTTACATTCTTTTTTGTGTGAAGTTTCTAAAATAGCGTGTGTGTCTCTCGTTAACGGCATATTTCCATTCTCGCTGGCCACCTCGTGAGTGCTCAGCCATGGCTATTGTATTTGGCAGCAAAGGCCTGCGTGATGATGAAGTGTTTTTATTTTTATTTTTTCAAAATTGTAGTTTCTTCTTTCATGCATAGAAATATGATTATTTTTGGCATTGATTTGTATCCAGCAATCTTTCTAAACCCTCTAATTAATTACAAATTTGCTTGTAGTTTCTTTGGAGTTTTTTATGTTAATGATCATATAATCAGATTAAATTCTTTCCTATAATCCTTATGCCATTTGTTTATATTTGTCTTTTTTTAATCATTTACGCTATTACAGATGTCCCCATTCCCCCCCCCCCCCCCCCCCCGCCCCAGCCTGGTCCCTTCTTCCTCTGGCCACCACACTGTTGTCTGTGTCCACGGGTTACTAGAAGGGATCAACCGCAGGGTAGATGAAGCAAAGGATGAAAGAAGATAATGAAGTATTTTTAAATGGTTTTTGTTGTTTAAAAACCCAACCTTAATCTGGCTTGACCCATCCTAACCTCCAATCCCACATATTATCTCAACCTCTCCCTTGGGCAGTTTTCCTAAACTCGCTTGCTCTTTTCATTATTATGAGTATTTTCTCAACATCTCTTCTGCACCAGGCACTGTGTTAGATCGTGGGGAGCCCAATAGAAATAGGACATGGCTCACAATCTCTTGAGGAAAGAGACATATTCCTAACACAACTTTTGCCTCAAATGCTTGTTGGAATGAGGTAGGAAATAAGTTAAAACACACACGTGCGCAGACCCAGGCCAGTAATAACGCAAGGCCTGAAAAATTGCACAAGTGACAATTAAACAAAGTGCTGAGGGCATCGGGAAAGCTTCCTGGGGAAAATAGGAGTTGAGCCTTGAGGGTGCAGTAGAATTTTAATGGGCAGAGAGAGAGGAGACCAATTTTGCCTGCGACTGTCTCATTATCCCAACCAGATGGCAGGTTGGGATGGTCTCTCGTTGTATTTAGATCTCCCTGGAGGCCTTGCTGGAGCCTCGCAGTGGAAGGTGCTCAATAATGTTTGCTGAGCCCAATGAATAATATATGGTTGGCTGGCACACAACGAGGGAGACACCGGGGTCTGTCTGCTTGCTTTAACCTCTGAATTGAAGGGGCAGCTTCAGCTTTGCACTCACTCCTCTGATTGTGTGTACTGCCAGTTTGCCGTCACCGTTTTCTCACTTTACTAAATCGGTCTGGACTGAAACTAGTCGTTTAGAGCCAAAATGGTAGATTAATGGGGCCAACAGTTTAACTTACATCTGACCTACTTGTCACTTATTCCACTTCTTCTGAGCTTTTCAAATGGCACACACAGGCAACACGGACAGCCAGTGAGATGGGAATTAGAAGACACTTCATCAGAAGGCACTTTCCCTTTAGTTGCTCCTTGTTTCTACAGGCACATTTGTTTGATGACCTCGCAAGTTTCATAGGAATTGTTACTCCATTGCACCGTTAAGGAAACAGGAGGTCAGAGCGGTTACTTGTTGAAGGTTATGTAGCAAGGAAGTTGGAAGAGCCAGTTCTGGAGCCCATGTCTTTTAATGGCAAGTTGTGCTGTCCCGTTATCTGAAGCTTGTCCCCCAGGATCTGAATGCCATTGCTGGTTGCTTCAAGACACATTCACCCAAGTCTTTGGTATCTACATTCTAAATCTGAGAAATGGGGAGAAGGTATGTTTTGTGGGGGTACAAAGAAAATAAATTAGGAAACAAAGGCCAAAGAGTTGGCGATAATAATATTTATAATACTAGCTTTCATAATGACAATAAGAGTTGATATCTAATTCTTAATAGAGGGCAAACGCCCTGCTAAAAGCATTACGTATATTACCGCATTCAATTCTCACAACAAATCTTGTGACTGATATTATCTCCACTTTATAGATGAGAAATCCGAGATCAGACTTGCCCAAGGTCACATTGCGGAGCGGAAAACAGTCAGAATTTGAACCTAGACCTAACTTTTAGCCTGTGTATGTAATCACTGTACTGCAAAATTATGTTCGTGCCATCTCAGCGGTAAGTGACCTTGGGCAAGTGACTAAAATTCCTATTCTGTATGCCACTTTCTCTAAAATGAATACCTTGCGCGCCACTCAGGGTGATTGTGAGGATGATTTGTCCTAAGCACTATGCAGTTATAAAACGTTATCTACATTTAAACTGAAATTCCTCGTAGAAGGAGAGGTGAAGCACCACCAGGAGAGTGGAACCTGGCGCCCAGCAGGTGCTCAGTAAATGTGTATTGAATTACGTGAATGAATACAAGACCTCTGCTACTGAAGAAGCCTTTCTCTTCCCACGAATGGTAATGAGGCGGGGAGAGAAAAAAGGCAAGCCTACATCATCTTTCTGGGCAAAAGTGCCCCAAATCCACCAATTTCTTCGCCCCCTGGAGGAACTTGCTTTGTGGTCAGAATAGAGTCTAAATAGATAATGAATCCTCCAGATATTTCTCTCCACGCTCAACCTGCATTTGGCTGAATGGAGATTTTTTTTTTATGCTGAATATTTTTTTTCTTTCTAAAGGATATAAAGTCAGTATAGAAAAAGTAGAAAATAATAAACGAATAGAAAAAAGGGAGAAAAATTATCCTTAATTCTTCTCCCACCCCCAAGATAACCATTCATTCAGCATGTTGGTCTGTTTATTTTTTTCTAAGCATTTTTGGCATACTTGAATTCATACTGAAATGCAAATTAATACTTTGCCTTTCTGTTGACCATCAAGGAATACACATTCCCTCGTGAAGTTATAAACTCTCATGAACACTCACTCTTAATTCGTCTGGCAGATACTTAAGCATCTACTCTCTGTGCCGGGTGCTGGGGGACACAGTGGTGAGCCAGACTGAAGTCACTGAGCTTCCCAGCTTCCTTGTTATGCTTCACGAGCAGCTACGTAGTATTTTATTGTCCACTTAAAAGTCACTCGCTTTGGATCTGTTGTTTAGGTGGCAGGTTTCCTGAACAGTGCTGTCCTCCCCAGCTATACCTGCCGGGGGCCCTAGACTATGAAACAGTCTAGAAAGAAACCAGCACTAGCCATGAGGATGTGTGACAACACACACTCACACGCATGCATTCTCAACTAAATTAAACACAGTAGAATGTTGCATCATCCTCCATCGGAGAGATTTCATCAGTCCCCTCCATTTTTAAGAGTTCACTATGTAATATGACAAAAATCTAGCTAATCCCGAACCCACCGTTTCTCCTTTTTGACTCTTTTGGGGAATCTAAGTTAGAAAAACTCTCTCTGCCTGCTAAGTTCCTGCGACACGTCTCTGGGGTGGGGGGGTGGGGGAGGTGCAGGCGCTCTCTGTGGAGTTGCCTGTGCACTTGGCAGCCTTGCCGCCACCTCGCTCCCCTGTTTGTCCTGAGCTTTGGAGCCAGCCAGGTATGTGACGCATGCCGCTCTCACAGGCTCAGTCTCTCACTAGGATATGGGTTTGTGTTTTTGTGCTTCTGGTTTCAGCTGAAGAGCCTTCTAAGGGGCGTGTGCATAAGGAAATATGCCATTGGTCACTTCCTGGCCTGAGAGATAGTCTGTCCTTGGAATTGCTGGTGAATCTCCCATCCTTCTGATGTTCCCCAAGTTTCTCTTGAAATTAGGTTACTTCAAAATAAAGGCCAGAGTTTAAAGGCTTCTGTCCAGGGCAACTTTACCGATGAAATGGTGAGCTGTGGGTTGATCCTGGCAACTAAGTTCAACTTTGTGTTCCCAGCACTGACCTTGGCAGAACCTGGCTCATAACAGGCATCCAGCTTGTGTCTGTTGAATGAGTCAGTGCCCCAGAAATACCATACTGAGCCCATCCTCACTGGGCACTCAGTCCAGTAACTGCACACTCGTGAATAAAGGACCTCAGACTTACCATCCATGTCTCCACCTGGCCAAACTTAGTGCCTCCCACATCTTAGACTAGCAGCAACCTTCAGTGAAAAAATGAGTGCTGTGTACCCATGCAGTGGAATATTACTCATTCATAAAAAGGAATGAACTTCTAACATGTCTGTGCTCCAACATGGATGAACCATGAACACACTGTGTTGAACAAAATGAGCCAGACACAAAAGGACAAATGTTGTATGATTCCCACTCACAGGAGGTCCCCTAGCGTAGTTGTATTGGAAAGACAGAAAATAGGATGGTGGTTGCTAGGGGCTGTGGGCAGAGGGTGGTGGGGAGCTACTGTTCAACGGCCCCAGAGCTTCTGTCTGGGACGATGAAAACGTTCCGGAGAGGGATAGCGGTGATGGCCACATGCGTACTGAACGCACTCAATTAATTATACATTTAAAAATGGTTAGGATGTTAAATTTTATGTTATATATTTTACCAGCATAAAAAATGATTGCAAAACCAAAGGGGAAAAGGTGGATGCTGCTTTCCTCTTTCTACTTCTCACCATCTAAGAGCCTGCCTTTTCCTGTCGAGCTTGGTTGGTGCGTGCTGTGATGTGCCCCTATTTGAGGAATTCTCCCTGCCAGGGGTTGGCTGGCAGTGCAAGTCCTACTGGGAGCTGCCGAGTCAGGGCCCATCCTCTGACCAGCCACCCTGGTACCGATCCTCTGATTTCCTCAGCCACAAAATGGACAGATGCCCACCCAGACAGAAGTCCTGCTGTGGTCTTTCCTCTGCCCTGTCGAGCTCTTTGCGTGATGGATGGGCGTGCTTTCCCTCACCTTCCTATGGGAAGGAAATGGTTTGGAAATCTTCCTCTTCCTGCTATGAACCTGTTTATAAGATTAAAGACAGGTATGCTTGCCAGGGCCAGGCAGACACTTATTTTTAATAATTCAGGGCATACCAAGTTCAAAAACAGGTCATGGTGATTTTTCCCCCTTGGTTCCGAAAGCAAACTCTGCTTACATCATCTCGTTTCCAGCAGAGGAAAGGGAAACGGGCAGCAGAGGTGTAATTCTGACACTTGTTCCTTATTCATTACAAGAAAGGGGACACCGTTGGCATGTTTGTAAAGACCAGAGCGCGTGCTGCCTTGGTTTATGAGAAGGCCCTGTTCCTAGCCCGTGGGTCTCGGGTGACTCTCTCAGGTAGGGTTTGCACTTGTCCTGTCCACGGCGGACAGACCACATCATTCATCCTGGCCTGCCCTTTATCAAAACAGCATCTCTGCTCACCCTAAGGCCCTCACAACGGAAGACCGGGTTACAGAGTCATAACGAAGAGATGGGACTAGACAGCTGGCGCGAGAGGAACCAGCACTGCCCTTTGGGGGCAGCTTAGCCTCCCGTGGTTGGGGCCGGGCAGCCGCACAGGGGTGGAAACCCTGCCCTGAGTTAAGTTGTCCCTCCCTCTCCTGCCCAGCTGGTGTGTGTGTCGCTTTGCTGCACAAGATGCGAAGTGCCCCCGTCGGCTAATGCAAGACATCTTTTAATTGCATGGAAAAGTAACTCCCAGGCTGCCAGGTAGAGGGACTTGGGGAGAGAAGGCTGGCTCTGCAGAGCTGAGAAGAGGAAAGGAGGCAAGAGGGGAGCAGGCCAGGTGTCTGCCTTTTGTCTGGATGTTCAGGATGACACATCTGGTGCCAGGGAAGCGGCTCTTTCTAACTGATGGGAAGCTTTGCAGTCAAGGGAGGGCTGAGCTGTCAGGTGAGCTAGGGATCAAGAGTTATCCTGACAGCTTCATGGCACGTGAAGGGCGCTGTGAAGTGCGGTGTGATTTTAACCAGCGGTGGTTAAAGTAGCTTCTCTTGGACCTGGTGTGACGTGCAGTCGGAGATGGACCCGTGGCAGCTGGGAGTGCCAGGCCTGGCGGAGGCTGCCCTTCTGCAGTGCCACCATTTAGAAAAGAAGGTATCAGCAGGAACCAACCAGCTCCCAGAGTCCGGGTTTTGCTTCATGGAGGTGCCAGGCGGCAGTGGTGTCATTAATAAGTAGCTTGTCAGTTCCTCCAGTGAACCTCCCTGACCCTGCTATTATAAATATTCCAAGGACCCAAAGTAACCTTCTCCCTTGAACTTCCCCGATTTAAGTTCCTGTCAAAATCTAACCACCTGTCCTAGCCGGCTAAGCAACCCTGACTAACCGCTTTGCCCTGTGCTCTCACATTCCGCGGGGCTGTCTGTGCGAGACTGAGCCAGGCAGCCGGCCGGCCAGCGCCTCTCCGAAAAAGTTCCACTCGGAAGGGAACTCAGGGAGTGCCTTTTAATAAGTAATCAGCCAGAGGAAATCAGGGTCCGTGTAGCGATCTAGTCATGCTGGCCTGTGCGCTGGGATGTTTCAAAAGTCTGAAGCTGGAATGTCTGTGATTGGATGAGCCGTAGCTTGGGACGTTCTAGAGAGAAGTCACATGAGCAACTCTGGGTGCATACTCACATTGCTAATACGTGTCATGTATAGATTAAAAGCTGTACATTGACACTGTCTGGCAGTAGTCTGCCAGAAGTTTTACATCAGTTACCTCACTTTATCCACACAGGCAGATACTCTGTGTCTGTTTGAAAGATGAGGTGATTGAAGCTCAGAGAAGCCAGTAAGTAGAAGGTCTGGGACTTGAACATGGGTCCTTGGACTCCATGATCTGTGCGCACACCCACTATCCCCAAAACAAGGATGGCTAACTTTTACAGAACCACCATGTTCTCGTACCTCTAAGTAGCATGCGCAAAACACCAGGTCTTAGGTCTGGGATGTGAGCCGTTGCATTTCCTCCTTCATACCCTCCGGGCAGAAGAACTCCAGCAGAGCCTACCTGGGTCTTCCGGGCCCTTGTCTCTGCAGGAGGCTCTGTGAATAAAGAGTCCTGTACACCAGAGGGTTGTGGGCTCCACCCGCAGCCAGGGCACATACCTAGGTAGTGGGTTCAATTCCCCATCAGAACACATACAAGAGACACTTGATTGGTGTTTCTCACTCACATCAATGTTTCTCTCTCTCTCTGTATCCCTTTCTGTCTCTCTCAAATCAATAATCATATCCTCGGGTGATGATAAAAAAGAAAATGAAAAGTAAGAGTCCCAAGTCCTTGTGACATAGCCTTCCCAGGACCCTTCTGTCCATGGAGAATTTGTGGCACTGACAATGGGGCTGTGACCCTGAGCAGCCCATCTGAGCTGAACAAGCACCAGGTTCTCGCTTCCAAATCCTGCTTTCCTGGAGCACGCCCAGCCCCCACTGAAGTTGGTAGGGGAGTAAACAGCCATTCACCTGTCCAAGCCTAGGATTTATGGTCCGGAACCGCCCTGCTGCCCACAGCACCGTGTACTGCAAACATGGATGACCTTTGCTGTGATTTCATCTCCACCTGCTTCCACACAGAAAACCCGTTTTGTATTGACATTGTTTGAAACAAGTTCTGCCTCTGTGAACTCCCTTAGCGCCTGCTCCTGACTCTCAGCCTGGAGAGGCCAAGTGCTTCTAATTCTGAGAACAAGGGGGAGGCACCTTGAAAGCATCCTGGGCTTCCATCCGTCTGCGTCTTCCGTCCAATAGCTTCAGGCCGCTGAAGTGTTTCCCTTCCTTCCAGGATTTTCTAATCCCTTTCTATGAGGGGATGGGTTACTGGCTCTGATTGGCCCACTGGCAATAGGGTGCTTTGTGGGATGTTTTCTTACAAGTCGGTTCCCATGTGGCATTTGTTAGTCACAGCTAATTATGAAGTCCTTGGCTGAGGCCATAGACATTGTTCCCTTGGATTCCTCTCTCCTCCCTTTGCCCCGACCCCCGTTGCTGTAGAACAAAACCCATTGTGGGCTCTGGAGGTTGGGAGGTTGACTGCGGCACATATTTTCCAGTGATCCCCTGATGGGCTCACTGCTGGGGTTTCATGTTTCAGGTTGAAACTCCACTGGGAAAAGCATCATTCATTGATGCTGACACGTTCTGTCTCTATTCTGTGTATGTATCCCTCCCACACTGGACTCGGTCCTTTACAGGCAATTTAGGGAATTCATTGAAAGCAATTCACAGCATTTACTCAGAACATTGATAGTCTGCACAGAATTTTAAAACGTTGAGGGTTTCTGGATCATAGAAAGATCATCAAAGGCCAGGTTTTGCCAGTTTGGCTCAGAGGTGTAGGTCAGAAAGGAGGAGAGGGCAGAGTGAGCAAGCAGGTTCAGAGCTCCTTCTTCCCAGCCCCCAGCAAGAAAGAGCGCCTCTACAGGTACTTGCTTTGGGTACAGGCTTCTGCAGACGATTCCTGCAACCTAAAAACAATCCTGAAATCCAGTGATCAAACCCACCCCCTCCTTCATTTCTCAGAAGGGGAAACTGGTCCACTAAGGGTGCTTCTTTTATTGAAGGCCCACATGAGTCAGTGAATTGATGCCTGAAAGAGGAGTAATGCACGGGTCTGTCAACTCCTGTATGCTCCATTTACATACTATGCCAGTCTGGGAGAATTCTGGAACCCGTCACTGGGCTGCTTTTCCCATCGCCTGGCCACTGGCTTGTAGAAAAGGCCTCATCTAGAGGATACAGAGAAACAGAAAATGCCCCAGAAAAGCCATAGCAACAGAGTCACACTTAGATTTGTTGGGTTTTTTTGTTTTGTTTTTTTCTTAAGAGAGAAACATTGATTTGTTGTTCCACTTACTTATGCATTGATTGGCTACTTCTTATGTTTGTCCTGACCTGGGGTTGAACCTGCACCCTGGGCTTACCAGGACAGTACTCTATCTGAGCTACCCGGTCAAGGCCACTCTTCGTTTTTACGAAGAGCCACCTCAATCACATGACGCCATGGCACCTTCCAAGGGTGTACAGTGCACAGCCTAAGAAACTGTGTGGACCAGGCCCGTTTTTACTTTATGTAAGCGAGAGCCAAAACTGGAATTGGGCTACAAGATTTTAGTTCAGCATCATGCAAAGAAAAAGCACAGGCTTCGGAGCAAGCAGATCTGGGTTCAGATCTGAGTTTACAAGTTACTTAACATTACTGATCTTCAACATTTTTCTCTAAAAATAAAGGCGATCATATATAGCTCAAGCATTGTTGTGAGAAATTAAATTTAATAGTCTACGTGAAACCCCTATGTAAAGCAAATTGGGGACTTGATAAATGTTCCCTTTGCTACAACTTAACCTCGCCGTTGCTCTCCTACACATACAGGTTTGAGTCAGAATGAAAGCCAGGCATTTTTAAAGTTTACCCTTAGCTTGGAAACTTCTGGATTTTGTCACAAGCTTAATGTTAACCAAGGGAAATCCGGGGTATCTATAGACCAAGGGTCTGTCTGAATCTTTCACAGTGAAGTCATAACACTGAGCATTTCCTAGGGGAATAGGGCTGTGAGTTTCTAAGAGAACGTTCTTTGAGGGAAAACTGGAAAACTGAAGTTTTGTTTCCTTGACGCTGGATGCCCCTGGGCCGTCGGGGGGTTTAGAGGCTGACTGCCCTCCGACAGTCTGGCAGCGAAATCAGAGCCCCTCATTGTACCAACTACTTGGGTGTGCTTGGGACTCTTTCAGACCTTCTTTATTTGCCATTCAGACAGGAACCATAGGCCCAGAAGCTTGTTTTCAAAATCTAGGAAAACAGATGTTTTTGCTTATTTTTCTCCCTCTCCTGCCAAAATGCTCGCTGAGTTTTCTCTGGGTTCTGAACTTGCCCTTTTTCTTTTCTTTTCACTCTGAAGACCAGTCGTGGAAAAGGGTCATTGTCCAATAAAATGGAGAAAAAGGATGGGCATTGCACACGGGGAAAGCTCTGTTTTAGACTCTAATGAAATAATGTTTTCGATTCTGAAGGCAGGGAGGCTGAGAAAACGAGAGAGAGAGAGACACGGACTGATTGAGCTCCGGAAGGGTCTGCCTGGCGTTTTCCCCACGCCTGCGGTGCCCGGCTCCCCGCCCCCACCCCCAGCAGGCAGACTGGGATGGGACAGCAAGCGCTGCCTTTTCCTCGGAGAAACCCAAAAGCGTCCTATGGAACGGAGCCAGGCAGTGGGGCTGTGAGGGCTGCGTTGATGAAACACGTGCTGTGTGCCACTGAGGCCAGTGCGCTCAGTCTCTGAATTTTATAGCCAGTTCAGACATGTTGGGTACTGGATTCATTCTCTATCGTTGCCACAAATCGCCACAAATTTCGTGACTTGAAATAATGCATATTTAGTACCTTACCATCTGTTGGTCAGAATTCTGAGGTAGGTCTCACCGGGCTAAAATCCAGGTGTCAGCAGAGTTGTGTTCCCTTCTGAAGGCTCTGTGGGAGAATTACTTTTCTTTCCCTGCCTTGCCCAGCTTCTAGAGGCTGCCCCCATTCCTTGGCTCGTGTTCTCTTCCTTCAGCTTCAGAGCCAGCGACAGCAGGTTGAGCCCTCTCTTACACTGCATCACCCCAGTCCCCTCTTTGGTTTCCCTCCCCCACTTGCAGGGAAGCTTGTTGCTACCTTGGGCCTACCCAGGTAATCCAGGATGCTCTCCCTAATTTAAGACCAGATGATTAGCTCCTAAATGCCATGGCAACCTTAATTCTCCTTTGCCGTGTAAGGTAACAGATTTACAGGTTCCAGAATTAGAACATAAACATAGTGGGGGTGAGGGAAGGTTATTGCCTACCATAGGTACAGACGACATTTCTACACCAAAAGCAATAATTGTATGTCTTAGGACTCTCAGTTGCAAGAAGCAGGATCTAACTCAAGCTAATAAAAAGAAAATGGACTTAGAAGGAAAATGCAATTGGCCTCAGGCACAGCTGGATCCCCAGGCCCAACAGGGTCATCAAGGCCCTCTGTTTCTTGGCTTTCTTCGCGGTGGTTTGATTTTCAAGTCCAGGCCACCTGCACGGTAGCAAAGACAGCTCCCAGCCAATCTTAGGCTTACATAGGTCTCAAGACTCAGGATCCCAGAGGGGAAACCATGAGTTCTTTTTAGGTAGCACCAGCAAAATCTTGAGGGTGACTCTCATTGGCCTAATTGGGGTCATATGTACATCCCTAGACCAATCACCGTCCAGGGAGATAGAATCCATGCTTCATTCTAGAGCACAGGTAAGGCAGCCTCACCAGAGCACATGGACTGAGTTGGAGAGGGAAGGGTTCCCCTGAGGAAATTTGGATGCTGTTACCAAACGAAAGAGGAAAGAACTGAGCAGGCAAAAACCACTGGCATCCACTACATCATCTTATTGCTGGATTTTAGGCCCACGACATAGATATACTATTCCAGTTAAGAGTTCATTGGGCTTCAAGCAACAAGACACTCAAACTTGAAAGAGCACAGAAGGGGCTCACCCAGGGCAAGAAAGTTCTGCATTAATTCAGATAGTATGTAAGAAGAGGAATCACGTGATGGGTTTTGCGACCAGCCTGCTTGGGTTTATATCCAATTTATTGGTTGTGTTTACTTGACCTCTCTGTGCCTCAGTTTTCTCTCTGTAAAATGGAGTTGATAATAGTACCCACATCATAAGCTTGTTGTGAGGTTTAAATATGTTACTACCAATAAAGTGCTTAGAATACTACTTTGATATAAACATTCAATAAATAATAGCTTTAATCACTATTATTGTATTACCATTGTTATCACAAGTAAGCTTCCTGAGCATGGCTTAGGGACTTGGAAAGCAATTAGGAATCAAGGCAGACACTTACTTGGTTTCTCTCTTTCTGACTGGGGCTATACAATCTCTTATCTCTGGAACTTTCTCAAACCTCAGCGGGAACTGAGCTTCTCATCTGTAACATGGATTTTCACTTGGCTGTTAGTTGCCATTCTTTCCCCTCTGGCCTTGACCACACATGTCCACCGCCAAATGAATGCTGGGTCAGTGTTTCTGAGTTCAGAGTCTTGAGAGAATCTGATTAGTCCGGGCCATGATTGGCTTTAAATGAAAATGCACCTTGTTTAATTAACTGTGACTGGCCACAAGGCTCACACACAAAGTCGCCTCTTTCTGTAGGCATGGAAGGGGCAGCTTAAGTCGAAGGAGAAAAGCCTAAACCAGAAAACTGACCACCTTGTTTTTTATATGCGTGCTGTAAACTTCCTACAGAACAAAAGACTCAGATTCAGAAAATAATGGTTATAGCTAGATCCTTGGGACTAGGACAGCATTGAACTGCTTGGCTCTGATGTAATTTAGCCTGTGGTATTTGTAGAGAAAAATTGATCACTCTCCTGTTACTATAAATGGCAGAGACATTTTCGGTTCCGGTTAGAAACACTCGTTGGATGGGCTAAAACCCCAAAGCATTGATCTCAAACCTCCTTTCTAGAGCAGGAGTTCCTGAGAGGGCGGGATGCTCACACTCACTGTCAGGAGAGTAGATTCCAGAGTGACCAGCGATGTCCCCAGAAGTCTTCCTTTTGGTGACAGGAGGAACATTCCACATGGGCCTTTGGTTCACTCCATTCCATCTCACCTTTCAGAGCCCCATATTTGTCCCGCATTCTTAGAGCAGAGTATTCTCTGCATACAGAGGCGTCTGCCTGCAGAGCGCTTGTCCTTTCCTCCAAGGACTGCGGTGAGAATCTTCCTGGGGAAGCGGTGCCACAGTGATGAGGAGGAAGAAGGGGTGCTGATGGAATTTCTTAGCTCTCAGCCACTGCAGGAAGGGTGGAAAGGTTTCGGATCCGGGCTGGGCATCTGAGGGAGCACTGAGATTTGGGGGAAGACAAAGCATTGTGTTGGGATTTTGATAGAAGTCTGCTGGGAAAGTCTCCACTGCAGAGGTGCCTGTGCCCCTTTCTAGTTGAACAATTTGCAGGCTGCACACTTGCTTTCAGATGGAATGGTTTTGAAGCAGTCAACAAAAAAGCATCCCGCTGCCAGGGCCAACTATCAAAAGGAGAAAAGAGAGCGATGCAAACCGTGGGGGAACGTGCAAGAGAGAAATATTGCAGGGCAGCAGTGAGGCTCTGCTGGCCTGATACCATGTGCATTATGTCCCCCCAAGGACCCCGTGGTTTAATGGATGGGGCTTTAACCTGCCCAGAGGTCAGTCTCTGCTGGACAAATGGAACCTCATCCCTGAGGGCATCGACATTCTCATGACGCACGGACCTCCTCTAGGTAAGTGAAGCAAAGGTTGTCGTTTTGTCATACGAGATGCCTTTTTTTCCCAAGCATAATGAGTAAATGCTTCAGGGACATAATCATTTTCCTTCAATAAAAAAGCGAATACAAAAAGAAAAGTGTCAATGTCTTTAAAGAAACTCAGTATGCTAATTAAACTCAGCAGTTCTGCTGGGCTTACAGGTGTTCTTGAAATTAAATTTTTTTATTTAGTCGAGTCAGGGAAAATCAAATGGGTATGGAGCACCACAGTCTTTTGAGCTTGATAATTTATTTTAAGAACTGTATTCACTTTGGCGTAAGAGGGTGGGGCATGGAAGGGAGACAGGGATCTCCCTCCCAGTCACAGGGCGTGTGCATGCATGGCGGTGAAATGATGGAAACTTTCGTTCAAAGGAGCCCATTTTTTTTCCACATCATAGTGTGACCTGGAGATCTTTAAAGTTTAACAATTGTGCTGTTTATGTGAGAAAAGGATTTTTTTAGCTAAGGTGTTAAATAAGGACTTACACTGACTGTTACTTAAAGATACGTTATAGATACATGGAGCCTGCGTCCAGGTTCAGATGATTCCAGGCTCCCTTTCGTTACCTCGATTACAGGTCAAAAGATGATTATTTAACTGATACAGTAGTCTTCTCATTACTCAGGAGCGGTTTGGCTTAGCCACAGAATATTTTCCGAACACGACTACCACCGTGATCCCCCATCTACACGGTATCTGTTACACCACGACCCTCCCTTGTCAAACTCAGACGTGCTGAGGAAATTCCAATGGCGCACTTTCAGTAGGAGAGTTTTCTTTCTCTGTCTTTTTGTTTAAGTCGTGGTAAAAAAACACAGACCATGAAATCCACCCTCGTAACAAATTTTTACGTGTACTAGAAAAGTTTTCTCAATCATCTTGATTTGGTGAGAGGGGGAACACATGTAATACAACAATAAATGATCTTCGCAATATTCGCTCCTGTGGCTTGGGGTTGTTAACCACGTCACTGCCCTCCTCCGTCAGCCTGAAAAAGAAAAATTCTAACATGCACCCCCTGATGTGGATTTAACCTTTGCGGAGGTTTTCCCCTCCAAGCCACCGAGTGCGGCTTTCCCGTCCTCACAAGGGAAGTGCTCTGAGTGTCGCAAAGAAACACCGGAAGGGAGGACCAGGCCTGAGCCATGCTGGCATGTTTTAATGCCAGGGGAAACCAGGAGCAGGGGGGCCAGGTCTGCTGCAGACGAGGAGGCTGTAAATTTGTGCGAGATCAGCACTTCCTGACGTTTTCAACGCTTTGGAGTCACCATCCCCGTGCTTTTTCCCCCTAACTCATATCAACCTATCCCATGTTTTATTTATTTTATTTTCTTAAAGGTTTTATTTCTTTCTAGAGAGAGGAGAAGAAAGGGAGAAGGAGAGAGAGAAAAACATCGATATGTGAGAGAAACGTAGATTGGTTGCCTCTCATGCACCCCCTCAACTGGGGACCTGGCCCACAACCCAGGCACGTGCCCTAGCAGGGAATTGAACTGGTGATCCTTCATTTCGCAGGCCGGGACTCAGTCCACTGAGCCACACAAGCCAGGGCCTATCCCATGTTTTAAAAGATTTTATGTGTCCACAGTCTTTATCAAGTCATAATTAATTAACTTCCCTATTTAGCGATCATTAGAGACTAACTAAATCTTTAAATTGCTCGTGAAGTGTCCTGCAGCACTATCACCCAGTGAGGCTCTCCAGAGGTGGCATCCCAGCCAAGTGGGTGCTTTCCCTGAGCAGCCTGGCAGGGGCAGGCATGATGCTCCGTAGGATGTTCACTCTTGTGTAAGGGGCTTGGACATCCTTGGCACAGAGAACATTTACGTGCCCGAAGTATTATTTGGAATACAACTTTGGACAGGTCGACTGATTCACAGACTTCATCAAGTCATTAATTTTTTGCACAAAAAAGTGGTAATAATGGTTAAGTCTGAATTCTAGCCTCTGAAGAATTCAGACATCCTTACTGAGGAGGCTACCCTCTCTCTCTTTGTAAGCAGTAAAGATGAAGTGTTCAGAGCGCGTCTGTGCATAGAGCACAGTAAGGTCTGCAGTTGTAAAATAAAAGCTCAGGCAAAGTTTTCATAAGATAAAGCCAAACCTCAACCAGCACAGTTATCGGAATTCTTAGGAAAAGGCTGGCTTGGGAGGTAGGAGTGGGCGGTGGGATTGGCCTTGAATTCTCTCCTGCTGGGAAGGGAAGCCATCACACCATGGGACTGTACTCTTATGGAATGAGCAAGATGCTTTCTCTGGTGATTGCATATGAAGTGAGGTATTTTCCCTCTTCAAGAAAAACACTTCCATGAGGGAATGTGCCAATTACTGTGGACTAAGGATTTTTTCCCTCTAATTAACACACTTTTAAAACCCCTGGTTGGATTTTTATAGGGCCCCTACTTCCATCGGGTGTTCTTCCCACACTCTCTAGCCGTTACTCCCCACACTGCAGCTGACGTGTCTTTACAGAGATGCTAAATCTTCATTTCTCCAGTCTCGCCAAAGTGGAGTGAACTTGCCCGTCCCTTTCTGCCCAATCGTTTCTAAATAGTAGGAATCACCTAATGGAGCCGCAGAATGGATTCCCACTGATGATGATTTAGCCTTTCGTCCCACCTGCCTTCCTTAACACCCCATCCTGCTGAGGCACTTGGACCATAATCACTCAGATAGCTGACTTTTGCTATAATTGATGTCAGTTTTTATGGATTTTCTGCATTAAGTGTAGAACTAAGTGGCTTTTACATAAAGGTAGTCAATTAGCCCCGGCTTCCTGGATGCCACCATGAGGTCACCGTTGCTGCTTGTCGCTAGAGAGGGGACTGGAGGAGGAACTTGGAGTTTCCAAGCCTTGGTCATCAGGAAGCTCCAAGGGTTAAGAGTTGATATATCCAAAGAGAGCGAGGTATCTTGTGGCCGGTTCACAGGCAGCCCCTCCCAAACTGTCTTCTCTGAATTGTCTTGCAAGTAAACTGCTATCAGAAAGGTGTAATAAAAAAGAAAAGTCACTAAATTGGGAGAGAAAGAGATATTATGGGACTGCCGGGAATAAATGTCATTGGGCCCATGAAGAAGATTTGAAACCTGTGGCTGAGTAAATCAAATCCATTACAGAAAAAAAAAAATGTTAATTAACAGGAAGGAAAAAAGTGGAAATAAAAAAAATTTCAAGAACCTAAAGAAGACAAAGTGACGAGTGAAAAGTTCCTTAAAAGCCATTGTGAGCTTTAATGGAGAGGCTAGGATTACAGATAATGTAATAAACCTTCTGTGAGTTATGGCTTCCTGAAAGTCTAAATGAAACCTTACCTGAAGAAAGAAAATTAAGAGTATTGATTGCATTTTGCCCTTAGGTTTTCGAGACTGGGTTCCAAAGGAGCTTCAAAGAGTGGGCTGCGTAGAGCTTTTAAACACAGTCCAGAGGCGAGTCCGACCCAAGCTGCATGTGTTTGGTGGAATTCATGAAGGTAAGACCGGAAGAAAGGGGCTCGTGACATATTGTGTTGTTTACCCGCCATCCCACTCCAAATGGGGACCTTAGCTCTCCTGGGAGTCGCTGGAACGGTAGTTTTCAATCTCTTCCTACCAGGGGACCCCTTTTCATCAGGTAAAACGTAAGGAGAAACACCTGTGCGTAATGCCTATGACTGTTACATGGAGCTGCTCGATTTGAAACAGAGTAGAGAGTGGGACCGGGTCTGGCCCACCTTATAGAAAGCCCAGCACTGCCCCGGGCAGCTTCTGGAATTTCAGGGACCTGATGAGGAATGTTTGATAACCACTGCTGGAGAACAGCTGTGAAGTAATAAAGGACCAATTTTCTCTTCAAGAGTGTTGGAAGAAATGGCCTGGATATTAGACTAAGTAACTCCTACGGCCTCTTCCTACCTCTAAATATCGTGTCTCATATGGAATGCACACAGAGATCCAGGAAGACAAGACATTCTTCAAAAAGTAACTGGACATGCACTGAAGGCTATATAATAAAAGTGGCAGGAACCTGTACATTTGCACATAGACATTTTCTTACTAACCTCAGAAAGCCATTTCAGACTTCTGAGAAATCATCAGCACTGCTAGCTCCAGCTGAGGTTAAGCAGAATAATTAACTCTCCCCTAAACAGGAACTGGTCTGGTTGCCGTTGTCTGCCTTTTGCAGTAAGCTGGAGTCAAGTTCACAGAACCTGAACGTCTCCCAGGAAGCTTCAGGGTTCTAGGTTTTGCATGTCCTCCCTTTTGCGAACCAGGGGGAACTGGGTGTTTGGGCAGACCCAGAGCCCTCTTTCAGGGGCCTCGATTTTCTGGCCCTACCGTCCTCTCCCCGTTGCATCCATTTGTGCAGTGGGCGTGTGTACCAGCTGCCCTGTTCTCTCCATCTCCTGCTTATACCTGTTCTCTAAAGTTACTTATGAATCTGCATTTGAGGGGTTTAGGACTATGTGCCTGATGAAGCCAAAAAACCAAGTTTGCTTTTCAAAGTCCACAAATCCAGTGGCTTCCTAGTGTAGGCAGGTAATAAAGAGTATATTGAAAATCATCCTACGGAGGCCAGAGAAAGTCAGCGAGCTCTGAGTGCAGGCGCCAGCTGAGTGGATGAAAAGCAGGGGTGCAGCTCCCCAAGAGTGGATGTCTTCCCGCCCTGACTGAGCTGTATCCCCTGAAAAGGAGGGCGCTTCTCTAAGGCATGGTGCGTGGTTTGAGGTGGGGGGAGTGGGAGCTCAGGTCTAAGCAGCATTTCTAAGGACAACTATCAGGTTTGAATTCCTGCAGCATGCCTATGGGTTTGCGTTTCATCTTTTTTTTTTTAAATCATTAATTAGCTTTAAACTAGCCAGACAATTGGGGAATTCCACTGAAGTCCCAAAATAATAAACTTGCTTAAAAGGGAGGAGATCATATTCAAATAAACTCGTCTTGATTTTATTCACTCAAGACAGCTGAAGAGGGCAGAGAGAGGGCAAATACCAGCCTCCTGATGGAGAAAGATAACAAGACTTTATGACCCCAGAACTAAACAGTGCACGTTTTAAATGCCTCTTTTCTTTTCTTAAGAGATTTTTCCATTCACCCTCATTAAGCTCTCCACAGGCTTACTTGGAGAAATTTTAGCAATTTGGAAGTGAGGAGGGGAACCTTATCGGTTATTTCTATAAATCCTGGAGATTTTATTTTTTTCACAGGCATATTTTCTGTGCCATAGAGCCCAATACCAACATAGAATTACAAACTTAATTGCTGAGGTTATAAAGGAACTGTGCACATTTGCAACCATGCTGAAAATGTCAACGTATTAAAAACCATTAAAGGATCATACATACCGAAGACCCAGAAAAACTTTCTTAGCTTTCTTCCAGTAGGTCATGAGAGATTTATGCTGCCTATGGGGAGTGTTTTTGCTTGACCCAGTGTCCAGGTAAGCTTAGAAAGCAGGGTCCTAGGGTGACGTCCCTCCTAATCACTTGGACATTTGATTACTCGATTCTTTTGAATGAAATGGGATGCAGCATCAAAGCCACACAGTTCAAGTAAGATAAGATTAGTTGTTAACTCTCCTTGAGGCAGCTTAGATGTTATTTCATAGATAAGGTGCTGAGCATCCTCCTCTCCCAACTCCCAGCTCACACTCCTTCCTTCTTCCTTCATCCAAAGACTGTTTGGAGTCTGGATATGTGGCCCTGAGTTGATGTTCCTCATCTCATTCTGTCCCTGAGAACGCCATAGTTAACACAGGGCTTTGAAATGAAAATCGTATTCAAAAAAGAGGGGGACAATGTTTTTATATTCTCACTAGAGAAGACACTTTACAGCCTTCCCCTGGCAGATCTAGTATTTAAATAAGGAAAAAGGAAGCACTTTTCTTTGAAGCAGAGGATTCTCGCTTTACAGAAAGTAGAATAAAACCAGCAGGCCGTTTCTGAAAGCGGTTGTGTCTGGGGAGGCTCTCCTGAATTCCGTCTCACTACCCACTGGCAAAGATTTTTTGTTTGTTTGTTTTCCTTGCCCGATGGCTCCGCATCAAGTCTCTGCTATTTGTGTATATTACAGTAAGCGTGACACTCTCTCCCCGCAGGTTACGGCATTATGACCGACGGTTACACAACGTACATCAATGCCTCCACGTGCACAGTCAGCTTTCAACCGACCAACCCTCCAATTATATTTGACCTTCCAAACCCACAGGGTTCCTGAAGCTCCGAATGCCCCCATTGGAATGTGAGGGAAGGTCTATAAACTGCCATTTTTTCTAATTATAAATTTACATTCTCTTACTGGTTTATTTCCAAATCCTGTGAGTTCTTTTTGTAAATTGCTGGAACAACAACAACAAAAAAATGATGCTAGAGGTTGTGCTTCTTCTTTATTATTACTATTTTTTTTAAATGGGGTATCCATTTGAAATCAGAGGAGCATTGTGAATTTGTAAAATGACTTCTGTTTTCTCGAAGGCCACGCCATTGTAAATTGGTAGTGTTCACCAAAGGACAGCCAAGCTTTCTTTTTAAAAGGTGATAAGAGTCTTATTTTAATATGCTTTAAGCTGGAAGAAAAAGGAAAAAAAAGAAACAGGTAGGCAGTGTTTTAAAAACCAACCAGATTTGCACAACTGTTTAAGAGTATTGTTTGAACTGTTTTATTTTTTGATGTTTGGTTGTTGTTGTTTTCCTGGTAGTGCTTCTTTTTTGCAGCTGTGGCCCGGATTTATAGTAATCTTTTCAACAAAAGTCGGCGTGGCAAAAGACTTCCCTTCACACTGTTGCTATAAAGAAAGTTGTGTCAAGGGAAGAAAACAGCCCTCGTTCAAAGGATGGCTCAGTTCATGAGATCCACACTGTGGTTATACAAGGTCTCATTGTTTGTTTGTTTCTTTTAAATTATTTTAGCTTTAAAAATATGGAAATGGAATCTGTCAGGAGCAGGTATTTCGTGCAGTAAAAAAAAAAGAGTGTGCAGACTCCTTTTGAATATGGGTTTATATATATGAGTATTTTTTTGTGTATTATGACTAAGTTAGGAGTTTAATATTGCCAAGGACAGCAGAGCTGCAAATGGATGCTGAATAGCTGGGCATCCGAAGTCCGAAGGAGCTCACACATTCTCTCAGAACTCAAGGTCTTAAAGAGCTTGAGTTAAATCTAGGTACAGTTACAGGTGTGTATAGACTTTAATGGATGCAATGGAAGCTAACTAAAATAAGGCTTAGTTGTCCTTTATATTTAAATACCCTGAATTGTCTTCTTACTTCCTCTCCCTCCCCCCATTTTGCACTGTGTGTTGATGCAATCTTCGCTAGCACAAAATATTGTCGCTAATAGTCATTTCTGTTTTCCCATTGTAAATGCTGTTGAGCTTTATTCTATTTTATGTTATCTTGTTAATGAAATTTAGGAAAGCAGTTGTTTTCTTTAAATTTATTGTGATATTCTATATCTAGCGGCCTTTATATGCAAATAAAATTGCAAGATTTTTAAATCCGTGCTGTTTGGAGGATTGGCTGGTGGAGGGATGATGACTGAGCCCTGGGGGAGGGAAGGATTTATTCACATGCCACATCAGTACTCCCTTTTAGAAGAATTAAAATAAGTGACTTTTTTTTTTTTTCAAATTTTCAATAAATTTTTATTACCCACCATTCATGGGCTGGCAGGTAGATCGATAAGGCACTCAGTGTCCTTGCCTTCCATCACACCGTCATCTGTCTTGCCTTGGATTTCAGAGGGTGAAGATTTCTCTCCGGCCATTGTGATTTCTGTGGGAGCAGAGTGCCCGCGCAGCGGGGGCTGGGGCTAGGGTGCAAGTGTGTGGTGGTGAGAGAGTGAACCGTTGGGTAGTAGAGTAACCACTACCCGTTCGTTCTCCTTTGTCCCCAGGAGCAGCTGTCTCCCCCTCACTATTGTTTGAATGATGCATGCCACTGAAATGCCATGGCAGCCAGGAGGTGGCAGGCGGTGGGGCAGGGGACACTGTGTTGTGTCTTTTTTCTTTTCTCTGGGAAGAACCACTGAAGAAAAGCAACATGATGGTGAATCTGCAGTATATCCCAGAAGTCTACATTTCGGTGCCCGTTGGGCTATATTCATCCATATCTTCCTTTCTTCCTATCCAGTAGAGATTCTTTGGGGTAATTCCAGAAAACAGTTCTTGATTTCAGTACCAGCAGAACAGAAAGAATGTCCTAGGCCAGAATTCCATCTCAGGCTCACGTATAACTGTCTCAGGCCGTCATAGTTGTCTCGGGTGCCACCCAGAGCCCATGTGGACACTTTCAGCTTGCAGAGCAGATGCCCAGCTGCCCAAGCACAGGTGGCCCATGACCACGGTGAGTAGCTAAGACATACTGTGAGCAGTCAATCCTCCTCTCTCCTGCTCCATTAGCAGAAGAGGGTGTTGACTTCAGGCTCGTGCCTAGGGAGCTGGAGTGAGAGGTAGATTGAATGGAAATTTCATCCAGTTACTGTACCGAGAAGCGAGGCTCAGACTTCTGGAAATGTAGGCTTTCCAGAAACAGGTGGCAGATCATGATGACAAGTGTGCATGCATAGCCCTTGAAAGCACGCCTGGACACAAACTAATTAAGCTTAGCGCCTACTAGAATTGCTTTTCATTGTGCGGGGGCAGGAAGCAACCCCCCATCTGTAGAATCTACAGGGTAGACCGGCGCATGGACAGAGCCTCCTTCAGCCAGTCCACGTTTGCCACTTCATAGGCATGACCTGCCTCCAGAGGGACAGGAATGACTGTCCCAAGGCCTGATGCTCTCTCTCCACTGAGCCTCATAACAAAACATTTGAAAGAGCTTTTACAGATCGGGTGCTTTCTATTTTGCCATGACCAGGCACTCTGCTATAATAGGTCTCATATTTTTGTTTCTAATCCTCACAAAACCCTGGGATAAAGCCTCACTTTCTAGATGGGAAACTGGGGCTCCACAAGTTGAATAACTTCCCTAGGAAAAAGGAAGTTTCAAAACCAAGTCTCTCTGACTCCCTAACTCATACCCTTTTCATCACCCTGTCTTGGGAGCAGAAATCAGAGCTAATATAAAACTGAGGTGGGACGTTTCCTATCCCTCAGGTAGGAGTGGCTGCAGCTCCCGGCAATGTACCTTTGTGACAGTGTCACGCCGGACCGCCTCCTCTCTGCTGGCCGCACAGCACGGTAGGTAAGAGCAGGGAGCCCACAGCCGCCATGCCTGCCGGGCCTGGCTCCACCTCCTTCCAGCACTGGCTGCTTTTGGCCTGGTGCATACGGTGTCTGTAAAACACGGGTGATGACGAAGTCGTTGTACGTTGTTATGTGCGTTAATTTGGAGATCACTGCCTGACGCCCAGTAGGTGGTGCGCGTGTGTTCGGCAGTCGAGGTCCGCCATGCTGCCTCCAGCTTCTCCACGCAGGACCTGTCTGTTGACTCCTCACCCTCTAGAGTACACAGGTGGCATTATTTCTGAGAAAATGTGTTTGCCTTTCTGGGAAACTGTGACGAACTTCTCTTCAAAAAAAAAAAAAATACGAAGAACCCCAAGGACATTTGCAAGAGGCAGGTAAGAGAGCCTGACTTTTCAGTTTGGTTATCATATTGCAAAAAATACCTTCTACTCTCCGAATGGGAAGGGGCCTGCCTGCTCTCCTGCGGCTTTAAATGGCGCCTGTGGATCTCAGCGTCTCTCTCCCCTTAGAGTCTTTACCTTCCATCTCACCGTCTCCTGCAAGCTCAGTCCTCGAGTTGTTTTTCCTACACTTGTCTTCCAATCCCTTTTTGTTGTGCCGGGTGCTGGGGGTCGCTGAAACCCCCGTGAGAGGCCCGTTACTGTTATTCTGACAGGTGGCCAGCGTTAAGCCTGCCTTCATCGCCGTCACTTAAGTAAATAAACACTGTGACCCAGGTCTTAAGCAAGGAGAAACAGAAGCGTGGAGGATTTGGGATTTGTCAGTTGCAGATAAAACACTTGCTGTGTCCAGATTAATGTCCCCCTCCCCCAACCCTTATCCAGCGAGGAAATGCTGCTTTGACAGAGTTCACATCCATATATTAGTTTGGTTCCCTGCTATCTTTTCCTGCCCTAGTCTCACTTTCCTCGAAGTGTTAGGTACTTTTTGTTTAATTATTAAACCAAAGTGAATTAAGTTGCAGTGTGCAGTTGGACTGTGAGCTGAGGCATTTGAGAACACTGCTTAGAACGGGGCAGGAGGCCTGTGTTCTGAGGGTTCAGGACTGGACCGTTCTTTGCTTCTCTGAGTCTTAGTGGGTGGTTTCCCAGAAAGTTTCAGGCCCATTTCTGCAGGTCAGCCTCTTAGTGAAAAACGTTTTTACCCCAGCTTCTTTTTATTAATCCTCACCTGAGGCTATATTTATTGATTTTAGAGAGAGAGGAAGGGAGACAGAAAGAAACATCAATGTGAGAGAGAAACATCAATCAATTGCCTCCCGTGCATGCCCCAAGCAAGGATTGATCCTGCAACCTAGCTATGTGCCCTGACCAGGATCGAACCCACAACCTTTAGGTGTACGTGACGACACTCCAACCAACTGAGCCATCCGACTAGGGCTCTCTTAATGAAGTAGCAGGATTACTGCGTGTGTGCCCACTCTCTGGCATGGGTCTTCCAGAAGTCTAAAACAACTTTCTCTTCCTTTTGAAGATATCACTTCTACCTCTCTGCTCCCATTCTGCCTTTCCATGGAAGAGAAACCACACTGATTCAAAAGCGTCTCTGAGAAGCTTCCTCCTTTCCTGGTGCCCAAATGACGTCAGCCTCTGCAGCTTGTGAGAAGTTCAGAGAGGGTCAGTGGCTCCACCACAGTCACACAGCAAATTGAAGAGATAGCCCCACAGTGGCCGTTTTGAGCATGAAACACTTTTGCAGCTTGTCATTCGGGAGTAACTGGATGGAGAGATCAGTTTGGCCAGACATAATGTGATTTTACAGCAGATAACGAGCCACTCATCTGTGACTTATTATTCTTATTAAACCAAACTATTTGAAAGAAACCTCAGAATCTGACCTCTGAGTGTTCCCATGACGTTTCGCTTACTTTCCCTTCAACTAGTCCGTCTACGGCAACTCTAATGGGCACCCAGCTCCTCCTAAAAGTGATGGGTACATGGTTTCCATTGTGTCTGCTTCTGCTCTGTGACCACTCTTTGTCATGTGTTTTAACGTATACATGAATATTTGGTCTGGAAGGCACTGACTGTCGTAAAAGCTGCCGGCGCTGGAATCAGGCATCTTGTTTTCAGGTCCCAGTTCGGCCCTCTGGGTACCTTGGACGTGGTGCTTTGCTCTGACGCCCTGCCTGTATAATGGGAGTAATTCCCAGCTCACCGTGGATGTGTCAGAGTTGATATGATAATTTGAATATGGTCCTGGGCCCAATGAGCTATTAAATAAATAAGAAATTTTATTATACCGTCAATCATAATTTCTTAAAGGAAAAAAACAGCAAAAAGAAATGTTTAGATTATTTTTTCCATGTTAAAGCCCTTCACAAGAGAAAGTGAATTCCTTGAATGGGACTCTGAGTCAGGGAAATGGAGCTGCAAACTGAAGCCAAACATAAACTGAGCTCTTTAAATTTCTCTCTTGCTCTCTC
The DNA here is from genome assembly GCA_004026765.1 of Micronycteris hirsuta. Classification (NCBI taxonomy): domain Eukaryota; kingdom Metazoa; phylum Chordata; class Mammalia; order Chiroptera; family Phyllostomidae; genus Micronycteris; species Micronycteris hirsuta. Next base: position 310,855 of record PVJI01000079.1, on the reverse strand, counting down.
TCTCTCTCTTTATCTATCTATCTATCCATCTGTCTGTCGCTCTTTCTCTGAACTACCTGACAAAACATTTGTGGTGGGTTCTTCTCAACTCCTTCCCGTTTCCTTCCTGAGTTAGGGATGCCTCACAAGACAAAGATCTTGAGGTAGATGGCCTTTTATAGCCGAGAGCATCTATATCTGGGTAATGGTGAGAGTGAGAAATGCATTTCCATTAGGAAGCACAGCCACAGTGGTACTAAAAGCACGGGTAGACTAAACTCACCAAGGCAGAGAGCCTGCGCCCATCAATCAGCTCTGATTTTTATGAAGCCGCAGTTACCATGAGGTGCATCCGAATGCTCTCAGAGCCTGCTTACCGAGGGAAAGGGCCTGTGATTTCATAGCCCATTTCTACCCTGACCTTAGGGGATGACCTTGGGAATAGGTTGAGCTTTGCAGTAGAAAGAAGCACCCGCAATAGCAAATGACTTCGAACCCAATGCGCCATGCTTGGGCTCACTAACATGCCCTGTCACACACCAGCTATAATGCTTAGCTAACAACTACTTAATCTTAAAGGGGCTACTCTTTCCTAAAGCCTTCCCTGAATTCCCCTGCAAGTACTCAGAACAGCAATATTTGGTACTCCCCTTCCCACCCACACTTCTACCTGCACGAGGTTCTGATTGTTGCTTGTGTGTCTGAGCTCCCTGAGGTCAGAACCAAGTCTTCTGTCTCTGTATTCACAGAACCTGAGTCTGAAGCAATGCTTTCTTAATGAATTAATCAGTGTTTCAGTGTTTGGCTAACAATAGTCAGGTATGTGAGAAAGATAGGAGAAATTAATCACAGGTAAAGTCAACAAATATTTACTGAACACTATAAGCCCAGTGCTGTGCTTGACTTGGTGAAGAAAACACCATATTGGTGCATGAAGGTAAACAGCGATAACACAAATAATAGTCAAGACAGCACTCAAAAAAAGCCAGGATCTGTGATACACAGGTTTCCCCAGTTATGTGAGTGGCCATCATTACAGGGAAGTGCGGGCCAGGGGTATACGTCTCAAACAAGCACAGGCAGCTGACCTAGGAAAGGGAGCCTGAGTGATAATGATGATGTCAATCCAAGCAGCTTCATTCCTGCAGGAGGAAAACCGGTCCGGCCAGTGGCAATTTCAAGTGTGTCACGTAGCTGGTTTGTTTTTCTTAATTTACTCTATGAAATGGTTTTCTCTAATGGCATGCCATTGACGAAATGCACCATAATGTCCCTATCCATCACCTCCAAATGCTTTTGCATGCATCAGTTGTTGACTTGTTTTCTCCCATTCAGCACATAAATGAGAGGAGTGATTTATCCAAGGCCACCAGTTACTCCTATGTGGAATCTGAAATCGCTCCCTGGAGGCATACTTCCCTGAGCATGTGCTTCTTTATGTTGTTCTTTACATGTATTGAAGGGTGACTTTGGCCGGGGCTGCACTGACATCCTCCTGACCAGTGTTTCCTGGGGAGCTGGTCCAATGGTCCATTGTGGTCAGTAACTCTCAGATACCGGAGCTTGCTTTCCTGTGGGTATGACCATTAGGGTTGGATTATGAGGTGTGGAAACCAGGTTTTGGCCTTCAATGCTGTGTGTGGGCTTTTGAAAAAGCAATGAGATTCCCCCATGAGCTCTCTTGAACTCACACACTAGAAACAGAAGGGTATTACATGCATAGTGCAGTTCCCACCTTTCTTTCAACCTGTCCCACTTCCCTGAACTCCATCTCCCATGCCAGAGATACCTGCTCCCCACCCCCACCCCCAGTGTGGCATGGATCAGTAGATCAGAAATGGAAGCAAACAGGAAAGTCAAGATAATTTCTACCTTCTGAAGGTTCCTTGAGAGAAGGCAGAGTATGGCATTCTGTAAATAAGATCTCATACTGATTCAAATGCCAGAAGGGGCCACTCCTCAAAAGTTGTTATCTTCTTAGATGATGGTGATAATAAGGAGAAAAGATTTGAAGCATGAAGAGTGCAGAGATCCTAAGAAGTTAAACACAGTACTCCTATCTGTGGCATTAATTGTTATAAGATTTGAAATACTATGTCAACCTTCTTAATTCTTATCTTTAGAAGTTGAAAATTATACCTTGGAGTGTTTACCTGAGAAAATGTGTTAAAATCAATTTTATTGAAATAAGAAAAATCATAGTATTAATCATACTTTGTGCATTAAAGTATCTCTGGTGAATGAGAAAAAATGAATGCATGTGTGTGTATCTACTTCAACAATACTATACCTAACATATAGCAAATTAACCCTTTTCCTTGACTGGCTATATTTCTGGATACCAATGGAATTGAAATAAGGTGTATAGATGGATAAGAATTTTTCTTACACTATTTTCTAAAGGGCTGAATAACCAAAATGAGAGATTTGGAATTAGTTCAACACTACAGGTTGAAGTGAGAACAATATGTTAGTTTCACAAATGGAATCCGTGTGTTCTGAGAAGGTACAGAAACTGGAAGATGGGCCTTGCATTTCACTTGCACTTGAATTTAATAGATCCTCTTTCCAAGAAGGGCGAGGTCTATAGGTACAATATCCAGGAAGAGCCATAAAAGATGTTTGAGTTCTGAGATTATGCAGAGAAATTTACTCAATTAAAAAGGTGAGGTGTTGGGGTCAGAGGATGAGAATGAGAAGGAGAGAAAGCAAAAGATCGAGCTCTAAAACTGAATGATTTCCCAGGTCAATAGGTGTGACTTCTGGATGTCTTTTGATCACTTACTTTCTTGAAACTATGAATTGATGAATGCACCTTCTCAGATATCAGGACACCCTTGAACAGAGAGAGCAAGCGAGCAGGCTGGTTGTTTCATTAACGTGAGGACTGCTGGCTTGAATAGGAGACAAGGAGAGCTGGCCCCCTCACCATGATCTATGTGTGATGGGGGTTTTTTTCCCCAACAAAATCAACACAATGGCACATGGCAGACTGTTTTGTGAGGCTGTTATTCTTAAAGAAGACTTTTCCCAAGAAACAAATTATGTATCTTCAGTGAAGTGACAATAGGCAGACTATTCCAACTATACTTGTGGAGTCAGCAATATCCCATTTATTGATATGAATATTTATATCCACGCCAGTAGCTTGGTGGCCATTGGTAGTATTTGCAGTGAATAGCTTAGATGGGATGCTGAGGACATCACCTACTGTTTTTAAAGCTCAGCATTCTCAAAGCCATTTAAAGAACCCCTTCATCACCACGACTTTGGACCAAAGTTAAAAGCAATTCAATAGAGGCATTCTCCTTTTACAGCCCCCCAAATGATTATGGCTGATGGCTGACCTAGAGGCATTCCAGACAGAGATGTATGTTGGCCATTTTTTTCTCTTATGTACTTCTTTTTCAAATGAAAGTTTTGTAAAATTATCATTGTCATTCTTCAGTTGAATCTATGTACAGTTCTTTTAGTTTGTCAGGAAATGTTTCTACTACTCACCTAAAGTCAAAGAGATTCTGTTTTAGTCCTCATTTTAAGAATGAGGTTTGGAAGTGGGATGGCACGCCCAGTAGATTATTTTTTCAGGTGCTTTTTGTGGCCGGTAACATGCAGCTGGGGAACGTTAGCTTGAGGTCAGAAAGGCAGATCTGTACCTTGACTGCCATGCACCAGGTTAACTAATATTTATCACATCGCCATTCTGTGTCAGGCACTCCACTTAACATAAGGTTGAGTCCAGAGTTGGGGCAAACAGATGCTCCAACCAAAGCCTTATCCACAGTAGTCTAACCTGCCTCAGAGCCAATGAGCCTGCTTCCTCCAAGCTACCTGTGTGGAATTCAGTGGTGCTACTCTGTTTGTTCCACTTGCTGTCTTATAAAACACAGTCTCGGTCTTCTTTTGTAGACCATGGTTTATATTCCATACCTGGTTTTTTTTTGGTTATGATGTATATAAACAGCAAAATTATCAGTAGATCCATTAAATATCTTTTATTGGAAAAAGAAATGAATACAAAGTAATTGACCCTTGGATCAGATAGTTAGGAGCGCATATCTGTAACCCAGAGAGGGCTGGCTAATGTTAAATCTCAGAAATTAAAGTGTTAGGTCTTTTAAACTTTCACTGTTTGGATGATACATCTTCAAATGGGCTAATGAATGCATGATCTATTACTTAAGACATAGAACTACTCTGAATAATAACACTAACATCTGCAAAGTGATGTTGAAATGGACACTCAAATAATCGAGAATAGAGCATATCTCTCATGGGCCTTGACTACCTTAAAGCTTTGGGGCAATTATTGCACTTTCTTGCAGTTTGGGGATGTCTCTCTTTTCTTCTAAGTCGGTCAAAAAACTGTCTTTCACAAATATGTCTCTTTAATTAAAGTTAAAGAATCAACTACAAACTCAAGTCCTTAATATTTCTCTAGTACAGTGCTGAGTTTCAGAACTCTTTGTCAGGGTGATGTTATATACATGTATTCATTTTTTTAGAAATTTTTGTCTGTTCTATTTAAAAGCAATATCTTAAAGGTTAGAGATTATGGCCATAGTTTGATATCCACAATTTAAAACCTTTAGCTGGCAGTTCAACCATTTTTTTTTTTTTTGAGACTCTAGTGAGGTCTTCACTGCAAATGAAGCCTCCCTAATCTTTACTCATTGTCCATTTACACATGAGTAAATAAGTTAAACTGCTCATAAATGACTTTTACAAAGACACGAAACAGTACATTACAGTCTGCTCTGGGTAATGCCTGCCAACATTCCAGAGGCCAGACGTTTGATAAAATACCAATTTAAAGAATGGGAAGAAATGATTTCTTGAATGAAGAATTCCACTTCTTCAGGATGGGAGCCTAATTCTGGAGGAAAGGTGAAACATATAATTTTTTCTCACCTTTGTAATTCGGCAATTCCTAAGCTAATAAATTAGAGTAAATGGTTAGTCTGAGACGTGGAGAAAATTGGATACAGCATGAAAAATTAACAACAGTGTTAATGAGAAAATGGTCGGCTTCTAAGTCCTGTGCTTGAATTTAGTATGCAGGGTGATTAGGTCTTCATAAAGTTGTTTATTAAAAAAAAAAAGAGTATTTGATCTTTCTTTAATGTCTCCAGATCCTGCCAAGGTCAGAGAAGACAATCTCTGCTTTGTCACATCCCGTTCTGGTGGAAGGGTTGATGGTTTAATGAAATTGTTATAGAAGCGCCAGCAGCCAGTGTGCATCAGGCTTGTGTGTCACTGGGAGAGCATCTTTCACAAACAATTAGCTCTTTATAAGACATATGATAGTCCTCACATTTATCACATATGTCCATTGCCTCCTGAATAAAAACACCATTTACAACCAACCAAAATTAATCTGGGCCCAACTGAAGAGAAGGGAGTCAATCTCTTGATTTTTTGCAGGCAAGTTAACTCTTTCAAGTCCTGATATATATATACCATTTTATGCGCTTCAGTGGATGGACCTTACCCATTTGTACTTCCAAAGCGTTCTTTCTGATATTAAAGTAAGTTTAAAACATCTCTTTTTGCCAGGGATTATTTGATTGCAAGGAACCAAAATTCCAATTCACTAAAAAAAAAAAGGTGCTTGTGTGTGTGTGTGTGTTTTTTAATAGGATACAGACATAATAAATAGCAAGAAATAAGCAAGCCTAGGGAAGGAACAAACCAAGAACGCCCAGGTACTTCCATAGCAGTTGTTCATGGATCTCCTATCTCATGCTCAGTAACAAATCATCTCATCAGCTTCTTCCTAGACAATGAAGTGGTACCCAGGTCATGTGTCCACTCCAATATAATCAACAATAACCAGGTTTATGTAAGACCTAGGGCTACCGCCTTTTGGGAATGAGTGGAATAGGTTGAGTTTAGGTCAGAGCAGTGTGTTAAAGAGGACAACAGTTTTATCCCTACTGCCTTGTTAATAACTCATCAGCATGAACCGTGGAGATTGGTTGAAAGAATGTAAGTAAATTGATGAAAATCTATCTCTTCTACTGAAGGGGCAAAGCTGCAGTAATTCATTGCCTTTGATGTGTTGATAGGAATCAGTAGTGTTTATTTGTGAGAATAATGACTTATTAGAAACTCCCCAGACCAGTTTCCTTTGTTTCCTACAACCTGGAGAAATGAATTGGTCAAACTCAGGAATGAATTAGTCAAGCAAAGCTATGAAGTGCTTCTAGAAGATACTTGAACCTCCCTACATTAAAGATCCATAATTGACTGATTAGTTTTTTGTTATATGGTAAAGCTAGGTCACGGGGTATATGGTTAAAAAGAAGAATCAGAGATAATAATGGTGATCAATAACTCATGTTCTTAGTGTCATGTTTGGAACATGGGATTTGGAGTCAGGCAGCTTTGGCTCAGGACAGGATTCTACCACTCACTCGCTGTGAAGTGTTGATCAAATTATTTAAACTCTGAGCCTCAGTTCCCTCATCATTAAAATAAGAGCGATAACAGTATTGATCTCATAGGATCGTTGAAAGAAGTCAGTGAGAAAACGAATGCAAAGAGCATAGTGTCTGGCATATGAGAGCTTCCGTTATCAAATAATTTATACCTGCATGTCATCAGTTGCCTTATGACTTATCTCCCCCATTCTCTTCTGCGTTCTAAATTCTACTTTGCATGTGCATACATAATTATTTTAATTTTTAAAATAAGCCAACAGAAGATCATTCAGCTAATGGTTGATATGGAGGTAATTCTATTCTGGGCCTCAAACTGAAATGTTAAAAGAAAGAGTGGAAGCCGATCAGATGCTGGAATCTGTGACTCTGAGCTTGCAAGTAAACCTGGGATTTCATTCAATAAATTTGGTTTCCTCCTTTGTCTCCTTTTTTTTTCCACTTAAATACAGAATTAGAAGGCACATATTCCAGACAAGCTCAGCAAAGCAAACGACCAGCCACTTGCAAGACTTAAATTTATAGCACCTATAAAATGTACAGTGATATACAAGCATAAAGAATAAGCAGTCTAGAGGATAAGAAATTTAATAAAAATTGCAGATACACACAGCCAAAACTGCTAAAGGCTGGAATGGAAATACTTTCAGCAGTGGGTGTGTGCTGCCATTGAATGCTTAAATCAGTGCAGGTGGGGACATTCAAAAGGCTTCTGAGGAGTCAAGTTTCTCCAGGTACTTTGCAAGGTTATAGTGTCTGGGAATGAATGATTTGCACAGGGGAGTCAGGACAGAGTACCCTGAGTCCCAAAGATTCTCATCTGTTGTGACCAGCAAAAACCCCAAGTAGGAGGACGGGTCAGAGATTGAAATCCAGAGCCTTGCTGGAACGCGTTGATCCTTAGGAGTAAGCATCTCAGTATGATAAATATGAATGCCTCAGGCCCGTTAGGGAATGGAAATTTAAGAACCAGTTAGGTCAAAGATCGGGAAATTTATGACGATTATCTGCGGTTACAGTGTAGAGTGTTGGAGGGTGGTTTAAGCCAAGGGTCCAGTGCCTGTAAATCTTGAGTGATATTAATACCTCTGTGAGCGTGTGTATACAACGTTTCCGAAAAGATTGATTGCAAAGGCCAGTTCCCAGGAAGGACAAGCAGGTAATTGGCATTTAATTAATGAGAATAAGTTATATTAAATTAAAGACTTACAATCCTTGATTATTTATATTCCTGTGGCCAGTGTGACTATCCACTCTTAGATTATTAACTCGTCACAGTCTTTCAAGAGGCCAAACTAAACCTTCTGTTCAGACTGTATGAATAAGAATATGTTTGCGTCTCAACCATGGGAACAAAATAACTTTGGGAAGCCACAGAGGGTTTCTTTTTAACATAAATGATTTCTTAAACATTAAATCCAGCAGAGCATCCGAGGTATTCTCAGGCATATTCCACACCTCCAGGTTCCAAAGAATTGACGTGAACTATTGTGCAGTAGAAAGGGCGTGAGCTTAAGGGTCACTCTGGCCTGTGGTTAAGACCCAACTCTGCCTTGGGCATGTTATGGGAAAATAATACCCACTTGGAATGCATTGTTTTAAAAATTAAACACTGTTAAGTTCCCATGGTCCACTGCCTGTGACATACAATGCTCAATAAAAGTTTTTTTTCTTTACTTTCTCCTTTTGTAGTCCATGGTGATAGAGGTTAGAAAATTTCCATAACAAAGTGGGAGAATTCATTCTATCTGGTGTTAACAATTACTAATGAGACACATTAACCAAGACAGTGTGGTTTTGGTAAAGGGATGGAAACATACTTCAATGGAATAAAAAAGGAAGTTCAGAACGGACCCACGAAAGTGTGACCAGTTCATTTTTTTAAAAGGTGAAAAGGCAATTCAATGAAGAGGCAGCTCTTTCCAACAAATGGTGTTAGAACAATTGGACTTAATGTGTAAAAATAAATAAGTAAACTTAGACCTAAACCTCCTACCTTATATAAAAAGTAACTCAAAATGGATCATTAACTTAATTATAAAACACAAATGTATAAAACTTTCAGAAGAAAACATAGGAGAAAATACTTATAACCTGGAAATTCGGCAAAGAGTTCTTAGATACAACACCAAAAGCACAATCCATTAAAAAATTGGTAAGCTGGACTTCACTGATATTAAACACTTGTGCTCTGTCAAACACACTACTTTGGAAATGAAAAAACAAACTACAGGTTGGGGAAAAATATCTGTAAATCACATTATGTCTTGTAGCTAGAATATATTAAAAAGCCTTAAAATTCAGTCAAATTAACAGTGGGTAAAAGAGCTGAATAGACACTTTACCAAAGAGAATATATAGATAGCAAATAAGCACATGAAAAGATGTTCAGCATAGTTAGCCATTAAGGGAATGAGATACCACACTGAGATGCCTATGAAAATAGCTAAAATATACACGAAAAATGAAAATCTGGTAATGCCAAGTGTTGATGAGGTTGCAGAGCAATTAGAACACTTACTGATAAGAACACAATATGGTACAGCCACCTGGAAAATAGTTTGGTAGATTTTTTTACAAAATTAAACATACATTTACCATATGGTGTAGCAATCTCACACCTGGGTATTTACCCTAAAACACTGGTGACTTAGGTTCACAAAAAGACCTGTAGACAAATGTTTATAGCATCCCTTATCATACTCACCAAAAACTTAAAACAACTCAAATGTTCTTCAGTGGGTAAATGGATAAACAAATGGCGGTATGTCTATACAATGGAATACTACTTGGCAATGAAAAGGAACAAACCATTAATACACACAAAAACATGGACAAATCTCAAGGACAAGAAAGGCAGTGAAAGAAGACAGTCTCAAAAGATTTCATTCTGTATGACTGTATTTACATGAAACTATCAAAAAGACGAGACTAGTAAACGGGTTGGAAAAAGATGATGTTTGACTCCAAAGTAGCAGCATGGGAGAGTTTTGGGGGGATGATAGAACTTTACCCTGCTGCTGGTGGTGGTGGCTATGCAAATCTATACATCTGCTAGAACTCACAGAACCGCATGCCAAAAAAAGTCAAATTGTATATTCATTTCATTAAATAGTATAAAATACAAAGAAAGAAAAAAGGATGCCATCAAGAAATCATTCTGCTTTATGATCGACAAGACATAATACCCTGGAATGCTAGGACTCTATCTGTAAGTATAATTTTTTATTTATTGGACAAATGTTTATTTAGTAGTTCCTGTGTCTGCATTGTTTTAGGAGCAGAGGATGAAGTACCAAACAAAACAAAAACTCGTGGGAGCTTGAATTACCATAAATAATGACTAAATGGTGTATCAGGTGGTATAAATACTATATGGTAAGAGAAATAGGGAATTTGAAGTTGTGTTGCCCTTTTATATAGGGTGGTTGTGGAAAACAGTCGAACCACAGACACAAAGGAAAGGAGAAAGCTATGCAAATATCTTAGGGGGAACGTTGCGGACACAAAGGGCAGTCCTAGGCAGGATGGCCAGTGTTGTACACACGTCCGGTCAGAGTAGAACCACTCTTGGTGAAGCCAAGTGGGAGATCCCTAGAGGATCGTCTGCAGAACCCTAGGATGTGGATGAGGAGCACAGTGTGAGAACCACTTAGCCAGACTGTCTCTATACAAAGCTTACTTTGGTTTAAGGTCAAGAAGAAACCTTTCTTGGCTAAGAAAATAATCTTATTCAAGGCCAAGATGGAACTCTTATCTAAAAATCCCATCAGTTGGAGGCCTGCTTTAGTCCTAGATGATAAAACCAAAGTCACAGAGATGTGACTAAAGACCACAGAGATGATGTCCAGGGTGTGGAGAGAGTAGAAATCAGCTTGTCTGTAGCAAGGACAGAAAGGGGAGGAGACTGGCCATTGATATCTTTCAGTGATGCTGTGGGTGCCCAGCAGGTATGGAGGAGAGGTAAGACTAGCCCAGATCTGAGAAAGAGAAACAAATATGTATAGATGGGAGATGATATCCAGATTGGCTGCAAGTTGAAGGCTCCCAGATCAAGGCATGGATGTTCAGCGAAGTGGTGATTGGGAAAACCCTAAGGTTGACAGAGACCAGCTTAGGGGGACAGAGGGCAGACTAGGGCCAAGTCAATGAAGTGCCTGGACCCAAGTGTAGATGGCAAGATATTGGATTAATGTGACTGGAAATAAGCTAATGGGCACCATGAAGCCTGTTTTCCTTAAGCCCTGAGCACAACTGAAAATGTACACTTCTTCCCCAGATATCGCTTCTTCTCTAGACTCAATGGCTGCTCCTTGAGTTTATCTTGAAGATAATCAAAACTTAAATGAGGAATATGAATTCTTTCTCTCATCAGTCAGTCCCTAACTACCCCACTCTCTTCCTGAGCTGTGCAATTCAGAAAATCCAAGGGAATTTGTCCCCTTTAAGAACCAGTGGCTTACAGGGACTGGCTTCCTGCCAGCGTGGAAAAGTAGAGCAGGAGACATTTAAAGCCCTGTTTGAAAACTGTCATTTTTCCAGTGGCCTCAGATGGGGTGATTAATCAAGAAGCAATTCCAGAGAAAAGCCATCTTCTTTACCTACTTAAATTTCTCAGGTTAAGTTGTATTTTAAGCCCTGGCTTATATTTAGACAAGTTTGTTGCTATTGCCTAACCCTATGTTAAAGCAATTATTGTCTGTGAGGGTCATGCAGAGTTCACTAGAACTGAAAAACTTACAGCCTTTAGTATTAATGAGGTGAACAGCCTGTTCAGGGCCTTTTCCTTAAAGAGACAGAGCAGTGAGAACAGTCAATAAGGACAAAAATATATTTGATATTTCAAGAGTCGAGAGTCTTATTTTTGTGGCTCCTGGCAAAGACCCCAAATCAAACAAAAAAACTGTCACTACCTTCTATATACCAGTGCTCAAAAAATGTTGAATTTGTTATTTGAATGCAAGTGGGAAATTAGAGATTCAAGAAGTAGAGGTAAGAGAGCTACTGTGTTTTGAATACCTACTGTGTGCCAGATGCTTCACGTAAGTTACCCTAATTTTCATATCTACTGCTTTGCTGTAATTATATGTGATGTTATTATGAGTACACTGCAGATGAGAAAACTGAGATTTAGGTAAGTATTTTGCTCAAAATTACACAGTCCATGGCTCACAGAGCCAGGATTAGAGCCCAGGATGGTTTGACCACAAAATGCAGACGTTTTCACACTACTCCCCAGCCCACATTAAAGCACAATGACAGGACTTTAAATATCAGGGTAACTGGGGAGGTGGGATTTTTCTTTGTTCTTTCTGTACTGGTATTCTATAAATACATGTTAAGATACTCATTTCAGATAACTTGTTTTCGTTTGACTTCTGTGTCTTTGGAAAATAATGAGAACTAATATTTAAGACTTAACAAATGCCTAACAAAGTAACATTGAAGCAAAAAAGGTATCATCTCATTGAATCCACATATAAAAACACACACGATTAACAATTTTTAAAAGGTAAAATAATTTTCCCACTGTACAGAGGAGGAAGCTGAGGCTTAAAGTTTATGTTTCTTATTCATATAAATGTTACAGACAGTATGTAATAGAGTCTGGATTCAAACCCAGGCGTTTTGATCTGAGAGCCAACTCTTACCTACAGTATCATTTAGGGACAATGTTTTTCATTCCTGCATGACTGATAAAGCAAGCAGCTGCCCCAGATTTCCTTGGTGGGGGTGGGGGTGCGGACAGCCTCACTACAGAGTAGATGAGCAGTACAAGAGAAAGGACAAAATGACCATACGGGAGACCAAAGCCTCTTTAGCCTTTGCCTCTGAAGCTGCTCGGTCAAAATGCTGCTCAGCTACCCACAGCAGGCAAGCCACTTTATAAAGGAGACGGTGGGATGCAAAGCCACAGGGCCTGTGGTTCAGACGTGGTGCTCCAGCTTCTCTGAAGGCTCTGGACACTTCCTTCTCCTTCACTCCTTGGACCTGCAATCTGTCTGGGGTGTGGCTGTGGTATGTTGTTTAATGACTGCAAATTCCCTCCATCCCAGCGGCCAGGCCCCTTTGCACTGTAATTCTGCATCCTTCCTATCCAGGAAGAGAGTCTATTTCTCCATCCCCTTGAAGCTGGGCTGGTGTTGTGAGTTGCTCTGAGCAATCTACTTCCACACTCTGTGAATGCTGCCCCAAGGCCTCCATACCAGGAAGCTGATGGAGTCTACCCTGGAAGATGAGAGAGCAAATGGGAGAGGAGAGAGGCACCCCAGCCAATAGCCAGCGTCCCCTCCCACACATGCCGCCATCTCAACCTTTGGGCCTAGCTGATCCTCCACCTGAATGCAGCTGCTTGAGTGAACCCAGGCAAAACTGGCAGAGCAAAATTGGATCCAGTTCACAGAATCATGAAGAAGAACAAATCATTGTTTTCAGCCACACTTTGGGATGGTCTGTTATATGGCAAAGACTAATTGAAACAGTCATCCTTTGAAGTTCAGAGCAATGAAGGTGCATCCTTGGCTGACGCACCTCTCTGGAACACCTCAGAGGCTGCCACAAGGCAATCAGTGAAAACAACGGGCTCTGAATCCTGCCTGCGTCACCATAAACCCCTCTAGAGAACAAACTTGGTTTCAGGGCCCTTTTATCCTTTGGGCAGCGAAGGCAGGGCACCCAGACTATGCCAGTATTTGAGATCTGGGAAACTGTTGTCCAATATTTTCAAAGAAGGCTGACAATCAAAATTAATAAATATTAATTGAATGTCTGAAAGTATAATAATAGCATGCCAACTAGTTGTTTGCATTTCAACACTTTTATACAAAATAGGCCTAATGTACACTGTTATGCTTGAACCCATAATCTAGGATACTCTTTTCAAAAGGTGGGTGATCTGGGACCCATGGAGATTTTGAGTAGCTTGGGAATTTTGGGTGCTGATGGATCTGGGAAGTATGTCTATTTGACCATTAAGTTCTACTCTGATGTCCCAAACTCTTGCTATGTTGTACTTGCCTGTCCTCGGGGAGATTAGCTGTGGACTTTCTGAAACTAACAGCATCCTGTCTACCCCCGTCAGTTACCAAAAAGGCAAACTCCTGCCTCAGCTTCAGAGGCTTCTTGGGCAGTTCAACTGAATTCAGCAGACAGGCCATAGGAAAGCAATAGGGAGTTTTCTAGGGAAACGGGATTGTGGAGTCACAGTGCATGATGGGACACATGAGTGAAGCCATTAAGAATTATTGAATTCTTCATTAGCTAATTGAGAATTTTTTTTAAGATTTTATTTTTAGAGAGAGGTGAAGGGAGGGAGAAAGAGGGAGAGAAACAGCAATGTATGGTTGCCTCTCACGTGGCCCTCACTGGGGACCTGGCCCGCAACCCAGGCATGTGCCCCGACTGGGAATCGAACCAGCAACCCTTTGGTTCCCAGCCCATGCTCAATCCATTGAGCTACACCAGCCAGGGCACTAATTGAGAATTATTTTAAAACTAAATCCCACATGAGGAAAGGAAGCAGGGAGTTCCTGAATTTCTGCCCATCAGAATCAGGACCATATTCACATATTTTATCATAACATAGAAGCAAACATCACACAGAAGCTTAGCAGGACGGCCATAAAGAACTCATTGCCATGTTAACCCGCAGAGGGTAAGCAATCCCTAGGTTGCTATTTTCAAAGATGAGGATTAGACACTTCTGCCCAAATGGAGCTCTCAATTTGGTTCTGAGGGTGACCACACATGTTATGTCTGTTCTCATATTCTGTCCCTTGGATTGGTGAATACACTCAACCTTAATGAAGGATCCCCAGATCCAGTCTATATAACTACAGGCTCTGTTAGAGGCAGGGGTCAGCCTTACTAGAGGCTGCTATAATCATAAATGAAACTCAGGAATTGCTCCTGCAAGGCAACTGCTTGGTGGAAAGGTTCTATTAGAAGCCAAGATTGCTCTTAACTTAATCTAGTACGGTTGGTCCTCTGGAGAGGTACAGAGAGGTTGTTTATGGGAGTGGGGAAGTAATCAATATACCATCAGAGAGGGAGACGAATAATTTAGGTCATGTTCATCTGAGGGAGGGCAGACCTTCTAGAAAGGGCATCTATAACTGTAGTTGAGGGAGGGAGAACTGGGAAAGAATATGTTAATAAGGGGAATTTGAACATTTTTATCTGAACCAGAACAATTAGGAAAAGCTGACAGTTTTCTTTACAGAAACTGAGATCCAATAAATGCCCCTTTGGTTTCTTCCCTCTCATAGTTCAGGAGCAGGTAGCATCAGAGCCTTCCCAAAGCATCTCAGGCAGCTCTTGCATTGCTCCATTCAGGCCTCTCATCCATTGCTTCTCAGATGACTGATGGTAACTGACAAATTAAGAACTCATATGATCCATTTCCTTTACCTGTTGCAAATGCTTTTGGGCAGACACATCCCGTTGTTCTAGATCATGTTTGGATAATGCATACGAGGAGTAAGACCAACTAACCTGACCATAAACTATGCTTATGCCTCCATTCAACAAATACCTGCAAGCGTATTTATTTCCACCTTTTTAGAAGGTGATAATTCACACATGCTAAAGGTTTCAGTTTTTCAAAGGGATTATAAAAATGTAAGAGAACTCTCTCTTCTACCTATCATAACCCCTTTCCAAGTACCCTGCCCAGAGGCAACTACTAGCATTATCATCTTTCTTAACATAAGATCACGTTCTTACAGTGTTTGGCACTTTGCATTCTTTTCCCTTAAAAATAGGCTTTGAACCTCATTCCTTGTTACTGTGTGTAGATCTGCCTCCTTATTTTCAGTGGCCACTTAGGATTTCCATTTTATTTGCATTTAGTCTTTTTTGGAGGGGGGTAAATCTTGAGCATTTTCAAGATACTGTGGACAAAACAATAAATCAAATATGGCTCTTGCTCTCAAAGACTTCCTAGTCTAGTGGAGGAGACAGGCATAAAAGCCATTAATTGATGATTTGATTAATTAATGTCATGTGGGCTATGATCCTGACACGAATCAAATACTAGAGAGGCACATAGGAGAAGACACGTAAATCTGCTTCGTGGGGGCATGGAAGCGTCACAAACGAGGGGACAGGGAAGCTCTCCAAGTAGACATGCAGGTAAGGGGACAGGTAAGGAGCCTGCAGGAAGAGGAAACAGCCTGTGGGAACATGGCCCTAGGCAGCTGCAAGAAGGAGTTGGGGGAAGGGAGAGATCCATCAGTCCCTGACCATTGAAGTCTGCAGTCAGAACAGCTCTCAGAGCATCAGCATCCCCAACAGGCACATGTTCCATCCTGCTCCTTGTCTCCCAAGTTCTCAAAACAGGTAATGCACAAGTCACAGAAAGAGCATTCTCAGGCCCTCATCAGGCTTCCTGGGCACAGAGTATTTGGAGCCCTCCATGGGAGCATGGTTGGCCCCCTTGGCTGTCCCCTGTTCCTCTGGGAGCTGAGGCAGGCAAGGTGCACCTGCCCCTGTATTGTGCGTGGCAGTTGCCAGCCCAAAGCTGAGTGACACAGCAGGTGCCTCCAGCCTGCAGACAATTCCATATTTCAATGGAGCGTTGCCACCAAAGCTTATTATCTAGGGCAATAAAGTTTGGGATTAGGGGGATTCGGAATGATTGTGTGATTCTCCACAAAGCTTATCTTCTAATAGACCAGCTGCTTTATTAGACCACCCCCACCCGCACCAGGCCCTTCCCAAAGCATCCTGAGTCCCAGGCAGCCGAGGGGGGCCTTGATGGCGGCAGTGGCAGACAGCTGGGGGTATCATATCACCCTCAGTCTCCATCTGCGAGTGTTAAATTACAGGCGGCTTCCAGCTGGGCATAACCCTGCTCCCACCTTCTTCCCCCACATCAATTTGGGGTGTCTGCCAAGGACTTGACATGGCTGCCCCTCCCCATTGGCCCCCACCTCTAAACTCTGAAAGGGCCAGGTCTGAGTATTTGCTCTCACTGGGTGGAGTGCAGGGGGGCTGTAAAGAAGGGGGGCACCATGGAAATTTCTGTTGCAGATGGGCCCCTGATGAAACAAGAAAGAAGATAGGATTGAGCATTGCAAAATCCCAAAAACCTGGCATGCTTAGTAAGCTCCCCAAACAGGGAATTAACTATAGTTACAATGGGGGTCATTCCCACACCCTCCCCCAGCCCATTGCTCAGATCCATTCCCTTTTTGGTTGGAGCAGAGCAGGGAGACAGTGTCTCTCTAGTTCCATGTGGTCAGCAGCACGGAGGCCACTCTCATTTCCTATCCCTCCAATGAGAGCCTCTTTTGTCCTCAGTCCCTGGCAGAATATCTGCTCAGAGGAGTTTATTAATAAGCATTGATAAGCATGCTGAAAGGAATTTTGGAGGCTGCAAATACATTTGAGACATAATAAATGTGTGGCCACAAAAACATGGATTCTAACTCTTTCTCTGCAGGGCTATGGTGACGGTTAGAAATAAATGTGAGACAGGTGTATGCAGTGTCCAACATTTAGCACCTGCTCGATGAGTGTTGATGATGATGATGATGATTGTTTTTACTGTTGTTATGTGTGACCAGTAAACACATTTATTAGTATGTCTTTTATAATGATCCTACTGGTATGAGTGTGAGCAAGAATTACTAACTGTAAGAAAACAGACCCATATATATGCTGTTTACAAGAGACCCACCTCAGAATGAAAGACCCATACAGACTAAAAGTAAAGGGATGGGAAAAGATATTTCATGCAAATGGAAAGAAAAAAAAGCTGGAGTAGCAATACTTATCTGACAAAATAGATTTTAAAGCAAAGGCTATAGGAAGAGACAAAGAAGAACACTATGTAATGATAAAGGGAGCATTCTAATAATAGGATATAACCTTTGTACACATTTACACACCTAACACAGGAGCACTAAATGTGTAAAGTAAATCTTGATGGACACAGAGGGAGAGAATGACAGTAATACAGTAAGTAATACAGCCGTAGTAGAGGATTTTAACATCCCATTGACATCAGTGGATAGATCTTCCAGACAGAAAATCAACAAGGAAATGGTGGCCTTAAATGACACACTGGATCAGATGGATTTAATTGATATCTTCAGAGCCTTTCACCCCAAAGCAGCAGAATATACATTATTTTAAAGTGCATATGAGACATTTTCTAACACAAATCTCAGTAAATTTAAGATTGAAATCATATCAAGCATCTTCTCTGACCATAATTGTATGAAATTAGAAATCAATTTTAAAAAGCCTAAAAAGTACACAAAGACATGAAGGCTAAATAACATGTTACTAAATGATGAATGGTTAGCAATGAGATCAAGAAAGAAATCAGAAGATACCTGGAAAAAATTGAAAATGAGGACACAATGACGTAAAATCTATGGGACATAGTGAAACCAATCCTAAGAGGGAAATTCATTGCATATCTCAAGAAACAAGAAAAATCTCAAATAAACAATCTAAGTTTATACTTAAAAGAATTTGAAAAAGAACAACAAAGCCCTAAGTAAGTGGAAGGAAGGAACTATTAAAGATCAGAGCAGAAATAAATGAAATAGAGTCTAAAAATATATAAAATATCAATGAAACCAAGAGCTGGTTCTTTGAATAGATGAACAAGATTGACAAACATTTAACCACACTCATCAAAAAAAAAAAAAAAAAAGATAAGACCCAAATAAATAAAACAATAAATGAAAGTGGAGAAGTAACAACTGACACCAAAGGTATACAAAGGATTGTAAGAAAAAATTACATACAATTATATGCCAACAAGTTGGAAAATCTGGAGAAAATGGGTATATTCCTAGAAATACACAGTCTTCAAAAACTGAATCAGGAAGAATAAGAGAATCAGAATAGACAGAGTACAAACAAAAGTCCTGGACTGGATGGCTTCACAGCTGAATTTTACCAAGCATTCAAAAATAATCTTCATACCTGTTCTTCTCAAACTACTACAAAAAATTCAAGAGTAGGGATGACTCCCAAGCTCATTTTATGAAGCCAGCATTATCTTAATTCCAAAACCAGATAAAGACACTACAGAGAAAGAATATTACAGGCCATAGTACTAGAAGTCATAGCCGCAGCAATCAGACGAGAAGAAGAAATAAAAGGCATCTAAATTGGAAAGGAAGAAGTAAAACTGTTATTATTTGCAGATGATATGATATTGTATATAAAGAACCCTAAAGATTCCACTAAAAAACCCTACCATAACTGATAAATGAATTTAGTAAAGTAGTGGGATTCAAAATAAATATCTAGAAATCAGTTGCCTTTTTAATACACCAATAATGAACTATCAGAAAACTAAAAAAAAAATCCCATTCACATTTGCTTCATTAAAACAAAATACTTAGGAATAAATTTTACCAAAATTTACTACTCCAAAAATTTTACACTGAAGGCAGAAATAAGTGAGGATACAAATAAGTGGGAGCATATACCATGTTCATGGACAGAAAAAATTAATATCATTAAAATGTTCATATTAGCCAAAGCAGTCAATAGATTCAACCCAATTCTTATCAAGATACCAATGGCATTTCACAGAACTGAAACAAATATTTCAAAAATTTATATGGAACCACAAAAGACCCTAAATAGCCACAACAATCTTGAGAAAAAGGAACAAAGTTGGAGGAATCATGCAACCTGATCTCAAACTATATTATAAGGTCATACTAACCAAAACAGCATGGTACTGGCATAAAAACAGACATGTAGATCAATGGAACAGAATAGGGAATCCAGAAATAAATTTACGCCTTTATGGTCAATTAATATTTGACAAAGGAGGCAAGAACATACAATGGGGTAAATAGAGTATTCAATCAATGGTGTGGGGAAAATTGGACAGATATGTGTAAAAAATTAAACTAGGCTACCTTCTTACACCATACACAAATATAAATTCAAAATGGATTAAAGATTTAAATGTTAGACCTGAAACCATAAAAATCTTAGAAGAAACATAGGCAGTAAAATCTCAGACATTCTCATAGCAATATTATTTCTGATACATCTCCTCAAGCAAGGGAAACAAAAGAAAAAATAAACAAATGGCACTACATCAAACTAAAAGGTTTTGCACAGCAAAGGAAGCCATAAAAACAATGAAAAAAACAACCTGTTCAATGGGAGAACATATTTGCCAATGATACATCTGATTAGAGGTTAATATCCAAAATTTATAAAGAACTTAAACAACTCAACACACACAAAAAACAAACAATCCAATTAAAAAATGGGCAAAGCACCTGAAAAGACAGTTCCCCAAAGAGGACCTACAAATGGCCAATTAGATGTTCAACAACACTAATCATCAGAGAAATGCAAATTGAAACTGCAATGAGATATGACCTCATACCTGTTAGAATGGCTACCATATCTAAATCAACAAACAACAAGTGTTGGAGAACATGTGGAGAAAAGGGAACCCTCGTGTACTGTTGGTGAGAAGGTAGACTGGTACAGTCACTGTGGAAAGCGGTAAGGAGTTACCTCAAAAAATTAAAAATGGAACTTCCTATGACCCAGCCATTCTACTTCTGGGGAAATATCTGAAGAAACCAGAAAAACTAATGCTAAAGAATATATGAACCCCTATGTTCATAGCACTACTGTTTACAATAGCCAAAATTTGGAAGCAACCTAAGTGTCGTAAGTAGATGAGTGGATTAAAAAGTTGTGGTACATTTACACAGTGGAATACTACTTGGCTGTAAAAAAAAGGGAAATTTTTTAATTTGTATTTTCCCATTACTATTTAACTCCCTTATACTCCCTCCCCGCTGCAATCACCACACTGTTGTCCATGCCCATGAGTCCCTTTTCCTTTTTGCTCAATCTCCCCACTCCCTAACCTTCCCCCCAATAGCTGTCATCCTGCTCTCCATCTATGAGCGTGTCTCTATTTTGCTTGTTAGTTCAGTTTGTTCACTAGATTCCACATATAAGTGAGATCATATGGTATTTGTCTTTCTCTAACTGGCTTATTTCACTTTAGCATAATGTTCTCCAGGTCCATCCCTGTTATCACAACAGGTAAAATATTTCTCTCTTTTTTTTTTTTAAAAAAGATCGATGTTTCCCTTGCACATTGATTTTTTTCTCCCTATATCTCTTTGTCTCGTCCCCTCTCTCTAAAACCAATAAGTATGTCCTTGGGTGAGGATAAAAAAAAGCAAAGATATAAGTGACTCTTATCCCCTGTTTTGGAAGGCTAAGGGGAATATTACACAGAGATGCATGCAAAGCTTACTTGTATGCCTTTCATTTTGTTACAAATACTTGTGATTCTGAGTTCTGGTAGGAAATATATAGAATTAGCAATCAAGAAAGGTCAAGTTTGGTTGTGGCTCCGCTTCTGATTAGCAATGCAAACTTAGACAAAATATTTATTTCTTCAGGTCTCAGTTTCCTTTCCACCATGTGGGTATAGAGTGATACCTCCTCTGAAAAGAACATGGGTCTGCTGAACATGGTTGAGAGAGAACCAGATGCAATCGAATAGAGTCTTCCATAAACACCAGACTAGATGTTATTAGCCAATCCATACAGAAAATTTCTAACAGTACAAATAAGAGGCACTTTATTTCTATACCTGCTTTCTCATACTTTACACACATTGCAAACACACTTGGTTATTGATTCCCAAACTCACTACATAACATGATTCAGTAGAAGCAGAATCAAATGAGGAAAAATTCCTATTTGCTGACATCAAGGATATATGATTACATGATCCCTGTGCACTGGGACTGTGTTGTTATTAATGTCTGTTTCACTACTAAGTATTCAGATTTGAAAAAAAAAAGTAAGGTAAAAAATCAAAACACAGGAGTATGAATATAGTGTAATTTGATTCTCGGTAGTGCATTGAAAAGAAATTCTATTCAAGGGCTTTCACTTTTTAAACAACACTTCTCTAATGTTTGATTTTATTTTTACAAGGGACTTGTATGGCTGTTGTAATTTAAGTGTTTTTAATGCAAAAATAGTCAATGAGATGTTCATAGGCCTCTATAAACAGGCATGTGTGCATTCAAAAGAATCCAAGTATGTGTAAGATGGTCGCCACTGAACATGACAAGCCTCTGCTGTATCTAGCCTGGGTAATGAGGTAGAGAGTAAAATTCATCAAGATGAACGTGGAGATAATTCCTGTAGCACAGAAGGCAGAAACATTAATTGATGGATGTGACGCCCACACAAGACAACACATTTAGCTACCGAACATGACAGCTTCAGTTGGCCAATGTAAAAATAAAGTGAAATGAAATGAAATGAAAACCTCCTGCATTTGAGTGGTGGTTGAGAAGAGGAAGGACGACTTTACTGAACACCCAATATATGTTTTTCACTGATACAGAGACCTTGGTCCAATTAGGAAATGTTGTACTCACAGTCCTTGAGGCAAAAATCAAGACAGGACCTTTTTTCCTCGTTTTCTTCCCACATTTTTCCTTTCTTTCTTTGCATCTTTTTTTCTCATTAAGTAACTTCACTCAACATGAAGTAGAATGAAAGAAAAATGTTTTGCTTTTCAAGTAAAACTATTTCCATTGGAACACTACACAAATCCATGCCTGTGTTTTCTTAGGTGGGTGGCTTGAGAAACATGGCTATGATTTGAAAGATCGCAGTCAAGGTGAACAAACATTACACTGAACTCACTCCAAGCTTCGAATTACTGCAGGAGAAAACCAAGTCTTCCCGCTCCTGACAAATCTAAATTGAAGACTGCCTGCCTACACAAATCCCTGCTTATCTATCAGGTTCCTTCAAGAAAGCTAATCCCCAAGGCTGGATCCCCTCCCGGGACATTTCCCTCCTCTGCACACAGTTTATTCAAATGATGTGGCCATTTTAGACCAGCAGGCAACTCAAGTGATCCTAAAGAAAACAGGTCAAGGTTCGAGGATGCCTAGAGTGTTTCTTGGTGAGATTCAATATCCTCCCCCTCCCAAGAGTAACAATTTGCATTTACCTGGAACATCACAATGGTCCTAAAGCATAAAGGGGAATAAAGGCCTGCAGTTAGGCAGAGCCGGTTTCTACTTTGAACTGCGCTATTCATGAGCTGTGTGTGCAGCCTTGAGTAAGTTATTTAATCACCTGAAGCTTCAGTTTTCCTGTCTGTCTATTGGAGATGATACGTACTTTAGGGAATTATGTGAGAAAATGCAAGTCAAGTATTTGGCATAGCCTGTCACACAGTAAGCACCCAATGTGTAAAAGTATTATTATTATTGAGAGAAAAGCAGTTAAATTCTGAGTTCAGGCTTTGAGGGAAATAGATATAATTGGCCAAGTAAAATCATTGAATATGGGACTGTTCCAGAGCAGCCTGGGAAGGAATGTAAAAAGGGGTAGTTTCATCTGTGCTGCTAAATCACAGTTTCCCAAATGTACTGAAAGCTTTGGGTGAATTATGTTATTTCTTTAAATTCCAATATCCTTGTCTTTCAATGGGTAATATTTATGCCCTAACCCTAATGAACTCAGAGATCATGTACTTCTATCTCAGAGTCATGTCACATATGATAAGCCCCGATTTCAACAGCCCAAATGTAGTTGAAAGGATATTCCAGTTTTTGCTGGCACCCTTCAAAGACATTATGGAGGATTTTAATACTTGGTTTATGGCAATATTTATTCAATCCTTACACTTTCCCTCCCACTTAAACTACTGCCTGAAGCTGCTCCAAGCCTCTCTGCCCAGATACTCCTGAAAAAGCAAACCCCACGCACCCCATAACCATTGACAAGGCTTCTCCTCCTCACTCTCCATCCTTCTCCTCCTCTCTCTATAAGTATCTTATTAATTAGGTTAGTGCTTAGCCCACTTATTAGCAAGAAAGAATCCTTCCTCTTTGCAAGGGAAGAATAAGGAGAAAATTGAGATGGAAATCACAGGTGTCTTTTTGTTGGGCTAGAAGTCTGTGCACATTAAAAATGTTCATTCACTACACCTATCTCATACATAAGGTTGTTGTGAGAATTAGATGAGATAATGTATATAAAATCTAAGAAGATTGCCTGAACATAGTAAGGGCTCAATAAATTACCTATTGTTATTACCGTTACCTTTGGGCTGAGGCTGGTCCCTGTTCAGCAAACAGTATGAATTAGTGTAAGAAGCAAGTGGCGAAGTTAGAACACACAGACCAGAGCTCAAACACGTTCGCAGGAATAGATCTTAGATCCATGCACTCCACATCTTGCCTGCTTAGAGCTCTTGGACCTGCTCGCCCCTCTTAGGAAAAACCTCCTTAGAAATGACCCTTCGCTTTCCTGGGGACTCTGCCAGAACCAGGGAGTCTACCAGATTACACTGTTCTCATCCTCCCTGCCAGGACTCTTGAAGTGGGACTGTCACCCAAGAATTTCACACTGTTTTATGTCATATCATCATATGTTCAGCAAAAATCTCTAGCCACGAGAGCATTCTCATTGCATGGTAGCCATTGGCTTATCCTGTCATAAAACGTAAGGATATTTCCTACCAAATTTTTGGACTAGGCTTCTGTTGATCCAGATTTCTATTTTCTGCTTCTGGCGAAGTGAGTAAAATGTGCAGAGAGGTTCTGGCAACGGCCATCTTAAGTGGCATCCCCAAGCACTGAGTTGTCCACATGCAAACAAGCCTCTGAGTAAACCAGTAGAATACTTACTTGCCATGTTTTCTTTTGAGTACTTTCTGGGCACTGGTCATATAGTAACAGATACAGTTGATCAGGGAGCCTTCCTCCCCACCCCCACCTTCACACACACTTTTAAAAGTCAAGTTTTAATTTTTGCAGAGCTTTATTGGTCCCCTTTTGACAGCCCCAGTTCCACTACAAGACCTGTTAGGACTTAGTAATGACTTTGACTTTCATTACTCAGCCAGATTGTGGAGTCTATCAATTATCCTAGCATTGACAGTCAGCTGAATTAATTGGTGCATTTGACAAGGACAGCTATTACCCTACGTTGTCCTGACAGCTGGTTTTGATATCGGGGAATTTGTCAACCTCTCTTTCATAGGAGGAGTGGGAGGGATGGTTGAGTGAACCAGGAGAGGACATTTCAGAATTTTCTGCCCACTCTCAGCAGCTGCAGAGCCTCCTCCTCCTAAATAGAATCGCAGACACTGTTAACCTGAGCATCCCGACACATGTCAGACTTTCACAGAACGACCATCTACACTGAATGGGGCTGACAAATTGAGAAAAGGGCCTGGCAAAGTTGACGAAGTTATTAGCGCTGATATGTAGTAATGACTTCAGGTGACCTTCCGAGACCAGTTAGATTCACTGTTCTCCGCTCTCCTGAGCTCATTCATCTGACAGGAGTGGAGGGTTTGTCCTGATGGGTAGGTATGGTGGCTTAGGTTGTAGGTAAAACCCGCAGCAGGTTCTAGTCACCTTTATTTGGGAAGATGTTTCAGACCAAGCAATGAAAATAATAAATGACTTTTAAGGTTCCCTTCAACTTTAAAACTCTACCATTCAAAAGCTTTTTGTAGCCTCCACAACAAATTTTGGGAATTCTCCTAACCAAGTGACTTGAGCTAGTGGGGGGAAAAATGGAGCTAATGGGAAAAAAAAATTCAGTAATAACGTACTGAATTTCTATGGTCTGTGAAGAAGTCACATCTTTCTCTGGAATTCTATAACTAGCCCGTAAGACGAGAAAGGTGGCCGCCCTGCAGCTTTCGAATACAATTCTCCAAGATAGCTAGTGAGACTGGAGTACAAATTTGAACTGTTTGAAGATGAGCACAGTTAACCCAAGTCATTACTCATTCATTCCTCTTGGGGTTTTGCTGGGTGAAAAAGAAGAACCAAAGTGCTGATTTCATTGGGACGCGTAAGGCCAGGTGTTAATCGCGCTATGCTACAGTCATTTGGTATAACTAGTCTCAGACATTAAAGCTGACCACGTGAGTTAACAACTCAGTACGTCTGCGATTGTCCAGGGTTGAGCAAGAAGTGCTGAGCAGTAAATGTAATCCACAATCCATAAAATTAAGCCTGGTGGAGAAATGCAGTTCAAGGACATTTAGAACAGTTAAGCGGAGGAAAAGCAAAACTGATGCTCGGTTACATTTTCTGGGTGGCATGTGGAGCTCATGGTGTGGAAGTGACCCCTTGAAAAGGTTAATAGCAAAGCAACTGCCTCCACCGTTAGTGAGAAACTGGGCCTTTCCCTTAGGACGTGATTAGGTCTTTGGGAAGCTTGTAGAAGGTGGTTTTAGAAATTGTCTGCTGTGGATTCCCTCTCAGCTGCTGAGTCTGCCATGCCATTAATCTCACTTCTGAGCCTTCAGTTCCTCTTCATAAAAAGATTGTTGTTGTTTGCTGTGTTCCTTGTTTTCCGCCCTCATTACTCTGCTCTGTCTCACCACTCCCTGAGATTCTGTTGTAAGAGCAAAGCTAGGGACACAAGGAGAGGTCCGAGGGTACACACGGGCAGGAAGAAGCACAGCCTTGACTCAAAGTGTATCTGAAAGCTCATTACACCCAACCAGCCTTCCAAGCTTGGACCCACAGGACAATGGCCACGCCAAGTATTTGAAACTTTCACTTAACTAGCTCTACTGTCATGGAACTCACTACTCCTCATAGCTTCCCTCTTCATTTTTGGAAGGCTTTGAATATTAAAATGTTTTTTAAAATTGACCTGAAATCTGTCCTCCTGTAGCTCCTACCATTCATTAAAGCTCTAGCCCTGGGCTCCATATGAAACAAACCATCTTTGCCCAATAGAGCTTTGAAAATAGCTAGCTCAGGTCTATGAATCCAAGTTTTGTGAGACCTAAAGCTTATACAGTTTGTGAGGCCCTCTGTAATAAAAAGAAATAAAGTTACTAATATCAAGTGAGGTATAAAAGTAAATATTTATTTTGAATAAGAAAATAAATCATAACAAATCACACATTTTAAAAAGCTGACACTAATCCAAAGCATCACAAAATCCAGAAAAAGAACATTAAAATTTTACTAATTAATTGCCCAGCACACCTCTGTGAAATTGTGATTTATATTAAGAAATATGGCCAGTGGATTGAGCGTGGGCCTGCAAACCAAAGGGTCACTGGTTCGATTCCCAGTCAGGGCACATGCCTGGGTTTCGGGCCGGGTCCCCAGTAGAGGGGAATGAGAGGCAACCGCACACTGATGTTTCTCTCCCTCTCTTTCTCCTTCCCTTCTGCTCTCTCTAAAAATAAATAAATAAAATATTAAAAAATAAAAGAAAGAAATATGCATTTGGCCCTGGGCATCATCACCCTGCAAAGCTAAAGGCTGCCAGCTTGACTCCTGGTCAAGGCATATGCCTGGGTTGAGTGTTTGAGCCCCACTTCAGGGCACATGTGAGAGGCAACTGATTGATGATTCTCTCCCTCCCCTCCCCCCTTTTCAAAGATAAATAGATAGAATCTAAATATATATAAATATATATACAGTTGGTCTTTCTCCCCTTTCTGGCACAAAACTCCTAAATCCCTTGCAATTTCCTAAGTGATGATAATAATAAAGGTGGCTTCTATCGTGTTAATGAGGTTACTTTGGATGGTGCCTAGGAATGCTGGCTGGTTGCCAGGAGAACCAACCACATGATCAGAGGGTTGGAACTTTCAGTCCATAGCGCCCAACCCCACACTCCCTCCCAACACACGCCTGTGGGGAGGGGAGACAGGCTGGAGTTTGAAAAACATGCCAGTGGACAATTATTTAATTAATGATGCCTCTGTAATGAAGCCTCCATTTAAAAAAATCGAAACATTGAGTTGGTGAACATCTGGAAATTTGGGGCGAGTGGCATACTGGGAGAGGACATGGGAGCTCCTTGCCCTTCCCACACGCCTTGCCCTAGGCATCTCTTCGGGCTGGCTGTTCCTGAGTTATATCCTTTCATAATAAACTGGTAATTTAGTAACTAAAATGTTTGAGTTCCGTGAGCCTCTCCAGTGAGTTAAAAGAACCCAGGGAGGGGGGTGTGTGCATCCCCAATCAGGAGCTGGTCTGTGAGAAGCCCGACAGCCTGGGCTTGCCTGCGGGGTTTGAAGGGGTGTGGGGGCAGTCTTGTGGGACTCAGCCAGTGGGATCTGGTGCGGTCTCCAGGTACAGTCTTAGAATGGAGCTGAACTGTAGGACACCCAGTTCATGCATGAGAATCGCATTGTAGGGTAAAACCCACTGCCACATGTTGGAATTGGATGCTCACAGCCCTTACCTCTCTGATACATGTTATTCTTACATTTTCTGAATCAATATTCTGAATAAATCTTTGACAACAATTTTGTAATATTTTTTAAAGAAAAAAGAGAAAGATAATTTGATCTTTCTCTACCATCAAAATTTGGGAGACACTACCATCGCCCCACCCCAAGTTCAATAGTTGGTAGAATGACTCACAGAACTCAGGAAAATGCTGTATGCTGTACTTACTATTACAGGTTTATCTAAGTAAGAATGCAACTTAGTAACAGCCAAATAGAAGAGATGAATATGGCAAGGTATGGGTGGGGGGAGGTGCGGGGCTTCCACACCCTTTCTGGTCCTGCCACGCTTTCGGATGGAAGTGTGTTTACCAGCTGGGAAGCTCTCCAAACCCCATTGCTTAGGGGTTCCGTTATATAGGCATGGATAATTTAATCATGGCCATGGGTGATTGACCTCCATCTCCAGCTCTTCTCCCTTCCCCAGAGGTGGGGATGTGGGTGGGATGCAGAGTGGGCTAAAAGTTCCAACTCTCTAATAGTGGCTTGTCTTTCTGGTGACTACCTTCCATCCTAAAGCTATCTAGGGACTCCATACCCCCAAGTTATCCCCCACTCTCGTGCCTAAGATTCATCTCATTAGAATACAAAAGACATTCATTACTCAGGAGATTCTGAGGATTTTATGGCCTCTGTGCCAGGAAACTTGGACAAAGAACCAATATTTACTTTTTATTGTATGATCCCATAACTGTCAGTAGTACTCTTCAATTGTCATGACAACAAATAATGGCTCCGCTTAAGGGTGGTATCTATCCCCTTGACGAAGAACCCCTGAAATAGTATATCTGAAAGTGTAGTTCAGATTACAGCAGAGGTGGAAGTAAGTTGCCTTTCATTTGCCACTTCCACTCTTTTTCCCCTCTGTCGGCAGCGTGGGCTGCAGGATTTGCAAAAGCATGGAAGGACAACTATGTGCAAATCATCCCCTTGGGAAGAAGGCAATGAGAAAAACAAACAGCAGTTAACTAGAAGAAAATCCATTCCGATCCATGGGGCACTTAGACTTTTTTTTTCTTTTGCCCTGCGAGACATCTGTACTCTATAAGGAAGTATCTCCACCTAATTAACTTACTGGTAGATGGGGACTTCATCATGTTCAAATAACTTAGAAGCAGCTGCCAAAGGGGTAGGGGAATAGTTTTGGTTGTGTATGCATTGAATGGTATTGAAAGCAAGGGTGTCACCAGACTCCCTACAGGCATCTGTTTTGTTTCACAGGGAAACTGGACAGGAATTGTCTGTTAAGGAAGAGCACATTTGACCATAGGAATTCCAATGAGTACCTTTGTGGTACTGATGATAACCAGGAGTGGCTGAAGATCCTAGTTCTGCAGACTGTGTGTCCTTCAGGAATGACAACCAAACTTTGAACTTGAGGCTGGGCAGCAGGAAAGGGCTTCAGAGAGATAAGGTGATAATAAATTGGGTTAATTAGAATCCTTTATGGAACTCATTTTGATGCTATTATCCCCCACCTCAGTGTGCCTTATGGATATTAACTCCTTCATCCTCATAACTTTCTCTAAATTCATTGCAGAACAAGACAAGAGACCATTTCAAAAGATAAAGCTTTTCAAGAAGCAGAGAACAATTTTAGAACATACAGGTGAATGAGTGAAAATCTCTCAGATTCTGGAGTCACGGTAAAATAATGTTGAGAACAAAATACCAGATAAATCTTTTGAGATTTTCATTAAATTATCAGAATTAGTCCTGACTGGTGTGGCTCAGTTAATTGGGCATTGTACAGCGAAGTGAAAACTCACTGGTTTGAATCCCTGTCAGGGCACATGCCAGGTTGCGGGTTCTGTCCCTAGTCAGGGCACATACAGGAGGCAACTGAATGATGCTTCTCTCTCACATTGATGTTTCTATCTATTCCTTTCTCCCTCTCTCCCCCTCTCTCTAAAAATAAATAAGTAAAATCTTTTGAAAATTATCAGAATTAGATGTATTATGAAAGTAATATTAATGATAATGATGTCTCCTTAGTGCCAAGCATTGAAATAAGCGTTTCAAATCCTCGTGACAGCGCAAAGCACTTTTACCATCCCACTTTACTGATGAGTAAAACTACGCTCTGAAAGGTTAAATGCTTTGCCAGAGATCGGACAGCTAAAATGCTCTAGGTGGAAAATGAACTAGGTGGGAATAAAATCCACCTAATTACATAACCTTTGAGTTTTCCACTTCCCTACTCTCCCTCAGGTGTAAAATATCCTAGAGTAAATTCTTAATTTCCTTGGCACTGAAGTATTATATAATAAAATTTAGAGGCAAAAAAATGGATACATTTGTCTACATAAAATTAAATTAAAATTTCTCAGGGCAAGAGACACATTTTTAGAAGGTCAAAAAATAACTCATAAACTAGGAAAAAAATATTTGCAACATGTGTCGCAATGGGCCGATCCACTTAAAAACATAAAGAACTCATAAAAATGGAGGGACAAAAGAACCAAAAGCATGATGCAACAGTGAAAAAGAAAGATGGGAACAAACGATTCACAAAAAAGACAGAATGGCCCTTGAGTGGACATCCGATACCAGGAGGCTGTCCCTCCCAACCGCAGCCCAACCAGGGGCAGGTGAACCTGTAACAGTCTCATCGATCTCAATGCCTGGCCCAGACGGATAGTGCTGTTTGGTTTCCTCTAGGGGTGAGAGATTTTTAGCTTCTCTTTAGCTAAATGTGAAGCCAAGAAATCAGGAACCCTGAGCTAGATTTTTTGTATGTTTCTTTTTTTAATTAAATTTTTCCCTCTTTGCCCCCCTCCACCTAGCACCCCCACTCCCTCAAACAATCCCCACATCATTGTTCATGTCCGTGGGTCATGTGTATAAGTTCTTTAGCTACTCCATTTCCAGTACTGTACTATGTCCCCAATGGCTATTCTGTAACCACCTATTTGTACTTCTTAACCCCCTCACCTCTTCACCCATTCTCCCCACTCCCTCCCATCTGGCAACCATCAAAACGCTCTTTGTGTCCATGATTCTGTGTCTGTTCTTGTTTGCTTAGTTTGTTTTTTAGATTCACTTGTTGCTGGATATGTATTTTTTGCCATTTTATTGTTCGTAGTTTTGATTTTTTTCTGAAATATGTTCCCTTAATATTTCATATAATAATGGTTTGGTGATGATGAACTCCTTTAGTTTTTTTCTTGTGTGGGAAGATCTTCATCTGCCCTTTGATTCTAAATGATAGCTTTTCTGGGTAGAGCAATCTTGGCTGTAGGTCCCTGCTTTTCATGACTTTGAATGCTTCTTGCCAATCCTTTCCAGCCTGCAACGTTTCTTTTGAGAAATTAGCTGACAGTCTTCTGGGAGCTCCCCTGTAGGTAACTAACCTCTTTTCTCTTGCTGCTTTTAAGAACTTCTCTTTGTATTTAACCTTTGGGATTTTGATTATGATGTGTCTTGGAGTGAGCCTCTTTGCATCCATCTTGTTTGGGACTCTCTGTGCTTCCTGGACTTGCATGTCTATTTCTCTCACCAAACAGGGGAAGTTTTCTTTCATTATTTTTTCAAATAGATTTCCAATTTCTTGCTCTTCCTCTTCTCCTTCTGGCATCCCTATCATTCAGATGCTGTCCCTTTTGGAGGTGTCTCAGAGTCTTCTTAAACTCTCCTTGCTTTTTTGAATTCTTATTTCTGCATTTTGTTCTGGTCGAGTGTTTATTTCTCCCTTACGTTCCAAATCATTGATTTGAATCCTGACTTCCTTCCCTTCACTGTGGGTTTCCTGTGGATTTTTCTTTATTTCCCTTAGTAGAGCTTTCATTTCTTCCCTTATGCTTTTGCCATGTTCAATGAGATCTTTGAGCGTTCTGACCACCAGTGTTTTGAACTTTGCGTCTGATAGGTTGGCTGTCTCCATGTCACTTAGTTCTTTGTCTGGGGTTCTGTTCTGTTCCTTCATTTGGGCCATATTTCTTCGTCTCCTGATCTGGGTACCCTCCCTGTGTCTATGTACTAGGTAGAGCCACTTTGATTACATTTTAGTGCAACTGTTAAGTTGTATGGGGTGGAGCCTTGCATGCCAGGGTGGGGCAACCGTGGCTCTGTGTGTGGAGGAGGGGTCGAAGAGGAAACAATCTGGGGGCTTATCTGGCCCTTACCCTGTTTCCAGTCACTTCACCCACTTCCCGTGTGCAACCGGTGTCCCTTCAGCTGCTGTCCTGATCGTGGATCCAAGGGTGGGTGGGTTCACGTACATTCCAGGCTCTCCGGCAGTGTTTTCTGCAGCCCCAAACCCCATTGGCTTTACAGCCAGAAGTTATAAGGCTTTCTTTTTCCCAGTGCTGGAGCCCTGGGCAGCGTGGTCTAGCCTGGGGCTGGGCTCACTCGCTCACGAGGTGACTCCCTGATTTTTATCCACCACACGTGAATGTGGGGCTGCCCTTCTGGGACTGTGCCTCACCTCCTCTCTGCCTCCAGCTTGCTGTCACCAAACCAAGTCCTCTCTGCCCTAACTCCCCATCTCTGTGCCTCCTACCAGTCTGGATGAATACAGATTTTTTAAATCCTTGATTGTCTGACTTTTGCACAGTTCTGGGTGTTTTTTCTGGGTGATTTTCTGGCAGTTCTGAGTGATTTTCATTTTTAAGTTAGTTGTGTTCCTTTCTATAGTTGTGCAATGAGGTGAGACATGTCTACCTGTGCCTCCATTTGACCAGAAGCCTCTAAATTTCCAATTTCTTGCTCTTTCTTTTCCCCTTCTGGCACCCCTATGATGTGAATGTTGGCTGCTTATATTATCTTCATTTTTATTGGATTTTTAACAAAAGTTCATAAAAGCTTAAAATCATGTAATGATGGTATGTCTTTGGGCCATAGCTGCCTAAGCAACCAGGTTCCAGATGAGTTTTCAAGAAAAAGCAACCTTTGGTAAGTTATATAAAGATGACTGGGAGGCAGAGTGCTATGGTATGAGAATATCACCCTGCCACTGCAGAAGCCAGGGCTTTCCTGTGGCATCTTTTCCTAAGCTAACTTATTAACTAGCTGTGTGACTCTGAGCAAATTACTTAACCACTCCATGCTTCATGGTACTCTACCTGAAATTATGTCTCGAATAACCTCAATCTGAATACCCAAATTTTGACAAAAACTCAAAATTATCGCAGGGAAATAAAACACTAAATGTGTAATCACCACGACTGCCATGGCGTATCAACGAGTTTGTCAGCAGCCTAGATCTGTAAGTTTCTCCTTCAGAGAGCACGTCGGCTGCTGCGTGGCCTCCTTTCTGACCTTCCAAACCACCAAGTTCTTTCCAGCCTTGGGGCATTTGCACTTGCTGCTGAAAAGTGTTTTCTTTAACCTGAAGTTCTTTCTCATTTCTCCCAGTTCAGCTAAAATCTTCTCAAAAAGGCATTAAGTGGCCACCGGTCAGTCACTCTCTAACCCATCATCATCTTAGTGTAACTGCTTCCTAACACTTGAAATGATCAACCTTATAGATTTATTCATGCATGTATTGCCTGTTTCCGCCCACAGAATATAAGATCCACCAAAGACAGATATTGTGGCCTTGTTCGAACTGTGCCTAGAACATTAAAAATGCTTGCCCAGCATTAAAAATAACCCAAGGCAGGAAAGAACTTGGTAAGCTGGAAATTAGAAAGGAGGTCATGTGGCTGGAGCCTTGGGGGTGAGGAGAAAAGTGTTGAGAGGGGATGTGAGGGAGGTAGGCAGGGGTTAAGCCCCTGAAGGTCTTATTACCTGGGACGACAAGTGAGACGGATGCTGTTATAGGAAAACCTTTGAATCTTCTCAACTGGACCTACTTCTAAAAAGTAAATTATGTGCAAACACCTATACTTTCCCTATTATTAGTCACCGACCACTTGAGACATGTTTTACAGCTCATCATCTCATCCTAGGATGTCACAGCTTTAGAGCTTTTTATAAGATAACCTGAAAGGCAGGGGATCTCAACCCCACCTCCAGGGTGGGGAGGGGAGTGCATTAGAAAGTGCGTGAGTCCTTGAAATAAAATGAAACATTTTGCTTATAAGTGAGAGCATATATATGTGCCTCTGGGAAGAGGGTCCATTGGCTTCAGTCTCAATGGGACCTATCACCTCCACATTTAAGAATCGGTCATTCCCTGCTCTTAGCTTTCTCTGAACACCTTACCCTCACAGCACCACGTTCTAGGCTGGTAAATACGCTTGCTGTCAGTTTAAATCCAAACTGAAGTTTGTGAGCTATACTTGCTCCAGGAAGCAGGCAGGGAAGTGAATATGGGGAACATTTGCTTTTTTAAAAGATCAATTAGCCAATGACAACACATGATAAGTCGATGCCAGTGTTAAGTAACCTGAGTGCCAGTGGCAAGAGCTGATTTCCCCCCCCAATGACAGTGGCTGAAATATCCATATAAGATGATCTTTAAATATTTGACTGTTGCCTTAAAATAGCTACCTTGATTTTTTAAAAAGAACATAATTTTAAAACCCTTAGCTTATTTTAAATTTATAGTCCTTGAAAAAAAAAAATAAGTGGCTGGCCCAATCATTTATATGCCTGGGCAAAAGCAATACATCTATATAAAAGTACAGTGATATATTTCTGTAGCTGGTTTAATGTCCTGCTCCTCGCCCTGTATGTTCTGATTCATTGGAGAGTAGCAATCATGTCGACAGGCGCTGTTCTTCAGTTCCCATCAGCGACAACTAAAGGCCAATTCAAGGTTGTGGTGGGGTCATGAATCTAACACAGTCGCTGATAGAACAATTTCCCTTCCACACAGCATTGTCAGTGGGACACTCTGGGAATAGCCTGGGAGCCTGGCTGCGCGCATCTCTATCTTCTTGCTTTTTCCTTTGTTTCTGGGCCAGTGTCTGCCGTGTGTACCAGTCCAGTGCCGTTAGGGAATAGAGGGCCAGTGCATGGAAAATTGATAAGAGAGAACATTTCTAATGCCTAAAGAATTTTTTTTGGGGGGGATTCCTGTCCCTTTGTGCAAACAAGTCATCTAACAATGCATTACAGGGGGTTCAAGAGCAAAGAGAATAGAAGGAGAGGCAGAAATAAAGTCCTGCTGGTTGGAAACGAGAGAGGTCTCAGGGCTTTACAAAGAAAATGTTTGCATTCCAGAGACTCTGAGGGTTAATTAAATAACTGAGTTCTGAGTTCTTTCGTTTCCCAAATAGTGTCTGAGTAAGTGAGGATGCTCTCTGTGGCTGCTTTGTCTTTGCTTTTTACTCATTCTAGGTTGCATTCTGAAAACAACCAGAAGGCCAGGTCTTACCCCATCAGTCCACAGGGTGAAGGCAGGTTTAAAGAAAAGTCCAAAGGTAAAGTAAGTGTCTTGGATGAGGCTTTCATAGGTGGCGCCCTATCAAGTTTCCTTGAGATTAAAGACATCTCTGGAAAGCGGGGTAAAGGATGGGGATGAAGAACTAGGCTGGCAGTGGGACAGCTTTCGAGCAAATGATCCCAAGTCACAGTATTCGCAGAGCATGGAGTCTGTCACGTGTTAACAGCATTTCATAGAGGTTTTAAACTCAGGCTTGGGATCCACAGCAGGTGCGGAAGGGTTAAGAACTCACTCAAGGACACTCTAGAGAGTGCGGAGCTGGGGTTTGAGTCAAGGCCTGTCAGAGTCCAGAGCTCAGGCTCTTACTCATTAGACTTGTGGCTCTGGGTTTTGGATGTCCACACAGAGGAGGTCACCCAAGCACATCCTGCCACCACGCACCCCTCGGGGCCCCAAACAGCAGCTACCTGACAGCAGGCCTGGTGCTAAGACATGGAATTCTTATGTTTTTAAAACATTAAAAAACAAATTGAAGATACGTGAGTAAGATGTTTTTGGTAGCTATAAACTAGCAAAGATGAAGCTACTTCCAGCTACCACAACATAACATGTTTTTCTAACTTTTATTACCTAAAAGGAAAAATAAATAATAAACACTAATTAAACCCAGTTGATAAATCCATATGAGACAAATGCGCCATGACAGGTCTGAAGTTCACTCTAGGGACAGCTGCTCTCTTTACCTTTCTTTGTTCTTAACAAAGAAAAAGAATTATTTTTTAAACTATATTTTCCCCATTACAAAATGAATATATTATTATTATAGAACACTTTGGAAATACTAAAAGATAAAAGAAAGGAATTAATCAGGCTTTGTCCTGCTGCACTATTAATATTTTAGTTTATTGCTGCTTCACCTTTATGTATGTATAATTTTTGTCATTTTTAATAGTTATACTACATATATAATTTAAAAACCTAATTTTTATTTTTATTTATTTTTTAAAAGATTTTATTTATTTATTTTTAGACAGAGGGGAAAGGTGGGAGAAAGAGAAGGAGAGAAACATCAATGTGTGGTTGCCTCTCGTGGGCCCCCCACTGGGGACCTGGCCTCCAACCTGGCATGTGCTCTGACTGGGAACCGAACCCACAACCCTTTGGTTCATAGGCCAGTGCTCAATCCACTGAGCCACACCAGCCAGGGCAGAAACCTAATTTTTAAAATTTGCTGTTTCTGCCTGGCTGGTGTAGCTCAAGTGGATTGAGCGCAGGCTGGGAACCAGAGGGTCCCGGTTCGATTCCCAGTCGGGGTACATGCCTGGGTTGCGGGCCAGGTCCCCGGTGAGGGCCATGCGAGAGGCAACCGTACATTGCTCTTTCTCCCTCCCTTCTCCTCTCTCTGAAAATAAATAAATAAAATCTTAAAAAAAAAATTTGCTGTTTCTATGTAGACATTTTCCCATCTCTTTATAAATTCTTAAAAATATCATTTTAATGGCTGCTTAATGTTCCAACAAGTGGATATTCCAGAGTTTACTTAATGATTCCCTGATTACCAGACATTAGGTGGTTTCCTATTTTTGCTGTTAACAAATAATGTCATGATAAATTTTTGTGGATATTTTCCGTGTTAATATTATTTCCTGAGGCCAGATTTACATAAATAGTATTTCAGGGTCACAAGATATGAAAGCATTTGACACCCTCAAGGAATATTGTCTTATTGCTTCACAAAAGGGTTGATGCCATTTTCACCGCCACTGGCAACTAATCAAGCAAAACTGCAAAGTGACTAAAAACAGTTTATGGAGTTAGACCAGGGTTTCTCAACCTCAGCACAATTGACCTTTGGGGCTGGATAATTCTTCATTGTGGGAGAGATGGCCTGTGCATTGTGGGACGTTTAGCAGCATCTCTGACATTTATCTGCCCACTAGATGCCAGTAGCAACTCCTCAGTTGTAACAATGAAAAATGAATCCAGACATTACCAAATGTCCAGGGAGAGGGTGCAAAATTACCCTCTGGTTGAGACCCATTGTGTTAGACAAACTTCAACTTGTATTTGTGCTCCATCTCATGCTAATATGCCAGCATTGGCAGGTTACTCAATCTCCTTGGTTCATCATTTATTCATTGTAAACCAGGGATGATCACACTCAGCTCAGGGGCTGGTCGTGAAGATTAAATAAGATAACACATGTATGGAATGTCACACAAGGCTTGGCAACATGGTAAGAGCTAGTAGCCATTGACAATGGAGATCATGGTGTTGATGCTTCCAGTGGCCAGTGAAAAAACCTGGCCTTTATATGTGAATAAAGGAGAGATGAAAATTTCCTATGGTGAATTATTGATATTCATTTACTCATTCATTTGTTCATTCATTCACTCATTTAATAAATATTTATTGAGCCCTTACTACATACCAGGCTTTGTTCTAGGCACCAAGGACATAGACATGAATATCAACATTGTCATCACGGAGTTTCCATTGCATTGGGAGCCAGACTAAATAAGATTGAAAAAGTGAATTATATGGTGTATTAGGAAAGGAGATAGCAATTGCTTGGGAGGTGGGGGAGGTAAAAGTTTTATGTAAAGTAGCTCAGGATGTCTCTATTGAGAGAAGGACATTTAAGAGCTGACTTCACCACGTGCCCCCTGCAGTGAGAGCAACCCACACAGAGGGAAGAGCCAGTGCAAAGGCCCTGAAGCAGGAATGTGCCTAGAGTGTTTAAGGACTAACACGCAGGCGAGGGCGCCTGGAGGTTAGAGAAAGAATGGAGATGGTGGGTGGGTGATTGTCTGATGGCTTGATGATGAGGGCCTTACAGAGACTTCGCTTTTACTCTGAGATGGGAAGCTGTTATTTGTACCCTTTAAGATAATTTCTGGTAAGAAATCATGGAAGGAAGAATAGATGGTGTAAGATTGTCTATCCAGGGGACGAACACTCTAAGCTAAGAGCAGAGAAGTAGAAAAGCCCATTTCTTCTTGGCTTATCCAGCCAAGCTCCAAATCTTACCAGTTTGCAATTCTATCTTATCTCCACTGAGAGACCTGACTTGGCTGAAGGCAAAGGCTCAGGTTTAACAAAAAGAGCAGAATGTAGGGATTTGGTATCATCTACTGAGGGGTGAGCTTGCTTTACTATATTCTTGTTTGTCGGTGTGATGTCCATGGCAGTGGATGAAATGCTCTCTTCAGAGCGTGGAACTCCACGCTCTCTCCTCTCTCCGTATTAGCAGCAAGGATTTAAACACCCATGGAAGGTATGTCCATTTTCAAAATGATTAGAAAATGAAGTGTCAGAGTGAGAAGCTGAGTTGGTAACTAGAAAGAACAAAGTGTTGTGGGAAAGATTGAGGGCCCTCAACCAAAATTTGCTCTTCTGATTGTAGACAGATTGGACAAGTCATCGAAACAAATGGAACATTGACTTTCTTGGTAAAACTGTGTCAGTGCTATGCACTTCTCAATAGTCCTTTCTTCCAGGGTATGACTCAGATTTAAGGTGTATCCCTTATGCGTGTCAACAAGTATAAACACATCCTGGAGTGTTTTTCTCCTTTAGTCCAAGTTGATGTTAATCAGAATTCATTTCAGATAAAAATCTCAACATGCACTTGAACTCCAATGTGAGTGCATTCCTTTCTGTGCTCATTTTATGGAGCCCCTCCGACTAAAGGTGGTCATCAGCAGCACCTACAGATGGGGAACATCTCTCACAGCCCTCCTAGTCCCCCTTCTCCCACCCCTTCTTGAAGGCAAGAAAAGTTGGCTGCTTGATGTTTCATAAGGTTTGCGGCATTTGTGGCAATTTTGTGAAGTTTCAACTTTTTAAACATCTCTTTATATCTTGGAAAAGTGAAGTTGTTTAATCCAATTCTGCCTCCTGCTATTTTTTTCAGGGTTATCACAGCCGGATTCACTAAAGGACCAAAGACAACTGCCAAACCCTTAAGAGGCAGTTTTTCTGTATAAACGTCACACAGACAGATTGCTTGGGACTGCATTTATTCATTTCCCAACGTTCATTACCATACTTCATCCTGTATTAATTTCTTGACAATGCCTGCTTATCGCTTTGTGAACTCCCTCCTGAAATGGGAATTCAGTCACTGCTTCTGGCCAGGTAGACAGCCTTCCTCTCCTTGAGATGATGAAGATCAGTGGTCCCTTGATCCAGTCACTTATTCCTTAGTCAGTATCCCTTTGGCAGAGGCATCTGAGCTATTGGGGACACTCTGCTGGGCTGTCTGATGCCTCATTTTAAACAGTCAGGTCTTTATTTAAAAATCTGATCTGCCAACTTAGCATTTTCCACCAATATGGGGTGCAGAAAAATGTCACAGGCTTCACAATCTTTGGTGCAGGCGTGGGCTTTGTGGGAGACTTAGCAGCAGCCACTGCTGTCTCTTTAGGTGCTTGTTTAGCCTTTTTTGCTGCCTTGGTGGCCCTGATAGCTTGTTCTTGTTGAGCTTTCCTAACTTCAGGTTTCTGATTCCTTTTGGCAACAAAGAGAGGCACCAGTGAAAGCCCTCTGGAATTTGACTGCACGGTGGGATCTTTTCTTTTGAATTTCTTCCTTCTTGTGCTTTCTTCTATAGAGGACAGTCCAATTTATCTGTTGAGGGCTCCTCTTGGAGAGGAATATTGACTTGCATTTGGCATTAAGAAATTGGAAAACTTTCCTGTTGGTACCCAGGGGCATAGCACGTCCTGTGTCCTGGGTAGATCTTGTACCCACTGAAACTGCACAGCTTGACCTTCACGGCTGCGGCTGCGGCTGCTAGAAAGAAGGAAACATGGTCAGGAGCTATCTGATGACTTCTAAATCTTTCCTTGTCACCTAATAAACCTGCCTTTTTAAAATCTATAACCTTGAATGTGAAGAAAAACTGGCTATTTGTGTAACCATAAATGTCTCCTCACAATTGAACACTTCCTCATCTTGTATTAGGATGGTATAAATTGCCACTGTTGGCTTCAGTTATTCTCACACTGTAAGCTGCTCCATGAAGTGGTGCGGGAAATTCCTTCCTTTGACTCTGCGACCACAGAGGGTGACGTCAGCAGTCTCACGGTGTGGGGCCTCATTTGTGATCACCTGACACGGCCGACCAGACCTGAGGGTGAGGAATGGAACCATGGCAAGAGGCATGAAGGATCCCTGCAGCGGAAACAAGCAGAGAGAGGCTTGGCCAGCTTGCACTTCTTTAGAACTGTCCACCTTCTTGGGTGGAGAAATAATAGACTTGAAGCAATTGAAAAACCTAGAACCATCTATCCTGATTAGCTGAATCTTGAAAAGAATGGGATTCAAATATTTTCTTTCACTGAAACCATGACACAAGAAATTATCGCCACCAAGCCTACTAATCTGTCCAAACACATACTCTAGGAAGGGAGAGAGGGTGCAGAAATATTGAGTGAGTGAATACAGACCAATGGATAACAATAAGGACCCAAAGATTTTTTTAAGAAAGAGAGAATATCATATAATTCCGCACAGTGAACCTGAGCTGAAGAAAATGATATCAATCCTTTTTCAGTCAAAGACTGAGCATACTGGTAAATAAAATGATTTGGGGAAATACAGTGTCTGGCACAAATAACACCTCTTTTTAATTACAAACTCTTTTACTACAAATCATAGGCATGTAATTCTATAATATAACAATATCACACTCAAGCACACCTTATGACATTTTAGGTGAAATGTTCAAATTAAAACTATAAATTATTACACCCGTATCATTACTCTGCCAACCACACTCAAGCAGGCGTTACTTCTGCCAGACCCTCGATCATTCACTGTGGTGGGAATATGATATTCCAGCTTCAGGGTAACTTACATATAATCAGCAAGTACATGAGAGACAGTGGGGCTCAAAGTGTCCTTTTAATATGTAATAAACTAAGTATTACTATTATAGCGAGAGTCATGGCTAAACAGCTTTCCCCTTCCTGTGGGCCACTCTGAAGATGGGTAACCGG
Source organism: Micronycteris hirsuta (assembly GCA_004026765.1). NCBI lineage: Eukaryota > Metazoa > Chordata > Mammalia > Chiroptera > Phyllostomidae > Micronycteris > Micronycteris hirsuta. The sequence goes on along the minus strand of PVJI01000079.1, from coordinate 269,878 downwards.
GCCGACCTACAGAGGGGCAGCCTCCGTGCAGAGAGGTGAACGTGTCCTTCCTCTGCATGTGGCCCTGGGAAAGCAGAGGACTTGGACACTTCAAGGGAAAGGTGTATCTTATTTTCCTCTTCACAGCTGAAAATCTGGAACCTTCCAGCTGCCTCTAACATTGGCAGCAGATAGGGTTAACCAGCTGTAAAACAGTGGAAAGGGTGTACTTGAAGGGAAAAAACTCTTTCAGACCCTAAAGGTTCTGTGGCCCCTGGTAACAGGTTGTTTGCACCCCACACTCTCCTCACGTGAGGGCGGGGGCTGATGCTAGCCAGTGCTGGGGTTTCGAGTGTATCCATAGCTGCTGATAGCTTGTTTTCTGAGCAAGACCAAATCAGAGACAGATCAAGGTTCAGCTCACATAGAGGATTCTTTAAGCACAGGGTAAAACTCAAATTTTCTGATTAGAGAAATGAGAGCTAAGGCAAGATCGTGCTAATGAAAGATTCCAGGCAAAGACGTCAGGGCCAGCTGCCAGCTCTCAGTCTGGGCTTGGCAGACACAGTGGAGCTCTGACAGGGAGTTTCTCTGTGCATTTAGAAGAAAGCAGAATAGATCTAAATGCAGCCAACCTATTGATTTATTCTCTTTGTACTGGACATGGCTTTTTATTAAAGAAAGCAGATATTCAATAGTGTTAACTAGTAATGGGAATTGACTTTTCACTAATTGCACAGACCTTGGCATTAATATACTTTAATGGAACCTGGGCTTGGTGTCCCTCAGATCAATCCTGAAGTTTTTCTCTAACTCTTTCTGGTCAAAGGACATGAACGGCATTGTAACTGAGAGAGACCTTTTCAAAATTTTTTTTTTTTTAATTCATGGAATGAATAGGCTGAGGGACTTTTCTTTATTCCAGAGGACCAGAGAGAGGAATAGTTGTATGACCTGTAAAATACATGGAAACTCTGTGATCTGAACTGACTGTGGAGTTTGGTGTCAGCTGTTTAGAATTCAGTTATAAATGCTGGAAAAGAGTTTGGCTTTCCAGGCACCTGGCTGGTCCAGCCCCTGCTGGATTCTCTGAGGCAGAAGACTCATCACTTATTTATCATCCATTTGTTAGATTTATTAAAAGTAAATAGGATCCCTGACAGCTGCTGGGCTCACATACAGACCTGGAACCAGGAATGTGAGAATATATGCTGCTCTCACGAACCTCTAGCAGCATCTGACCTCACTCAGGCAAAGCAGTGTGGAATCCCAGATCCTGCCAGGAGAGAAGACATTCCTGAAGTTCCCAGAGTGGCAAATGTCCATCTTCAGTTCTTTAGGACTCCTTGCTGGATTCTCCCTCTGGCCAAGCAAGGTGAAGATGCTTCGAAGACAATGATGCTTCAGACCTGAAGTACAAACCTGTGAGCTTCTCCAGGAGGATGTTAGTACCTGATTCATCTTTGAAGACAACAATACCTGCAGTCAGAGTGGTAAACGCCACTTAATTTCTGGATTTACCTCTTTCTAGTTGTGTGGCATTAAGTAAACCAGGCTGTTTGAGCCTCTATGTCCTTATCTGAAAAAAAAAAAGAAAGAAAAACATGCTTTGCAGGGTCGTTTGAGATTAAATAGGCTGCGGTATGTGAAGCTCTTAGGTCACTGAGGGCACTTAGTAAACTCCAACGAATGACAGTTATGATGATCATCACCTTTGAATGCTTTGCATTTAGACACCGGGCATTTGGTAACTGTAAGTTCAGTGAATGGGTTCATTCTTTGGTTCAACTATTTCTGTGCCTACTATGTGCCAGGCACTGTTCTGCAAAGCACGGACAGACACATCCCCTGACCTCATGGAGTTTACATTTTGGTGGGGATACAGGCAATAAACATGTAAATAAATAAATCAGATACCTGAAATGTAATTTAGGATAGTGATAAGTGCTTTGAAAGAAACTGAGCAAGGTAAGGGGATAGAAAACGGCTGTACATATGTGAGAGGGAGAGAGAGGGAGAGAGACGGACAGACAGACAGAGACAGGGAGAGGCAAGGAAGTGAAGAGGTGTTGGGGACACAAGTTTCTCCAGGAAACTGCCATGCTTGTCTTAATTCCTCATATCACATGTTATTGCAACATTCTCTCTTTACCTGACGAATTTTTGTGCTATAGGGTTTCTCTCTGTACAGTGAGGTGAGATGCTGCCCATTGTCTAGGCCCCCTTAGTCCTTTCCATTCTTGGCCTTACATTGTTTTCTTAAAGTGCACCCCCCCAATCAGCACTTCCTCTCAAAAACGAACACTACGACCCAGAAATTTTCCTATGACATTTTTTACTTGAGGGAGTCAGGAACATGCCTCTCTTTTCATACCTGACTTTCCTGCTTCCAGGCTTGCCTTCTGGAAGGGGACAACTACGGACTCAAGATGTCTCTAAGTTGAAGGGAGTCTTTGCTTTCTATTTGCCTCTGCAAAGTATTACACAATGAGACTGCCATATTGAATTATTTTCAGCAGTAGAAATTCTTCAGTTCCCCATCTCAGGCCAGGCTCTAATTTGAAAGTAATAATATTTGGGCAAAGCTCAGATGCACTAAGTTGCTGCCGAGGGCTTGGTGGGTTTTGTGGTAATTGGTTTTACTCAGCTGCTGATGCTTCACTTGGACAAATGAGAAATCAAACTACAGCTCAGTTTGCAGAAAAGCCCACGTCAGCAGTTTAGTCTGACTACTATTTCAGAGCTTGTTATGTTATTGGCAATAAAATGCAACTAATATATTGTTAATTAATATTGCATCCTATAGCTACTTTATCACATTATTAATCAGAGTGATGAAGCCAGGGAAAAGGTGGCTCACCTTTAGTGTCTTTTCATCTCTTTTAAACACTTGTATTTATGCACAAATAGATGTTTTGGTCAATACTGCCAAGTGTTTGGTTGTTCCTGGATGAGTGTATTCTATTTTCAAACAGTAACTTGCCCCTCAGGAATATTTTATTTAGCAAGACAGGACTTAAAGTGAAAGGGTAACCATTTCTGATCGTAACCTTGGCTTTGTGCTTCTAGTAATTATCCTTTAATTGCATTACCCTATTTGAAATAGAGTTGTAATTGGAAAAAAACAATTTGACATTCCCTGATGCTTACTCTGACATGCACTATTTGCTTTTTATTCAAATGTAAATTTTCTCCATAATACTATCAAAGAAAGAGAAAAAATTAAGCAAAATTGAAATGTCAGTAGCAATTTCTGACATGCAGGCGGTGTCATTCACTCGCGCTGTCTGGAAGGCAAGACTTTCAGTTTGGATGGGAAAAAAAATCCCAGCTACGAAATTAGCATGCTCTGAAGAGAGGGAGAGATGGATGGCAGGCTCTCAGACCGGTCCCTCTGGGACATGGGTCCTCTTTGCACAACAGCTTCAAATACCAAACAAGCTGCCAGCTATAATTTTTGGATGAATAATCCTCTTTGCTTGACAATAAAAAAACAACAACCCTGTTTTTCCTTAAAAACTGAAGGGTAATCAACTTAACTCTAGAGTTATTTCACCTTAGGCTTCTTGAAGGTGGATTTTAATTTGGGGCACGTGAGAGGCGACAGGCAGCCTCTGGAATGGCTCCGGTGATTTCGGTCTGCTGACAGTCACACTCTTTTTTGTCATCTCTTCTGGTTGGCTGTGGGCTGGGCCCTTTGACTTGCTTCTAATGAACAGGACAGGGCAAGAGTCATGGAATGTCACTTCCAAGATTAGGTTACACACGGGATTTGGGGCTTGTGTCTTGTCTTGTGGGGCTGCCGGGTCTTGCTCTCTCGGGTGCTCCCTCTGAGGAAAGTCTCCGGCCAACAGCCAGGGAGGAGCCGCAGCCTCCCAACAGCTGAGAAGCAAGTCATCCCTCAGTCGAGCTTTCAGATGAGCCTGCAGCCCCAGCTGACACCCGATTGCAACCTCAGGACACATTTTAAGTCAGAGGCACCCAGATGAGTGGCACTTGGAGACCTCACCCACAGAAACAGTGAGTTAATGTGTTTGTTATTTTAAGCCGCTAAGTTGTAAAGTAATTCCTTATGTGGCAATGGATAAATAATACAGGCTGGGAAAGAGTGGTCACTAAGGAAACAAATAATGTTAGATCATGTTTGGCTTGTCACGTAGCGTGGTAGGGAAAAACAGGAACAGTGGAGGAGGAAAACAACCTCCACGCCATTACCTCCGTGTGTTTCTCAGATAAGTCATATCATCTTTCCGGGCTTCAACGTTCTTATCTGAGACATAGTTTACTCTAAAAATTTTCATGAGTTGAAAATGAAATACCAAAGCACTCAGAAGAGTTGAAGTACCGCACGTATATGAAAGGACTGGTATTAACAATTGTTAGTGCCTTGGGCACTAACTCTGTCGGTCCAGCACTCTCTCTGACTCACAATGTGGTGGAGTGGGCACCGTGGACCCGGAGACCTGGATTCCAATCCAGGCTCTTTCACTAACTGGCTGCACAACCTTGAGAAAAGCCATGCAAGCTCCATCAGTTTCCATTTTCTGGTCTGACAAACCTTGGGTACGCTGAAAGAGAAAGAAAGGAATAAGTATGTTTTGATCTAAGAGAGCAGGCTGAGTGTACGGCAATAATATTTAGGACTCTTTGTCGAAAGTGACAGAACTCTAACTTGAGATCGATCATCTCTAGGATCTCCTTTGTAGATTTAAAAACATTGGTTTTTAGTATTTGTTTGGCTTTCACTAGGTTTCCAACAGAATGTAACTGTAATTTGCCTTCACCTAAGAGTCTACATTTCAGGACGTTAGTGTCAGGTGAGAGTTCTTGTTTCTTAAGAGCACAGTTAGCCAGGTGGACCAGGCACCGAGCAAACGTTCACGGTGATGACATCTAGAGGCCAGGCGGGCAGCGTCGGCTGCCAGAGCCTGATTCTGGTCTCCTGATTCTTCCACTCAGCACACCTCCCAACACTTAGCCTAGAACAGGCGTCTTTATCTCAGGGGGTCTCTCCCATGTCCTTCGAGTCTGAATTTTGCAGCTATGACCTGAATGGTGTTATAGGACCGGGGCAAGGCTTTGCATGACCTTGAGAGCAGGTATGTCTTTAAGTGGTTCACCCTTCACACCTCACTTGCCTCACCTTATTCCTGGCCCTGTGTTATTTCCCTTGGTCCCATCAGACATGAGCAACTGCACTACCTTGTTCCTTGCAGGCAGAGTAGAAAGCTGCCTAACCAGAGAGTTCTGAGGACCCTGGGAAGGTACACTCGACCACACTGTCTTCCTCACTCACCTTCATCAAGATCCAGAAGTCTAAGAATTGGGTCACTTCCTAAAGCAAGATGGCATTGGGAAAAGTGTATGGGGTTTGGAAGCAAGAGATACAAGTTGAAATTCAGGTTTTGGAAGAAAATAACTGAGGGAACTTAGAAAAATCAATGAAATTTTCCTGGGCCTAACTTTTCTGTAAAGTGAGGAAGAGACTAGCTGGCTTGTCTTTCTGCATTTTTATGCAAGTCAAGTGAAATACTGGTTGAAAAATTATTTTGAAATTTGAAAAGCGGTAGGTAAGCACTTACTGCGATTATTAAGGTTTTAACACATTGTTCTCTATGTTAGCAGTGATGAGGTCATCTGTTTAACCTTTAGCACACCGGAAAGAAGGGAATCACGTTGAGTAAGCTTAACTGATGAACACAAGGTGAGAACGTGGGTATACGCCCAAAAGTGAAAGATCTTCAACTCAAAGTGGTTTAGGAAAATGAAGAGGGAAATTTCTGCAAGGGTACCACACGTAACCTAAAGTAGAACAAGAATGGAGTCAGTCCTCAGGAAAAATAGGAAAAGGCGCTCAAATTTAACCAGCATTTCACTTTTCTCCTGGGAGGACATCATTCTCTGCTATGTAGACACCTTCCTCCATATGCTGGGACCCTGGCTGGTGGGGGTCCCCAATAGAAAAATCCTATAGCTCCCACCACCCAGAGGAGGCTGATGCTGTCCTGAATTTCAGTTCTAAACATTCCAGGGAAGGATGCTGACTGGCTTGGACCAACCGAGGCCAGGGAGGCAGACTCCGCAGGGAGACGCACAGCAACGGCCTTGCTCAGAGGGGTGAAAACACCTGGGAGCAGCCCCCGGGTGCCCTCTGCAATGAGGCCCTGGCAGGTTGCTGGGCTGTCACACAGAGTTGTGTAGGTTGTGCAGTGTGCTGTATGCAATAGTCCCACCTGCCTGGGGAGGAAACCGAATGCCTGGCAGCCATGTGGGAGCGCTTCATTTCCCAAGAAAATGCTCCCTGAAAGGTGACAGCGAAAGACATCTTGCAGAATGTTAGTCCTCATGAGAGGGGATGGGAAGGTTTCCAGTAGGAGAGAGAATGCGCCTTTGCCAGAGCAGCCCTTCTCAGCCCTGTGGCCAGAGCCCGTGAGTCCAGGACCGTGGACTGGGACGGGTGATGATTCCATTCCATCATAGGCAGAAGCCCTTCCACCTACCATATGGATGGAATCGGACTGAGAAACTTAATTCAGCCACTAATATGAGTGGGAGAAATATAAAAACTACAAACTGGAGGTTCTCTCATCAGACTTTAAAGAAATGATTGTCCTTCCCGATGGTGTTGGTGGCCCATTTCACATAGTCTGGCTTGTTAATGTAGAAGGACTCCAGGGGCCTTTCTTACCCACTGCCAGGGCGATTGTGGGCACCGACCCCCCCCACACCTCTGGCTGCTGGGTTCATCGCCCTCAAACCCACACGCTCTAGCCCTCCCTCCACTGCCTGCCACTTCTCCGCCGGGCGCTGAAACCCTCACACAATGGCCCCAATCTGCCCTCCCAGGTTCTTCTCCCAGTTCCCCTGTAGTCTACAAGTGTAGATCTCTGTCATCACAAAGATGTCGAGTCCCTCTGTGGGGGCTAATTCCCCTGCCTGGAAAGCGTTGCCTCTTGAAACCTTCCCTGTTTGTCCTTTGAGGCCTTTCCTGATTTGTCCAAGTAGGTAGAACTTGTCCTCCTCTGCCCCAGACCTCGAGGTTTGTACTTCCTCGCAGCGCTCACTGTGCTGTCTTAAGTAACCTTTGCACTTGTTATATTGCATTCTTCCAGGTGAAAAGATCCTTGAAAAGAGGTGAAGAAAGATAGGGATTGTAAGCATTTATACTTCATACTATGTGCCACCACCGCTACATGTTACATAATTCTCACAACAACCCTTTTCACAGATGAAAAACTGAGGCACAGAGAGGTTTAGTAACTTGCCAAAAGTTACACAGCTAAGTCAGGATTTGAACCCAAGTAGTGTGCCTCCCTGAGTCCATGCTCCTGACAACTATTATGCCTCTTCTTGTGGAGGCGGAGGTGCATTTGGTGTGAACCCAACAAAGGCCTTTCAATGCAGTCTACTGAATTGTTATTTATAATTTTGTATGCTTTTCCTTTAAGAGGCCCTCAAGATTGTGCTAACTCTAGGTTCTCTAAGACTGGGTGGGACTACAATGTCTTGCTCATCTTCGAGTCCTCTTACCCCTTGTATAGTGATGATGATGATGATGATGATGATTCCAATCCTTGTAAAGAGCACTTACAAGGCATTTGCAGCCATCTCGCTGGATCCTTACAATGTGAAAGTCAGGCACGGTCATTGCCACTTTTACAGATGACAAAAATCACCTCAAAGGCACTGAGTGATTTTGCCTAAGGCGACTCAGCTAGTAATGGAGCCTGAGCTAAAGCTCAGGGTTTCTGATCCCATATGTCATGCTCCCCCCACTTGGGTGTTTCCTGCCTGTGGGTCTGACAGCCTTTCCAGAGCCCAGTGGGTGGTGCTCCTCCCCACTCCCACCCCTGCGGACCCCTCTGAAGGGCACTCCATCACATCCAACAATGGTCTAAATTGAGGTTGTCCATCCTGCCTTTTAAGTTCTCCAGATAATGAATCTTTTCAACCCTCACAGGGTGCTTGATGTTAATCACACAAAGAGATGCAAACTCGATCTGTCACCTCTGAGTAGATACAGCCTAAAAGGTATAGGGATTATATAGGAATGGCATTTAACTTCCAAGTCCTAATCTTGATAATTTCTTCGGGGAAATTCCCTCAACTGTCTGTCTTCAAGAGACGTTCAAAGCCCTGAAGCAATTTCTAAGTGATCCTAGAACTACAGTTGCCTGTATCTAGAGATTTTTGGTGAGTAGCTTACAATTTATTATTCTGTATTACCAAAAGCCTAAAGAATTATATTATACAGAAGTATCCTGCTTTCACAGCTTGGAATATGTCGACATATTCCAAGACCAGAGGAACCCTGGATTGTTAATAATGTCTAAATAGTGAACCTGGAGAAATCACCGTACAGCCAGTCATTTCCAAGGACATGCTAACGCTAAGTGTCAGGGAGCGAGGCGCCTCCACCAACAGGCCCTGTCTTCTTCCCAGACTTCAGCAGCCAGTGGGAAAGAGGTAAGCAGAGGCCCCGGCTGAGGACTCAGTCTCTGGAATTAGGCCAGCCTAGGTGTCACCCCAGCTCACCTCTAACCAGCCGTGAGGTTTATGCATATTGCTTAGCTTCATTCACTGATTCAACATATATTTACTGAGCCTGCCAGTGTTGTAGGTCCTGAGACAAAGGGTGAACAAAACTACCTCCTGGCATTTCCTGCCTGTGGGTCTGACAATTGTCTGCAACAAGGTAATGATTGAAGCAGTGAGCTCACGCAGCTGTTTAAGGCTAACGATTCAACCTGGGACGTGGCTCAGACTTACATTATAAAGAAGAGTTCAACAATCTTTTACCTCGATTCTAGATTTAAAACAAAAGCAACACTGCAGGTTTGTTTGTTTGTATTTATATTCTTCAAATCCTGTTTTTCAGAAAATCCTTGATGGGGCCCAGGAAGCCTGATAACATAGTTTCTGGTGCTTCGGCCATGTAGGTAGGAACAAACATAAGGAGGGGCTCAGGAAGGTGAAGTACATTTGGTAAATCCAGCCATAGTCAGATTCTGCTAGGGTGGCTTTCGCATTGATATTCACAGGGGCTCTTTATTTCCAGTTTTATTCTGAAGGCACTCAGTTGATATTATTTTACCTCTGGAGTTTCTGTCTACCTAGAACACTATTACAAGCTTTTAAATGAAGCATTTAGCCTAAACCTCTGATGATGTGGCTGGCAGGACCTCCAGGTCTCCGTGGTGGGAGGTGGGTTGGACGGCTCCACCAGGAGACCCTCACACCTTCGCAGGTCTGGGTACTGTACTCTCTCTCCCTGCATCCCTCCGATGCACAAGAACCCAGTCTGTGTGCTGGTCCGTTCCTCCTCAGAACGCAGACACAGGCAGAGCGCCACTCTGAGAACCGAGAGGGCTGTCCTTTGTCCCACTCCCAAAGAATCGCACTTTCCCTCGTTTGTCGTTTTATCATCGGGGATTCATTTCCCAGTAGGGTCTGATGTCCATTTCCTTCCTCCAAAATTCTGAGATGAAACAATCAGCAAAGTCAGGGATGAAGTTAGGTAATTAAATCATTTATTCTGCTTTTTAATAATTATTAGAGTTGAGTGAATGCTTCCTCTGTACCAAGCCCTGAGCTGAGCAAAGTTTTATAAACATCATCTCACTTAATCGTCACAACAGCTGCATGAAGGCCCCTTTCACCCACGAAGTTACTCTCATTTTTTTTTAAGATTTTATTTATTTATTTTTAGACAGAAGGGAATGGAGGGAGAAAGAGATGGGGAGAAATATCGATGCGTGGTTGCATCTCATGTGGCCCCCCTGGGGACCTGGCCTACAACCCAGACATGAACCCTGACTGGGAATCGAACTGGCGACCCTCTGATTTGCATCCCGCACTCAATCCACTGAGCTACACCAGCTAGGGCAAAGTTACTCTCATTTTAAGGCAGTAAAAACTGAGGGTATGAATTGTCAAGAGAGTTGCCCGAGATCCTTCCACCAGTGAGCTGTATGTTATGTCCTCTGTGGGACAAGAAAGGGTTACAGATCAATAACATAACAACTCCCACCACATTTTTGCAGTGCTACATAGTAATGGCTATAAGAAAAATAGCATTCAGTATAGGAAATTTGAAAATTGTAGAAAAAAATGCTAGGAAAAATTTAAAATGACATTAAATCAGAGATAAATTTTCTCAGCACCATGGTATATCTCTCACTCTGCTTTTCCACTTTATTCTGCTTTTCAAAAAAAATTGCAATTGTGCTATTTATCTTAAACAAATTTTAACATCATGTCAGAATATTGCCCCTAGTCATTAAAAATTCTCCCCAAAACTCATTTGGTTACATTTTATTGATAGATAAATATTATACCATTTAGTTGTTCAACTGTTTTCCTCTCGCTGGAAAATTAGTTCACAATTTTTTGTCATGTGACAAATATTCTTATACAAAACTTCTATTTTTAAGCCCCCAAGGCAGCCATGTTGGTCATCTACAGGTGCTAGAGGTGATTTCTCTTTGGACAGCTGTGTCGTCAGTTACATTTTCTGGTTGTTTGGTCATGATGACCTGCATCGTGAGTGCCCAGACCAAAGGCTGAGGACCAACAAAATGACAGGACAGGGAGTTACCCTTGTGGGTGATGTCCTGGGCTCAGCCTGGTGGGGATCTCCGGGAGGAGGGGGGGATGAGCGGAGGGGAGAGACCAATGAGAGTGCAGTGTGTCTTCTGTCCTGCACCTCTGAGAGCGAGGTGCTGGCCGCAGGAGAGCCGCTGCGCAGCGCCCCCAGGCAGCGCCCCTGGGCATCGCCTTGACCTCCACGGCTGTGGCCTTTTGGGGCGCAGGCTGCAGACACTGCACTCCTGCAGCCCCCCTGCCTTTGCCTTGCTTCTGTAGCTGGCTTCCTACCCACCAACAAGAAAACCGAGGACAGTGGACACAAGACTTCCTTTTATTTCCATTTCTCTGGCTTCATTCCCAAAACCTTATTCTTACTTGGTCCAACTCACTTTCCCCCCTCAAAGAAGAAAGGAGGGCACTGACTTTTTTTTTTTTTAATCAAGGGAGGAAAGGAAAAGAAAAAAGGTAGAAACACACCTGTTAGACTCCAACACCAGTTTTTTCTCGGGCTTCCTGGTTTCTTTTCATATTTTAAAATATTTCAGTCAAGAAAATTTACTATGTAATATGCGCCAAACACTGTGTTTTATGCAGCGTAGTAGAAATGACCAAGGCTCATCTTAAGGCAAATCTCATATAATTTTGCTCAGATCGACTGCTTATTCAGAAATTTAGAATATTTCCATTTGTTAAGCATGTGTCTGAATTAGGCGCTCAACCTGGCACATTTAATCCTCACACTATGAGGTGCAGGTACCATGGTTCACACTTTACATGAAGGAAATTGAGGCTTCTAGAAACCACGTAACTTGTCTGAGGTCACAGAGCTTAAGCAGTAGTAGAAACAGCATTCAAACGCCCATTTGCCCAACACCAGAGACCATGCTCTCTTCTCTGGATTGTAAATACTTATAATTGAAGTATTGACTGATTCTAGAATATTTCCACTACAATCTGCACTTCAATAGAATATTTGATTTCCAGTCGAAAGAACAACTTACATAAAATAGAGGTGGTTGAGAGAGAAATTTTTTTTCTTCTCCATATTAAGAAACATTTTCTTCCTGAAGCACTTAAACAAATAGCACCCTAATACCTTAAGAAATTCGCTTTCTAACTGGTTATCTTCTCCAAAGCAGATCAGAAACATGTCATTGGAAGTTTGTAGTGAAATATCGCCCTCTTCTGGACATATGGGCATCATACAATGAAGATGGATGCAAAGTATTTTTAAAAGAGCTAAAGTACAATTGTAGCGAATGACAATGAAAAGCTGTTGTTATCACTTATCATGTGTACATTTTACTATTCAAAGTGACTCCTCACAATGGAATCAGAAAAACACTTTGGAATTTGCAGAGCAATAATTTTCCATTTTTTTATGGAGGTGGCTGAGTGCTGGGTACAGAGGTAGATAAAAGTTTTAACTACAGGGCATGCCTTAACTAACCTATAATAATACCTAACTATAATACTACTATAGTAATAAACTATAATAATAATACCTAACCATCAGAATCAAATAGCTCCAATGAGCCCTGAGTGGGAAGAACATTATATGTATAAGATAATTGGAGAAAGAACACAATGAATAGAGATTGGCATTTGACTTTTTTGTTTTGTTTTTTTTTTCCTAGACAGTGAAGACTTAATTATCTCACACAACAAAGTTGTAGAGACAGGCGGTTTCCAGCTTGCTGCAGCAGCTCAGTGACAACACATCATTAAGTATTCAGGGGTTTTCCAAGTTTCCACACAGCCACCTTCAACACATTAGCTTTTCATCTTTACTTATTTATTTTTACTTTATATCAATGACTTTTTAATAATATGTTTTATTGATTATGCTGTTACAGTTGTCCGAATTTTCCCCCTTTGCCCTCCTCTACCCAGTGCCCTTCATTACATCCGGCAATCACCCCTGTTTAGTTCATGTCCATGGGTCACGCATGTAAGTTCTTTGGCTTCTCCATTTCCTATACTGTTCTTAACCTCCCCCGGTCTATTTTGTACCTACCAATTTGTACTTGTTACTCCCTGCACCTTATCTCCCATTCTCCTCCTTCCCACTCCCAAATGGTAACCATCCAAATGATATTTATGATTCTGTTTCTGTTCTGCTTGTTTGCTTAGTTTGTTTTTTTGGACTCAGTTGTTGATAGTTATGAATTTATTGCAATTTTAATGTTCACAGTTTTAATCTTCTTTTTATTAAGTAAGTCCCTTTAATATTTCATATAATAATGGCTTGGTGATGACGCCCCCCTTTAGCTTTACCATTTCTGGGAAGCATTTTCTCTGCCTTTCCATTGTAAATGATAGCTTTGCTAGATAGAGTAGTCTAGGTTGTAGGTGTTGCTTTTCATCACTTTGAATACTTCTTGCCAGTCCCTTCTAGCATGCAGAATCTTTTGAGAAATCAGCTGACAGTCTTATGACAACTCCTTTGTAGTTAACTTTCTGTTCTTCTCTTGCTTCTTGTAAGATTCTCTCTCTATCTTTAACCTTTGGCATTTTAATAATGATGTGTTTTGGTGTGGTCCTCTTTGTGTCTCTCTTGTTTGGGACTCTCTGTGCTTTCTGGACTTGTATGTCTATTTCCTTCACCACATCAGGGAAATTTTCTTTCATTGCTTTTTCAACTAAGTTTTCAATTTCTTGCTCTTCCTCTTCGCCTTCCAGCACCCTTATGATTCGAATGTTGGTGTGTTGGAAGTTGTCCCAGGGGCTCTGTAGCCTATCCTTGTTTTTTTTTTTGGATTCTGTTTTCTTCTTGCTGTTCTGATTGAATGTTTTTTTCTTCCTTATGTTCCAATAATTGATCTGATTCTTGGCTTCATCCACTCTACCGTTAATTTCCTGTAAATTTTTCTTTATTTCACTGAATGTAGCCTTCATTTCTGCCTGGGTCTTTTTTAAGCTGTTGAAGTACCCAATGAGTTCCTTGAGCATCCTAATACCCATTGTTTTGAACTCTGCATCTGATAGATTGCTTATCTCCATTTTGTTTAGTTCTTTTTCTGGAGTGTTTATCTATTCTTTCATTTGGGCCATATTTCTTTGTCTCCTCATTTTGACAGCCTTCCTGTGTTTGTTTCTAGATAGAGCTACTTTGACCCCCCAGTCTTGTAGCATGGCCTAATGTAGATAAGCACACCCATAAGTTGGATGGAATAGAGTCATAGGTAATTGCCAGGACAGGGCAACCCCTGTGAACCAAATTGATGGAATCTCAGATATGTGGTTCTGTGGTGGAGCAGGCTCAGAAAAGGGAGAATGTTCAGGAGGAAACTGTTCCCCAGTATTTTCCCTGATACTACACACTTCAGTTTCTCCCCTTACCCCAATAGTGTCCTTGAAAGCTGCTGCCGTGGAGCTAGAGCCCAGAGGGAGTGAGTCTGAGTAAGTCCTAAGTCTGTCGCAGATCCTTTAAGATGAGATTACTGAGAATCATGCAGTTTCTTCCACCACCCCAGCCCCCACTGGTTTTTACAGCCAGACGTTATGTGGACTTATCTTTCTGGCACTGGAGCCCTGGGCTGGATGGTCTGCTGTGGGGCCCTGATCCCTTGCTCCTGAGGTATCCTTCCTAATTTTTATCCAACACATGGGTGTGCGGGCCCAGCCCATTTGTGTCTCCATGTCGCTGTGTCCCCACACCTCCTACCTGTCTGAATGAATGCGACTTCTTTAATTCCTTGGTTGTTGGACTTCTGTGCAGCTTGGTTTCCTGACAGTTCTGAATGATAGTTGTTTTGTGGTTTAGTTGTAATTTTTGCTGTGGTCGTGTGAGGAGGCGAGACATATTTACCTATGCCTCCATCTTGACCGAAGTTGCTGCTTTTTATCCATCATTTGCACTTGGGAGCGGTAGACCTCTTTTGATTTCCTTCTATTTCATTTATAAGTTACATGACCTTAGGCAAGTTATTAAATTCTTTGAGTCTCAGTTTCTTCATCTGTTAAATCATAATAATAAAAGTAGCAGCTTAAGTAAAGTAAGCCAGGCCGAGAAAGACAAATACTGCATGCTATTACTTATATGTGGAATTAAACAAAACAGTGAAACTCTTAGAAACAATGAGTGGAAAAGTGGTTTTCAGGGGCTGGTGGGTGGGGGAAATAGAGAGAGACTGGTAAAAGTGCGTGGGTTTTCAGCTGTAAGATACATTAGATCTGTGGATCTAATGTAAAGCATGGTGGTTGCAGTTGATAACACTGTATTGTAAAACTGGAAAGAGAAGTAGCAGCTAAGTAGGATGCAGTAGAGCAGACCTAATAGATTTTGCCACCTGTGAAAGTGCAATGAGATAACACCTAAGAAAGGTAACACATTGCTAAGAGGTAGACTCACTGTGTGTGGCTGGTATTTCATTATTAGATTGTCCCAATTATTAATTGTATGGAATCAGCTTGTTTAAGTTTTAAAGCACAGAAGTCAACAATATAGAAGTATAAAAATAATTTCTTTTCCTGAAGTGTCTTTATTTTTACAGAAGCTTTGGCTAACACCGAAGGTTTAGCAAACCAAGTATTTCTCTAAATTATCTACGTTTTAGAGGCATGCATTTTTTCAAGGAAATCAATGATATCCATGTAAACATGTTGGAAGAGAAACCTTAGAAATAGGTGAACCTATGAAATTCATGGTATGGATAATCTATAGTTTCTTTTATCTAATTTTAAAATGGAAAAAAAGGTTTAAAAATATACCAATAGAGTAGAACATCAAAAAAGATGGAAATATCTAAATACCCCTATCAAAAGTAAGAATTACAGCTTTCTAAGATAATATCAAGTACCAGAAAGTCACCATACATTAATTTTTTGGCACAGCTGTCACTCGCAGTGGCACACAGGGAATGTGGCCTGTGCTGAGTCCCCTTCCGTCGGGAGGGAACCACGGCCTCACTTCCTTCCCTTCCATCACACGGCTCCTCTTGTAAGGCCAAAGGGAAGAAGAACCAGAGCTGTTCATGCTTAAACTTAACTTTCCTACTGATGTGTTATAAATCACAAATTTGAGGCAATTACATACCTTTAATTGCCTGGCAAGTCAATTAATTCAGACTCAGCTATTAAAAATTTCTGATCACTTCGCCTACAACTGAATTCTAGCTATGACAGACACATAGAATCACAGAGTGAATGCTTCACGTATTCGATTTTCGAACACTCTTAAGTGCTTCGAAAGCAAGTAATGCCAACCCAAATGCCAAACATTGGTATCGTAAACCTCTTTATTATTAATTGTTAATTAGACATCTCTTATTTTTAATTATAGAGTCTCAGACCCTCCCTCGTGGTGAATTACCACCGCCCATGCTACATCTCCATGAGTGACAAGATTCTGCAAGGATCTAGGGGAGTAAGATGTGGCTGGAGGTCACAGCTGCTTGCTCCCCTTCCTCTGAATACACAGTAGTCCCCTCCCACCAGTCCGGGCATATGTTTCAAGACCCCCAGCGGCTACCTGATACTGTGGATGGTTTCAGACATACATACTATGTTTTTTGCTATATACAATATACCTATGAGAAAGTTTAGCGCCTTTTCCATCTTAACTAAACACTTAAGATGCATTGTGACTGTAACTTTTGCAGTTCGAGGTGTGACAGCAAAAGTAGCCCAAAATGTCATGGATAGATTCATTCTTATCCTAGGTCTTTGCAACCTCTGCATTGGATTCTTTGTCTTTCTTTATGAGCTGAAAATTTCCATGTTTTTCACCTAAGGATATACTTTATAGCTTCTCTTTGGCATATGTGAATTGCCAGCATCACTACTGTCGCACGGTGAGGCCATTACTAAGTAGAGTAAGGGTGACTTGAACACAAGCACGGTGATACCACGGCAGCGGGTGTGGTAGCCCTGATGGCTACAATGTGACTGACAGGCAGCGGGCCTATGCAATGTGGAGACACTGGACAATTCATGTCCTGGGCGAGAAGGAGTGGCCCTACGAGATTTCATCACGGGCTACTCAGAATGGCATGCAATTGAAAACTTATGTATTATTTATTTCTGAACTTTCCATTAGATGTATTTGGACTGCAGTTGACCTCAAATAACAGAGATTACAGAAAGGTAAACTGTGGATAAGGGGGGACACTGTATATAAGTTCCAAGGGCATGAGTTTTAAACAGGTCATTTTACTTTTGTACTTTGGTGGTTTTTATCCTCGTACGAATAGAGCTACTCTCCATCTGGTCACTCCCTGCATTCCCTTAATGGTAAATCATGGGAAACAAGAGAAAATGATTGGCTTATGTAACTGAAAAGTCCAGGGTTGACTTCAGACACAGCTATATCCAGGCACTCCAATCCTGTCCGCTTGGATGTTGGCTTCTGCTTTCACCTATGTTTTCATTCTAAGGGAGATTCTTCTTAAATCTTGTTCAGAGTAGCTACCAATAGGTCCAGCCTTAAATCTATAAGCTTAGCAAACCTCATCAAAAAACAGCATCTCTTTTTCTCTAACCCCATCAAGGCTGATGTTTATTGGCTTTGATTGGCCCAGCTAGTCATGTACCTGCCCTTAAAACATTTTCTAAAGGTAGGGAGATGCTGCGCCCTCAAAAGCCAGGGCTTGGTGATGTGCCCACCCCTGGGGCCACAGAGTGAGGTCAACGCATGACCTGAACTATGTGGTCTGAGAGTATAAGGGGGGCTGCTCAAAGTTAAATTTAATGCTAACACCAAAAAGGAGAATTAGCCCTGGCTGGTGTAGCTCAGTGGATTGAGCGTGGGCTGGGAACCAAAGGGTCCCGGTTTGATTCCCAGTCAGGGCACATGCCTGGGTTGCAGGCCAGGTCCCCAGTGGGGGCCATGTGAGAGGCAACCATACATTGCTGTTTCTCTCCCTCTTTCTCCCTCCCTGCCACTCTCTCTAAAACTAAATAAATACGATCTTTTATAAAAAAGAAAAAATGGGGGAATTAATACTGGCATGCAGTATGCTATTGATTTTTAACTGGGGTGGTAGAGGCAAAATAAAAATGAACAAAAACCTAAAATGGATTCAAGAATGTTCCAAAGAGGAACCAGATAGATTTGATAATAGGAACTGGATAAAGAAGTAAAAAAATGACTGAGCTATATATTCATTGACTCGCCTAAAGCTAGAAATAGCAAAAAAAAAAAAAAAAAAAAAAAAAAAAAAAAAAAAAAAAAAAAAAAAAGAAAATCTAGTGAAGGGTTTATATTCTTTGATTGAGAGCCAAGGCCTTTCTGGGAACCAATTTGGAATGGAGACTAATTAGGTTATCGTATTAGCCAGGGTTCTCCAGAGAAATGAAAGCAAGAAGATGTATATACAGAGAGAAAGTTTTATTCTAAGGAATTGGCTCACAGAATTGTGGGGGCTGGCAAGCCCCAAATCCACAGTCTGGGGACCAAGGAAAGAAGTGATGTTGCAGATCAAGTCTGAAGGAGGTCTGGAGGTGGAATTCCTCCTTCCTTGGGGTACCTCAGTATTTTTAAGGCCTTTGACTGAGTGGATGAGGTACCCTCATCTTATGGAAGGTAATCTGCTTTATTCAAAGCCTTCTTATTTAAATAATAATCACACCTAAAAAAAAAATACCTTTACAGAGATATTGAGAGTCAGATCTGACCCAAAACTGGATACCATGACCTAGCCAAGTTGACACACAAAATCGACCTTCAGTTACCTAGTTGAAACCCAAGTGATCCCTACACTGAGCCAGAAGGGAAGTAGCCTCTCAATGCTCAGGCCAAACTCCAGACCAGTTAAATCAAATATATGGGGGCGAGGCCCAGGTAGAGGTATTTTTTGATGTTCCATGGGTTATTCCAATGTGTATGCAAGCTTGAGAATCACCCTGGTACAGCGGTGGTTCTTCAAGTGCGCTTTCCAGACTGGCCACATCAACCTCACCTGAAAACGTGCTAGCAATGTGAATTTCACTGCCCGACTGCAGACCTACTCACATGCAGCTGCAAAGCATCACACCTCCATCTCTTCTCTGACCCAGAAGGGCAGGATATTAGTAAAGCTCTAGGGGTGAACAAACTAACTCCTGATTAAGATTTTCTTTAGTAATGGGGTGTTTGTTGGAAGCATACATGCAAAACTAAGAGGGATCTTGACTGCATGGCCAGGCTTTATTGAGACTGGGTATTTCTAAGACAAAACAGATGTACAAATCCCTTAGCAGCTCTGGTGACTCAGTGGCAGATCTAGCAGCTGTTACCTCCCAGGTGTTTAAGTACAGAACCCTCGCATTTCATTACAGTGCTTCAGCTGTCTGTCACTCATCTTTCCTTATGCAGACTGAATTCCTCCTCCGTTACCTTCTGTTTCCTGAATCTGACTGGTGCAGTTATCACGCTGGTCATTTGAGCAGTGTTTCCTTTACATTTGCCCAATTTGTTAGCTTCTGGCCAAGATAAAGATTAGCTTTCTTTTGGTCAAGTCTCCCGCCAAACCCAATCAGTTGGGACCAGGGCGAAATGAAATTCAGAGTGTTAAGAATCTGCTAGGGCCATTTCTTTTGAAAGGACTGAAGAGCCTCATAATGTGGGTTGGTGGGAGTGAGTGTGAGGCTTGGCCTCTTAGGGATCTTGAGCTGTTCTCTGACCCTTAAATCTACGTGTTGTTCTTTATACAAAAGACATCAAGGAGAATATATGCATTTGTTCAACTATATCTTTTGGCATAAGTTGAAAACTTGTACTGAAAAATTTTGGAAATGTTTCTTTTTTATTTTAACGTTTCCTATAGGGAAATCTTCTTGTGGCCCAACTTAGAAATGCTGTGATCCAAATTATTTTTGAAAAAAAAAAAATCTGATTTACATGCCTCAAATTGTAGGGTCTGTATTTTATGCAGAAATTCCCTTTGCATAATCTCATTCACTAAGACATAAGTGACTAAAAGCTTGTTGGCATTTTTTAAAATCTCATTCACCAAAAAGAAAAAAAAAGAAAGAAAAGTGACAGTTCTCTCCAGATTATTTCAGATTGGCAGTCTTATACTTTCTTTTCGTGATCTGATCTCACTATATTTTGCTAAACTGAAAAACAGTAAAAGTCCAATCCAAATCAAAAGGCTAACTAACCTCTGGGGAAAGCATGGGATTAAAAACCTTAATGATGCCACAATTCACTGAACACCCTGAATCATTTTCCCTATCTTAATGCCAAAATTAAATGTGTACTTTACCCTGAATCTTGTAAAACCCTTTTACATGGTACCAGTATTGCCATTTACTTTCTCTTATGCCACCAATAACTACAATACTACCTTGGTAGTGTTGTAATTCATAAATTTCAGCCACCAGAATATGACAATTAAAACCAATTTAATTTGGACTTATTAAATTGTTCTGATTGTTGATAACAAAGGGATATTTACAGAGATAGTATTTACATTCTGAATTGCTCTATTTCTCTTATTAAATCCTGATTTAAGGTTTTCAGTTTGATTTTCAATGTTTTTTCCCCTCACAAGTTTTATTTTATTTTCATTTGAGAGAGAGGAGAAAGGAGGAGAAACATCGATGTGAAAGAGAAACACCAATCGGTTTCCTCCTGTATGTGCCCAAATGGCTGACTGAATACACAACCCAGGCATGTGCCCCAGCCAGGAATCAAACTGGTGACCTTTTCGTTACTGGATGACGCTCCAACCAACTGAGCCACAGTGGTCGGGGCAGTTTTCTCTTGATAAGACATAGATCCTGAACCCTAAATCAATGTCTGGTTTTTATTTCATTTCATTAAAATATGCCCTTACCACAACATGTACATCTGAAAAGAACTGGGTAAAAAAAGTATTATCCAGCATGTTTACAATGAAAATCATGAGGCTAAAACTTTTGTTTCTTGGGTAGCTGTTGAACTTGGGAGTTTTGGGCAGTTTTTGCAGTTTGCAAACATTTTATTAGGTCCATTTATCTCAAAACCATAGCCTAGGATGATTATGGCAACTCTTTAATAAAACATATTTGCTTGTAGTGATAGGAAATGATAAAATTGAAGTTTCTAATCATTAGGTGTCTCACAAAGAAATAATTTCCTCATGGTTTCAATCAAGGGGAAAAACAATATATTTTAGTTGTGCTACTCCATAGGGCTGTAGTTAAATATTTTCAAATATTTGCATTTAAAGATGTAGCATTACTAATCCAGTTGCTTTATCTGGTTAATTTACTTCATCTTTTAGAAGTTACATTATCTCAGTAAAATGAATCAATCCTGAGAACTAAGCCATCAAGAAAAATCTGCAATTTGGGGCACATATTCTACAGAAGTCTATTACGCCTTTCAAACTAAGAGTTCAATGAAGTGTTTGAGAATTTTTAAAAAATACATAGAAAAGAGCATTATTTTTCCAAGTCTCTCCACTTTATAAAAATAAAAGGAGCCCAAAAGTACCTATGCATATTTTCGTATCCTCATATTCTTGAAAAATAAAATCTAACATGGGCAAGGCCTAAGAAGGCTAACAAAGGAAACCTTTCTACTTTAATTTTTTAAAATTTCCCACTTCAATGTAATTACCAGTGTTTAAAGTTCAATCTAGAGCATGAGGTGTTCAGTAGTAGCGGCAGAGTTTATTTTCATGAAGATACCAGCAGATGTCAGCAAAAACTAAGGCAATGTCACATGAATTTGTTTGAGGATGTTAAGCTATTTCTAGCTAACCATAGTGACTTAGAAAATCTCTAATTATCAAAGCTTAGTACGTATGACACCTCAGCTTTCCACATTGTTACTTGACTTGTAAATTATCATTCTGGAGGTAGCAAACAGTGGGCACTAATTTTCACAACAGTTCTTTCAAAGAACTGAACTGCTCTGATTTTGTTCAACAAAAACCATCTTCAACACTATATTACAAACCAAACAGCACGTCCAACAGCCATCTTCAGTTTAAAAAATGGTTTACAGAATATTTCATATTACTCAGGAATTCCAACAGGAATTTCAGGTTCAGGGATTCTGAACACGAAATATTTGTGAGTACATGAATGCAATTTTTGGGAGATAACTCATCACTTTCATCAGCTGTTCACAGGAGTCTGACCTCCAAGAAGTTAAGAAATATGCTAGAACTTGAGAAAATTATATTCTCTATACTAATAAATCACTCTATATATGTATGTATGTCTCAAAATACATCTCCTAAAAATTACTTAGTTGAATGCACAGCAGGCAAGCAGTTTTAGAATAGGCTGCCAAGATTGTGGAACAGGTTGTTATACAGAACTGGATGTAATAATTTGAAAACAGAAGAATCTTACACGTAATATTCCAGACATACTTTATTTATAAAAGGCAAATAGAAGAAAGGTCACATGCAATGCCATTTATATTATTCAAATATATACATGTATTTTTACTTCAACGTTTGTGACCGACATTACGTAAGACCAGTGTTTTTGGCCCTCCATTCACTTCTCCACCAGGAGGCACATACAGCAGAAGTTAAATATATTTATAACTTTTAGTTTTGCTTTTTAGAGTAACAGCATTCTAAAATAATTCAGCCACCTTGAATCATACCAAAATGTAAAAAGGGTCTAGATGATTTCATTGTTTTCTGTATTTCTGTAATTTTATAATAAAAAACAGTAAGTAGGCTCATTATGTTTTCCAAAACACTTTTATTAACAACCTACTCTAAGTCAGATATTTCTCTGTAAACCTTTTGCATGGCCATTAAAAATCTGGTCTCTTAAATAAGTGTAATAAACAAATATTAGCATAATAGTTATCTAAGAAATTTTTTCTTGAAAAACCTTATTACCATCTTTGAAAAATACAAAATGTTCTAAGTAATGCTGAAACAATTTGAACTTTAATTTATTCTGTTGAAGAAATTCTTATTTTAAACACAAAAATCTCTAAGATTTTAATTTGTCCCTATGAAGAGCCTAAGTAATATACTAAATAACAATTAGAAGCAACAAGAATGATGGGGGTAATCCAATTAAGAAGGTTTAGTGATCTTCAGGTAAAATTAGAAGTTCAGGTGAAATTTGAGTCTGTGTTTAAGTCCTTTATAAGAAATTATTTCCTTAATTCAGAAAAAAAATTTACTATCTGATTTTAGAATATAAATCTAAAATATTCTTTTTGCCAGTGCTCTGCTGAAACATACAAATCAAACAACTGATTAACTGTACTACTGACAACTAGGTCAGTGTACAATTATAACTTTAAAATGACGTTTAATTTTGTGGTTGAAAATGGCATTCCATTAAAGTAAAACCAGTCTTTTAAAGAGATTCTGAAAGTGTACAGAAGTAAAAATAAACCTCTATTGGTAATAAAACTGCCTTTATAAATTTGTAGTTTTAATGGCTAAAATATATTTAACGCTCATTTGATTAAACTAAAGTACTATATTTAGGGAAAACAAACAAAAACGTGGTTCAGTGGCAGTATCCTAGATAATGGAAGATTTTAGAACAGGTATGTTTTTTAAAAAAGCAGAGATAAATTATCACCCACCCCCATTCTGCAAACAATACCCAATTCCAACATCGAATTTCAATTTCTAAATAATTTAGTTTCAACCAGTGTTTCTCCACCTTTTCTTTTTTATCATTACTCCCATTAGGAGCCTTTTTTAGCCCTTTAATCCTAATCAACTTTATACATTGATATATATATTCATGCTTTATACATAGAGTAAGATTTTTGCCACAAAGAACCCATTTTCACCAAGAATGCATGGTCTAAACAACGATTTACAGTACTGAAACGTCTTTTTTAAGAGATTAAGTGGGGAGAAGAAATCATGTATTTTAATACAGATAAGTAGATAATTCCCCAAATAATTGAACGCTCACTCACTTATCTGTATCGAAATTAATTTTTCCTGGAGTAGGCACTGTTCCCGGTTACAGGCAGTCTTGGCCTTGTGCAACAGTACGGGACCATTAAAAATAGCTATTCAGAGTAATCTTTCCTAATAATCAATCAGAGAAATTATTGTTCTATTCAGTTAAAATGTAAATAAAAAAATTGTAAAAAAGTATTTTTTTAGCACACTAATTTAAAACATTAGAAAGACTGGGAATTAGTTATTTAGTTGTAAAAACAAATCAAGAGCAGTTTAAATGGTGCTTATCTTTTTTTTGCCAAATAACATATACCACGGCAAATTGCCATATTCCTTTATGTTTAGATTAGTTTCCCCCATTTCATCATTCATACTTTCAATGTTGTGGAATGTTTCTGTAATTCCCTTTAATGTCAAGTTTTTTACCATCGCTTCCTCTGGGACACGGTCGTCCTTCCCGTCGCATGCACTTGACATTTCTCTGGCCGCCTCTCTAGAGGCTCTAGAAAAGCAGCAGCGTCCACATTCCCACGATCATGACTTCTCCTACAACTCCATTAATGTTCAGCTCAAATCTCACTCCTGGCATCACCATTTTCCATTTCTTTGCCCATTCTTTTCATTATCTACTTTTAAAAGATGTCACATGCAGGACAAGGAAATAATACACCTGTATGCTTTGCTGTCTGGGTGTGAACAGATTAATAGATGTGCAGTGACCAATGTACACCAGAATTTGAGAGAAGTAACGTGATTGGCATTGATCATAAAAAACATGTTACTCACACAGTGGACTGAAGAGCTGGCAGGGAAATTCGTATGTCATGTAGTAACAGTTAATACAGTGTGGTAACTGAGATTTGAGCTTGCTGTTAGGGAACTGGTGTTATTAACTAAATCACTGCCATCAAGACTTGTAGATATGGGAATTGCGCAAACTGAGGACTGTCTATACCTTACTTGGTTACATTGACCCAGGCAGGGTTAAAGTGACTGTTGAAATAGCTGATAAATTTACAATATTAGTGCACGTTGAGTGCATGCTAAGGTGGTTTTCAAATTTCTGTCATTTGGTAATCAACTTTAAAATGTATCTTAGAATGACAGAATTTTAGAAACAGAGAAAGTACTTTAAAGATCCCATAAATTGACAGCACAAATTATCCAGCATGTTTATTATGAATAATCTCCCCTCCTTCGATCTCGATTTGCTCGTACAGCCACTTGCGGTCGCAGCGGCATTCCGCCCCACACTTGGTGGAGCCGCAGGCAGGACAGGCGTAGAAGCACCCCAAGCAGTCTTCGTCAAGGCAGTCGCACAGGTCCATCCCGCTGAAGATCAGAAGGCCCTGGCTGTCATAGACCTTGCTCTTCGCTGGTATTACCTGTCTGCAAGATAAACACAAGGTGAATTCTACCTCACAAACACATTATTTTTGAATATTTAATTGAAAGTAAGGTAATGAAAGGACTTAAGGAGATAAACATTCTGAATTAGGGATGAAGTCCCACCAAACTGGTATATAACTTAACCAGATTCAAGGCGACTCTACTGTTAATAGTATATGAACTCCATGCTAGAAGAGACCTCACTCTAAAGTGTTGAGACAAATACAAAAAACCTGAATATACCTCTCAAAGTCCATTTAAAAACAACTCAGCAAAAGAATGGACAAGAACCCTGTCCAAAAAAGTAAGTGTTTTTCTGTTAAAACTTCCCTTACCTTTAACAAAAGAAAAAGAATGGCTAATAAACAGTGGTGCTTTTTTTGGCTACCAATCTCTTTATTGTTTTGTGAATACAGTTTTATTTTTATTGCAGTATTCTAACCTATTGGTTTCTATACTGCAATTAATCTGCTTCTTGTTCTTTAATGGACTCTAGCAAACCTGGCCTAAAAATACTTAAATGACTCAACAGAAAAACCTTGACAGACAGACAAACAACACCTGTAAAAAATTCTGAATGATTATACTAACATTTCTTTGTCAATTCATATTTTAGAAATGCTCAATTTAAAGTCATATTCTAAACAATTTAGCTTCCTCCTTCATTCTGTTGACTGTACCATAACTATTTAAATTTTATACCTGTCTCATAAAATTTACTTTTTAGCTGCCACTCATAGAGCAGAGATATACCAATTACATAACATCAATGTTTTTCAAAAAAGTCAATTATTTTAATTTTAAGTATAATTTGTTTAAATTATTTTAATTCTCATGCCAAAAAATTATCTTGTTCACTTCACTGATACTTTCTTAGAAACAAATTTTTTGAGTTGAAAAGACGTCTCAATTGCCCTGGCTGGTGTAGCTCAGTGGATTGAGCACGGGCTGGGAACCAAAGGGTCCCGGTTCGATTCCCAGTCAGGGCACATGCCTGGGTTGCGGGCCAGGTCCCTGGTGAGGGCCATGTGAGGAGCAACCATACATTGCTGTTTCTCTCCCTCTGTGTCTCCCTCCCTTCCCCTCTCTCTAAAAATAAATAAAATATTAAAAAAAAAAAAAAGACGTTTTAATTATTTATGAGGTCCTCAGATATTCTCACCAATTCTAGGTTACTCAATTTGAAATATTTACCCAGGAAATTCAAAATCTAAGCAAAAGATAGGGGAACAATAAAGATGTGACGTGTAAAGTTAACATATGACTTAAGTAACATATAGCCTACCTGTCTGAACCAGACGCTGCGTTTTTTGTAAGCCTTCTTTTTTCTCTTTTACCAGTTTCTGGAGCAAATTCAGTTTGCTTTCCTGGGTTTGCAAATTGTAATGACTTCAAAGCTTTAGCAGTTCTTCCCTGAATGAAGGTAAGCAAATTATCAACTTAAATCTTGACATCAGGTCATAGTAATATTTCACTTAATTTTAATCTAAATTATCCTGGAAGACAGTCTGGAACTCACAAAAAGAAAAAAAGGCTTTAGAGTCCAAGTGCAACAAAAGCTACACAGACTTTGACCATATTCAAAATTTACTGGTTAATTTACATATAGTATTTTCATTATTTAATTTTAATTTCTGGTATATTGGGAGGAGAGGAGGACAGGAATGATGAAAACTGAAATGGCTGCTGCCAACATGGGAGAGAAGTCAGAAAAACTGCTTTATAACCCAATGGCATGTAACTGAGGTTCCTAATAATGATCCTGAGTCCTTAAGAAAAGGTTCTATTATTATTATAGCATGTGTTTTCAAAAGCAGAAATACGGTTCCAAGTCCTGACGTGTATTACAAAATCTCCATGGTTAAGAATTTAAGTTTGTTACTGGGGGGAAACAGCGCGATACACTCCACAGGAGCAGCAGACGCATAAAGCGGAGAAGACATCTTAAAAGTGATACTAGCAAGACCCTACTATGAACTGCAAGATAACACTGGGCTGGGGATACGCTTTTGAGGAGAGTGCAAAAGGAAAACACCACATAAAATTTACATCTTTAATTACCTTTTAATTTGGTTTAACACTATAATGAAAGATAAAATTGAGAAAAGTATCCCAGCAGCAAGAATTATAAATTGGCTATCTTATCAGTAGAAATTTGGAGAAGTGCTCCTTTGACATGTTTGTCCTTGTTCTACACCAAAGAGGGCTTCAGGAAATCTTAAGGTGTTCTGATATGGTTCAAGAATCTGAACGGAACCATGTGAATAAGGAAGAGTGTTATAAAATATTTATTACTTACAACGTAAAAATGTTTGCTTTTTGACCAGAGGGAGTCCTAACACTAGCTTTAATCATGACAAATACAATTTCAGAGCTAGAAACAAAGAAAACTCACAAGCTTCTCAAAATCCAAAGAATGGTATAGTGTCAAAGGAGAAAGAACAGTTGAAATAAGAAATGTCACTTCTCTGATGTTCCTTTTAAAGCAGTAATTTTCAAGTCCTTCATGAAAAGAAGAATTCATCTTACTATATATAGACCCTGCCTGGCTGGCATATTCTACTGAGTTACTTAAGTGTCAGAAAAAAACCCGAAGATAGTTAAGTCCTGGCTTTGCCAGAGTGTTCTAAAAGCCACTCCCCTAATGTCTTAGCACTAGGAGTTACAACTTGAGAGTCTTGGGCATATTATGTTATTCTGTTCCCAAGCCTACTTTCTTTGTCATTCAATCTAGGTATATGCAAATATTTAGAGACACCATTTATTTTCACTTCCCCAACTTTATATTACCGCATGCTAATTAGTACAGTGGTACCTCAGTACTCTTTGTTAATTCACCCTGGAACTCGTGATGAGTGCTGAAACCAATGAGTACCAAATGAAGCATTTTCTCTTGAAGGGTGGTGGTGTAACTCATACAAGTTCTAGCAAGTGTGAGGATGCTAAAACATTTTTGTCTCATCAAAATGTGAAGAGTACAAGGTTTGATGAGTTCTGAAGCCAATGAGTACCAAGGTATGACTGTATAATAATAATGTAAATACGACTTTCTTAGAGTTAAACAAAACCCCATGTCGTAGAAATAACACAGAGGAGAAAATAACTGCTATACATACATCTGAATCAGGTTTTCTTCTCTGCCGGTCTTCAGTATCAACATCCACACTTCCATTGATTATCTGTGTACATTTTGGACAAAGCTTCCAACCAGGTACAAGCTGTCTGCCAAACTTTGCACTCAGAAAAGTGGCATCATCTAAGTCAATGACATGCAAATTTTTTTTGGCTAGTTTTTTGTGTATGTTAAATGGGTCACAACATGACTTCTGCAAATCCTCAAATCTGTCAATGTAAATTTTTGCATGATGAAAACAAATTGTATTGTTCCCAGAAAGTGTCATTCCAGTTCTAAGTTGAAGTAAAAGCATATCATTTGATGACAATTCTTGCAAAGTCTTGAAACCTGTGTGACGAGTATAGTAGGTTTTATGGCACTCGTTTGTGGTACGAAGCTGGACTCCAACTGAACACGGATCCATCATCCTTGATTCTAGCAGATTTCCTTTTTAATTCTGTCAAGGGGTCTCTCTCTCATAAGTTATGTGCTGATCACCCTAAAGAAAACATTAAAGAGAGTCAGATTTGTGCTACAAACTTTTTATTTTGAAAACTGAAAAGGCATTTGATAAAATTCAATGCCTGGTTAAAAGAAACTCTTAGTAAACAAGGAAAAGAAAGGCATTTACCAAAAGCACACAATAAATATTATTATATTTAAACATAAAACATTAGAAGCTTTCCCTGTGAAGTTAGAACTACATAATATCTGCTATCACAGCTTCCACTTAACAGCATATTAAAAGATGTAAGAATTGAAAAGAAAGGAACATTACTCAAAGATGATTAAACATCTACATGGAAAATATTAGAGGTTTTAGCAAACAAACTATTAGCACTAGCAAGATAATTCCACAAGGATACTAGAAACCAAAAACACTTTAAGATACGTTATAAAACATATAAATCTTACAAAAGATATGCAAAGCTTTCATAGCAAAAATTATCAAACAGAAGGACAAAAAGACACTTTTAATAAATGCAGAAATATGTCTTGGAAAGCCTATGGTAAATATGTCAATTCTCCAGGAATTTATCTATAAATGCAATACTATTCTAATCAAAACCTCATCAGGTAGTCTGCCTACTGCCTCTTGAATTTAGCAAACTGGTTTACATGGAAGAGTAAAGGTTCAAGTAAGCCAAGAGATTCTGGAAGAAAAACAAAGTGAGATATTTATTTACTATAAAGCTATCATAACTAAAACTGTGGTATCAGCATAATAGAGACAAATAGATCCATGAGAAGGGAAAGGTGTATGACATATGGTATTATAAATCAATGGTTATTACACATTAATGGAAGAAGGACATAATGAAAGATGTTCGGAAAACTGCCTAACTATGTGGAAAAAGGAAGAAGATTTCTTTCCCACACACACAAAAAATCAATTCCAGATGGATTAAAGAATTAAACGTGAAAAGAAAAATAGTAAAAACATTTACAAAAAAACATAGAAGACTTTGTGACACTGGGGTGGAGAAGAATTTCTCAAACAAGAATGCATATATCAAATAAAAAGATGGATACATTTGACCATGAGTCAAAATTAAATATTTCTGTATAACTCTAAAGGAAAAAAAGCCACACTTGCAAATACCTGAAAAAATTCTGACTTCTACAACTCAATTAGAAAATAACAAAAGCATTAGAAAACTAAACACATATAAACAGGCAACTCACCAAAGAGAATAAAATAGACAATAAATGCACGCAAAGATGTTCAACACTGTAACTGTCAGGAAAATGCAAACTAAAACTATTTCTCAAACAATTATTTGGCAAAATTTGAAAAATCTGATAACCTAGCACTGGCTAAAATGCAGCCAACGTTTATGTACTTCTTACACTTTGGTAGGAATGTAAATCACTGCTTTAGAGTGTTTTTGGCAATTTCTCACAAAATGAAGAAGCGTACACGCCAGCACCTTGTTGCACTTTCAGTTCTAAGTGTCTGTGTTAGGGAAACATGTCCCAAATAAGCACAAGTTATATATAAGGACAATTAGCATTCACTGTTTTTGACAGTGAAAAACTGGTAATAACCTAACTGTGAAGGACAAGGAATTGTGGGTTCATAGAAGGGACTCATAAGGACAGCTGAAATAAACAGACTACATGAATTATATTTATCAACACGGACAAATCTCAAAGAGAATCTAAGTGAAAAAAGTTGAAAAAGGACATATCATTTATATAAAATTTTAAACACATAATATAAATTATTTATGGATGAAAACATAAATACATACTAAAATATACATGAGAGTAACAGATACCAAAGTTGTGATACTTCAAAGAGGGAACTGTTTTTTGGAGAGTTACAGAAGGTATGGTTGGTGGCATGTACACAAGTGTTTCATTATTTCCCATACTTTCTATTTCAATTTTTCATAACTAATGTTTTTAAAAACAAATACAAAAAGTATTTAATTCTTAAGAGAAGATTCAACAAACAGGAAAAAATCTATGTTGAAAGTAGATATAAAAAATTGAAATCTGGTTGGTAGTGAGGCATTAAAACATCTAGGAATCCGCAATCTTGCAAGTGTTTTTATAAGCTTTGCTCCCCATTTAAAAACTGGTTAGAAATACTGAAGACACCTTCTTATGTGTTTTATGCAAGAGAAACTGTAATCAGTAAAGTCATATACAAAGAACAGACTCTGGCCTCTTGTAAAAAAAAAAAAAGGTGAGTAAATATATACCTTGATGTTTTAAGTTAAAATACTAAATTTAAAGGTTAAAAAATACAATTTAAATTGTTAAAAAGTTACTGAACATTTTAAGAACTTTAAGTTGTTTAAAATGGAGTATATTTATCTTCTTTTATTCTATTTTAACCAACTTTTAACATTTAACTCCCAATAATAGGTACCAATCACATCAGATAAAATAGCTTGTATCATACAAATAATTAGATTTTTTCCAAAGAGAAAAGTGGGTTAAGATAAATTAAGAGTGGAAAAAGAAGCGAGGTACTACTGTTAATACAACAAACTAGGCTGTTCTGTACCTTAGCAGATATATGGGCACAAATCTGGCTCTGACATTTCTTAGTGTAAATAAGAAAACTTGTTCAGCACATTATGAAACTGCTAATGATAAAGTCTTATTAATGTCACATTCTTATATTTGTAGGTACCTATCATCAATTTGTAGCACTAATTCATAAAAGGATTTTTGGAACATAAGACTAGTTCTTAGTATTCAAAGACTTGGGCTACTCTAACCATATTTGATAGAGAATATCAAATATGACTTAGAAAACTTATTTTAGAAATTCTATCAGTCCATAGTAATATTTTTACCCACTAGGGAATTCTTTTCCTTGGCTATTGGGGCTTTTGTTCCTGTGTTTTCCTTTAATCTTGGTTAAATTACTACATAGTTCACAAGAATTTATTAGTAGACTATATAAATTACGCCAGTGAAGTTGAATTCCTATTAAATCAATCCTTCTAGTATTTCTTGGACATCTTCCACATCTGTTTAAATTCTTTAATTAATTTTAAATTACTATGAACCCACGCTCTTAGTTGGAAAATTTAAGAGTTAAAATTGTGTTTTTTCTTCAAGTTAGCCATAACCCTATCAGTTTTGGAAAACATTCCCTTTTGGTAAACAGTAGCTTCCAAAAATTTGGAGCTTTGAGTGTTGTACTGTAATTTTTGTAGGAGCACTTGAAGGAATTAAACTGCTTGCACAATTCTACTGTTTTCTAAGCATCCATCCCTTAGGTGTCACTGTGGAGTTAGATTATTTACTACTGCAGTTGCCAGATAAAACACAGAATGCTGTTAAATTTAAATTTTAGATAATACACAATTTTTATTTTAATTATGTCCCAAATATTGCTAAATAGTTATTGTCTGTCTGAAATTCAAGTTTAACTTAGCATCCTGTATTTTTATTTGCTAATTCTGGAAACATCATTTACTATGCAAAAATTTTTTTCATCTTCCAGTAGCAGAGATCTTTCTTTGGTGCTAGCTTCAAATTATGTTCCACCTTTTCTTACCTGTTGTTAAAAGAAATCTGAACTCCCTATAAACAAATCATAGGACCTGCTTAGTTTAAAATAAAACTGTCCTAAAACTACAGAAGGATGTGCAGATTAAAAAGGGAACTAATTTTTTTTCTCCCCAAAATTTTTAGGGGAGGTATAGCAATACTATGTTCCAATATGTTGATATCTCATTAATATAGCTTTTTATTTTGTTACCAGTCTCCTAATTAGTGGGAAAAGAAGTATTAAGAGGAAATTTAACTGAACAAAAATTTTACTGAATTTTTAGGTTAATTCAAGAGTCCTTCCCTTTCATGAAAAATGTCTTTTGGAGGGAGGGGTGAAATATAGGGTCTTACAATTTATAAGGCATTTACCAGGTTATCTCTTATTTAATGAAAATAAAATATTTTCATCTACCCCTACTATACGAATCAGCAGCTTTAGCTATGCGCACACAAATACAAGTCACACATTTTGTAAATGTCAACTTTTTGTGCCCATTATCTTCAAATATTAACTATATACGTCACATATAAAAATGGGCATTAATACAAGAATTAAAGAGCCAAGATGAGATAGTCTCAATCCTCAAGAAGGCCCAGGCCAATAAGAAAGGTAAAGAGAATTTAAACAAAAATATAGTCCACAGCACCACTTAAAAGACACAGTAAGGGCCAGGTACAGAGAGAGCACAAACATCATCTCATTAGTCTTGACAACTTCAAGGTACTATCACCCCCGGTTACAGATGAAGAAACTGAAGTTTAGAGTTCTGGTTACCAAGCCTACCACAATGGCTCATATATCAGAGACACTTAAGTGTTTGCTAAATGAATTTAAAAAAAAACAACCAATTTTACTTCATATGAAAGTCCCTGTTAATTAGGTCCTAACAATTTACTCCAGGCTCAGCTAATGCACTCCCCTCAGATTTTTTTTTAAGATTTTATTTATTTACTTTTAGACAGAGAGGGTAAGAGAAATATCAGCGCCCCCTACTGGGGACTGGCCGAAACCCAGGCATGTGCCCTGACTGGGAATCCAAAAGGTGACCTACCCTTCAGGTGACCCTGCAAACCACGCTCAATCCACTAAGCCACACCAGGCACGGCTCCCCTCAAATTTCTTAATGCTTTGTCCAGCGTACCTTTGGATCATTTTTGGAGCAAGGGAGCAAACCCTTCAGGCTTCCAAATCCCATTTGCAATTTGTTACTATTCCTTTGGTCCTTAAAGGCCAAAGAGAACTGAAGAGGGATTTCAACAGTAAGAGGTTATTTCCAGACCAAGAGAAATGAGCAAAACTCTCCTCATTCTATCTTATTCTGGATGTGACCCAAATCGTACTTTTTTCCCTTAAAAATACTTTTACCTCTTTGTAGGAAATAAAAGTTTGGGCTCGTGAGCGTGACATTACTTGTTCTAAATGCCACAGTACTCTGAGTAACTACACTACCCGAAAAGTTCTTTTTACCCTGTAAACAATGATATTATTCCCTTTACTTAGAAAGCCCTTGGCTTTTTTCTGTGTCAGGTAATGCTAACTTCCTCTACAAGACAGAGCCAGTGTCTTCACCAACCTGTTGAGCCGTACCCAAATACTGTTGTTATAGGTCCTCCTTCCTCTGTTTGCACAAGACTTTCACTGTGATTTCAAAATCTTTATTACTACTCAGCTGTTGGTAGACAGGAGCTACATGGTGTTATTTTCTGTATCACCCAAAGCGAAACAGTAACAACTTTGGGGACTTCCCTTTTCAGAGCGCTCATCACAGGCTTGTTACTTACATACTAAGCTCTGCGAGGGCAAGGAAGTCACGTGGGTCCCACTTACGCTTGAAGCTTCTCCAGCACCAGACACTTAGTAGACTACTTCACAACGTCTGTTAAATATATACATATTCAGAGGCTGTCAGAATTGCACACCAAGAGGGCTGAATCTTCCCATACCAATGTGGCCAGGCCCCAGGATCCTGCAATTATTACCACCCCAACCCCGTGGTGGGCACACGCATAAGGCCTCTAGTGCATGGCTCTATAAAGATGTTTCAAGCCCTCAGATACGTGTAAGGAGCACCTACTACGTTCACGGCACCGGTATAAAAAATGAGTACTACTCCATCTCCAGCTTCAACCAGCATCTAGAGCTGGGAAGATTCTGATCACAAAAATAAAAACAAAACAGGCGAGATACACGCTGTATACGGGGTTCAAGGCTACAACAGCCTTCACGCGACAAAGTACAAGCCTAAACAAAAGCTCTGAGGGCTCCAGGTCTCAGGAAGAGAGACAAGCGGCAGACGCGACCGATGCGGCAGACACTCAGCGGGGCCCTGACACCGAGGGCCGCAGATGAGCTGGGGTCAGGGGACCTAGGACCTGGGGTCGGGGGTGGAGGCGATTCTTCCGCAGGGCGGTAGTTCTCTCCCGTTTCTCACCGGCCTCCATAACACCGCCCGGGTGCCGGTCCTATCCAGGGACCCGTCTCCACGCTCCCCCTCCTTCCCGCCTACAGTCACCACGGCCCTTTCCACCTTAGCGCGAGGTCCGCCGCCCGGGTTCGAGAACTCGTAACCACGCACAGCAAACTTCGCGGCCGGCTCTTCCGCGAATCCCCGCACTACCACCGAGGGGACGGCGAGCCCCGCTAGAGCGCCTCAGCGCTACCTCCGCGAGAGACCCGGAAGCAGCCCAGAGCGGAAGGGCGCCTGCGCCTCCGGGCGGAAAGGGCGGGGCGGCGTTCGGTGGCGGGAGATTCGAGGTGAGGAAACAGCGGCTGCGGCCGCGCACTCGGTTTTTCTGCCAGTTCTCTGAGGTTGGGGGATTGTGTGGTCCCAGGGGCCATCCCTTCCGAGATACAGGTTTGGCTAGCTTGGATTCTCGTCGCAAATCTCTACGTCTGATCGTGAAGCCAAGTTTTTGCACCCCAATCCTTCTAATTCCTGAAGAAGTGAATGAGTTAAAAGAACCTCCAGAGCAGACCGTTCATTTAAGGTCTCACATTTTATTTCATTTCTTTTATTCGAGCTAAATGTATTCCAAAATGTATGTCTTTTAAACTCTAAAAAATGGCTCTGTGTATTCATTTAGAAGCTTCGAGAGCTCAAGATTAGACAAAGGGGTCTCAGCCATTTTCAGGTGGGAGTAGTATGGAAAAGCCTCCCCTCCACAACTACACCACAACTATTGATTTTCTTTAACCAACCAAGTGAGAAAAATGTGAGACAGGGAAATACAGCCCGCGAAGGCCCGAGCTGGCTAGTAATCGTGTACTCCCTTAATGGAGGTTGTTTTCTGCAGGGGGCCTGTGGGTCTTCCGACAGCCTCCATGCTGCTGTGCAACCAGGCGGGGTTTGCTGCTCACCAAACTAACACCAGTCTTAGAACTGGGGACTGGAAGGAAGGCAGAACAATAGATAACCTGCTCAACTCTTTCTTCAGGGGGTCACATGCGGCAGTTCTTTCCGTGGTTACTTTATGGTTGGCACTTTACTAAGTTGTAATGAGACAAAAGAATAAAACTTATCCCCTCCTTCAAAGAGGTCACAGACTAGAGAGAGAAACGAAGGAGTGGAGAGTTAACCACAGGGTGGTGCAATAAATGCCAGAACAAACACGGGATGTGAACAGGATGAAATGCGAGTTACCAAAGCAGGGGGGTTCTGAGGGGAGATTGTTACTTGAATTGAGTTGGCATATGGAAAACGAACTTGATGCAATGGTGGCCTCCAATTACACCACTAGGCAAGCTGTCCTAGAGATAATGAAATAGAAGACTCACAGACCAAATTAAGATGCTTGAATAACACGGTTTATTGAATCGATTTGAATACTCAGTGAAAAGCAGGGGAAAGAATTGGAGTTAAGCTGACACATTTAGGATAGGGTGTAAACAAGTGGAAGGACTTCACCTGAATCAGGAGTTAAGCAATGTCTATATGTTCTATCTGCCACATCAGCCTTTTCCTTTGATGACATGCTTATGAGGACTAGCTTTCAGGTCACCGTGAGGAGGCTCACAGGTAGAAAGTGCTTTGGGCCAATAGCACACACCTATTTTGTTGGATAGGTGCAGGGAAAGGTGCCTGACCACAACCAGAGCTTACTAATTAGCCTGAACAGACATGGGCTTATTTGCATGCATGCATTCGTTCATTCATTTAGGATAGAGCACATACAAGATTATACTAGGTATCACCTATGGATGGTTGTTTGAATGGCAACCTAGCTCTCAACCCATAGCCTAGTTTTTCCATCCTCCCACCTTTTATTTATTTTTTCACTCTAAGTGATCCTCTGTTTCACGGTATTTTTACTTTATTTTAACTTAGGCATACCTTATAGTTTACTCATGTATGAGTTTACTCATAAGAACACACGTCTATGTTTCACAAAGTACATGCTTACTCCTATTCTCTGTATAAAACATCCCAGGAGTTTTGCATTTATCTCATAATCTACTAGTGAGTCAGTCACTTTTTCTGACTAACACTTTTTGTGACTCATCCACCATTGAGGAAACTGCAAGGAACAGCCAAGGGAATGACTGGATGGTAAGAGTTATGAAAGGAGATACCACATTCGTTTGGTTTACTATAGTATTCCCACAGCTTACGAATGTTAGTTGAGTAAAGGAATGGTTACAGTTATAAATCTTTGGAAACAAATAAGAGAAAGCTGATTGGCTATGAGAATGTGAAGAGAACTTGGGCTCTCAAAGTCAAAATAGAAGGTGAAAGCAGTGATCATATTGGAAGAATAGAGAGTTGTGGTCAGAGAGTCGAACTGAAGTTTAAAAGAGCAGCTAGTGCAGTTCCCTGTGAGGCTAAATCTTGGCCACACATAAAAGGCACGTGGTGATGTCCAAAGGAACCGAGAATTAGGAAGACATGGAACATCAGCATGGAATGGGTCCCAAGTCTGGGATGAGATGGTATGGTGCTCTGAAAGGGGATGTGGGAAATGGAGGAGGATGGATTCTTAGTAGTTATTTTTGTAAGCTTTCATGTTGAATTTTAATATGTCACAGAAAAGTATACAAGTCTTAAGTCTATAGCTGGTTGAATTTTTATATCTGTATAGTCACTACCCAGGTCAAGAAATTCCCAGTATCCCAGAGGCCTTATTTACACTGCCCTCCAGTTATTGTCACCTGGCAACAAAGGTAACCGCCATTCTAACTTCTTTCACCATAGACTAATTTTGCTTGTTTTTGAACTTTGGAATTTTACCACGTATGCTGTTTTGTGTCTGGCTTCTTATGCTCAGCATTAAGTCTGTGAGGTCCATCGTGTTATGTGTAGCCCTAGTTTGTTGTCATTGTCACATTGTATTTCTATCCCATGAAAGTGACAATATTTTCTTCTATCTGTTTCTCAGTTGGGTTGATTTCATTTGTGTCTTTTTACAAATAATGCTGCTGTGAACATTGTGGTGCACATGTATTCACACTTATTTGGGTATATAGTGGATAGTGGAATTGTCGCACCACAGGCAATGTGGAAGCAGTTTGAGTAGATCCTACCAAAGAATTTCCCCAAGTGATTGCATCAGCTTACACTCCTTCCAACACCCATTTACACTCCTGCCTGTACTCACCAACCCTTGGGATTATCAGTTGCTATTGATGGTTTTCATTGTTGTTATTCTGGAGGATGCGTGTTATTGGTTTCTAAAGCTAAATTACTTCAATGTACCACTTGGTGTACAAAACAGAACTCTGACTAAGTAGGCTCTGGAATTAGATGCCTGGTTCAAATTTTGGCTCCGCCACTTATTAGTGGGATAACCTATGGAAGTTACTTTAATTCTCTATGCTTCCAGTCTCTTCTATAAAATAGGGATAATATCATCTGCCTTACAGTGTTGTTGTGGGGAATAAATGAATGTGTTTGTAGATAACACACATGTATACATATAACACACGTGTGTGTGTGTGTGTGTGTGTGTGTCAATATAATGCCATATTTTGCCCTGTATAATGTGCATCCACATTTTTGGGCCAAACTTTCAGGAAAAAAAATCTTTCACTTTAATTTTTAATTTAATTATTTATCTAGTTATATTTAGATGCTTGCTTTCTGTATTATAAAGGAATTTTAGCATTTATTTTTTAACATATTATGGTACTAGAAATTTTATATAACAAATAATTACAAAACACAAGAACAGATACAAGGTTATTTCAGGTACTACCCATGTCTTATTTTTCCCTCAAAAATTTGGACAAAAAAGTACACATTATACAGGGCAAAATATGGTATATAATGATATATAATATATTATAGTAACCAACGTAGGCCCAAGATAGAACTGCTTGTGCTAAGCCCCATGTTAGGAAACCAAAATTCAAGTAAGTTTCTGTGTTCGCTTTTCCAGAAAAGGCCCAGAACTAATCAGTGCTCGTTTGCTCAGCAAGTTACCTAACTAGCCTCCAAAACTTCCTTTTACTCCATGTAAGGAAAATAACCCTGCTTTAACCAATTACAAATGCCTACTATGACTTTCCTGTTCTTGTTCCCTTCTGTCTGTAGAAGCTTTAATTTTTTACAACTCTTTGGAATTCCTTTCTATCTGCTAGATTGGATACTTCCTGATTCATGAATTGCTGAATAAAACCAGTAAGAGCTTTAAAATTTACTCAGTTGAATTTTGTTATCTAGCATACATGTACATTAACTACTGTTTTTGAGAATTTAGCTATATGCCAGGCATTATAAATTATGCTAGATTATACCAGAAGGGACCCACAAAAAACTGGAATTATTTTCTGGAGCATGGGCCCCTTCTGGTACAGGCTTCCCCCACTGGGTGAGTGTTTTAGGAACCCATCTGTGTGAGTGTACTGACTGGTGTTGTTGTGAGAGGCTGCGTTTGGTTTCAGTAAATTTTTTTTTGAAGACTCAACACGTTTGCCCATTTCATGGTGGATGACTTACAAGTACATCTGCCCACAGCACACTGAGTGTTCAGCGGTTTTTGACCAAAAATGGCATGACCCGGGGGGTGTCCTACCCTCCCTATTCACCGTATCTCACCCTAAGCGACTTTTTGTTTGTTTCCCCCATGAAAAAGTCCTCAAAGGGAAATTTTTTGCTGATG
The DNA here is from genome assembly GCA_004026765.1 of Micronycteris hirsuta. Lineage (NCBI taxonomy): Eukaryota > Metazoa > Chordata > Mammalia > Chiroptera > Phyllostomidae > Micronycteris > Micronycteris hirsuta. The sequence continues at coordinate 230,875 of PVJI01000079.1, read as the reverse complement.
TGGAAGAAGTGAAACAAAAAACAGCCAAAGCACTAAAAGGCATTGAAACCACAAGTTCAAAAACTGTCTGGGGCAGTGGAAAAAAGTCGCGATAGTTGTATCGCATCAAATGGAGAGCAGTTTGAAGGTGACTGAAGTTTAAACATGAATAAATACACAATTTTCTATGAATTAGATTCTGTATATATATGTATATACACATATACACACACACTTCTAAGATATTTTTATATATTATATAATATATGGAAAAAAACACACTTCCTCCTGTGTTTCCCTTTATACTGTATATGTAATCCTTTACTTGTGACACCAGATGTTTGGGTTTTCCACACTGAGCAGTTGTTTGACACTGTATACAGTGTCCTATTGTTGAACTCAGTTTGGACACTATCTGGATATAGTGTCAGATTCCAAAGGCTGCGAGCTCAGTCCTACAAGAATACCCCCTTGGCACTTCAGACTCCAATCGTAAGTCCCCATCGTTACATATGCTTCTGACTCCGCAGCTATAAATCATCAGTTTCCATAGCTCCCTCTTCAATTAATTTGCTAAAGGAGCACACAGAACTCAGGAAAACATTTTACATACTAGATTACTAGTTTATTAGAAAAGGATATAACTCAGAAATGGCCCGATCTCACTGGTGCATAGGACCAGTGTGTGGAAAGAGGCGCAAAGCCCTCCGTGCCCTCTCTGGGGTACAGTGCTCTCCCAGAACCTTACATGTGTTCCCCTACCTGGGAGGCTCTCCGAACTTTTAGGTCTTTATGGAGGCTTCATTAAGTAGGCATGCGTGATTAAATCATTGGTCACTGGTGATTGAATTCAATTTCTAGCCCCCTTCCCCTCTCAGAGGTGGGGTGGGTCCCCATCCTTTGCAGCTTCTTCACAGCCTCATTAACATAAACTCTGGTCTTGTTGTAAAGGGCTCATTATACATAACAAAGACAACTTTATCACTCTTAACCTCTTAGGGAATTTCAAGGATTTTAGGGGCTGTCAGTCAGAAAATGGGACCAAAACCAAGATCACAATACCCTTCAATATATTTGTATATATTCACTATGTACCCTGAATATATATATACACATATATGTATACATGTGTACACATAGGCTATGTATACACATATACATATATATGTATATGGCACATAGCAAGCATATATATGATACCTTTATATATTTTTATATATGTAGATATATGGCACATGGTACACTCTCAGTAACTGGTAGCTATAATTATTCTTGCTACTATTTTTGGACTTCCAGTTATATCTGGGAACACTGGAATAATCAGCTCACACATGCTCTCTCATTTATGACATGCTGTATTTTAATCTTGAAAGATGGATATTAAACTGAGACGTGGAGTTGTTATTTGAACCTTTATCTCCTGATTTCACTTTCACCACTTTGTATCCTCATTTCTTGCCACAACATTTAAGAGTCATCTTATTTAAAGAAATGTGACATAGGGAATTTAACTAATGACTGGACAGTAGGACAGTTGAAACTGCATTTTTAGCTTTTTATTTTTCTTATTTGAAGCAAAGATTTCACACTGTTGTGGAGGTGGCATGGGGAAGGAAACACAGATCTGTTCACAGCTGCTACTCAAAATGCTAGTCATATAACCAACCAGGAGAGAATTTGGCTCAAACAGAAACCCCTGGGCTTTTCATAGCCATCATAATCATTATTGTATCAATTTAGATTCATTTGAGAGTCCACAGTATGTTTGGCACTATATCAGGGGAGGAAGGTGGTGAGTAGAGGGATGGTTTTGATCATTTTGCTCATGTCTGAAAATGACTCAAATGGTAGAAAGAAAAAGCAGGAATAAATCATTAAATTTTTGTAGTTCAACAGCACTTAGAATAATAAAATATTAGAATTAGAAAAGTGTCTGTGGGGTCAGTACATGACCCTTCTTCCTCCCATGACTGAGGGCTAGTCAGAGGGCCTCTGGCCAGAGGGAATGTGTATTATTTTGGGAATGGATTGTAACTCCCTCCTTATCTCCTTTTGGAAGCGGCTTCTGGTCCTGTTTCTTGACCTTTCTCTCCGCATGCTTACACTGAGGTAATGTAGTTTAGAGTCACGCATTGGACGCATGCCTCCTTTGTCTGGGACCCCTTATAAGGAGCCTCACACTGGAGGAGGCGTGGTCTCTCTTTCACCGACCTGCCACTGCCACAGTACTGCCCTGTGCTGTGAGTAACAAACGGCATGTCCACCTCTGCTAGTCCACCAGGTGGTTTTTTCTGAATATCATGAACACTTAAGCAGCTCCCCAGTTTGGGGCTGCTGCATTAGAGTATCCAACAATTCTGTGGCATAACTTCAGGGGCTGATGAAACTCACTTCCAAAAATGGTAATTCTACTCAACCAATATAAAAGTAACAGTTAGTAAAGGTTGCACAGCCAATAAGTAATGGAGAAAGCCGAGACTCATACCTAGGTCTTCCAGTTCCAATTTAAAATGCAGTTTTTTCTCTATTCTCTCAGGCTGCATCTCAGTCTGTAAGTAAGGATGATATTCTCAGAAAACCAGAAAATATTAAATTAATTACTCTCTTTTTGAATTACTCTCTTGGAAAATTAGGAGTCGGGCCATTAACGTCTACATGTTTTGTTTTTTCTGTATTAGCCATTATTAGAGATAGGAAGAGAAGGTACTGATGGGGATGCTTTGACTTGAGGGGGTCTTATTTATATGGATAATATTAGCACTTCTAAGTATTTTGGGGATTCCCTGAGAGAAACCTCACTTGGGCCTTTCCACAGACTTTGAAGAGCAGTACTGCCAAAAGCCAGCAGGGGGAGAGCAGAGCATTGTTTTTGCTAGTTTTCACCAAGCTTCTCTTTACTTGGTTTTACCTTTTATTCATTGCCCCCCCTCCCGCAACATATTTGATGCATTTCTTAACAGTAGTGAGTAAAATGCTACCCTTTCTTGCACTTTTGGGGAGGGAGAGAATGCTTTTATCAATGATTGGAGTTTTATTTAACTTATTGGTCAATAGGCTATCAAATGAGCTGGATTTGGAAAGTTCTTAAGAACAGTAGGAGTTTTTTGTGTGGCTTTTGCATGCTTTTTCCTCCTATAATGGGTTAATTTAGTGATTTTAAAAATATGTAATCAAATTATATAGATTCTTTTACTTCTACTAATTATTTCAGAGAAGTAATAATGTACTAAAGTTTGGAATTATCTCAACCACTTGATTTTGATTTGAAAGAGGATAAGTATATTGCTGATTCCAAAGGAAGTTTGAAATGATAACTTTTTATAGGTAGATATTGAGAAATAAAATCCATGTGAAAGTTAATTGAAGTAATCAGCTCCTCATTTTACCATAAAGCTTCAATACATTTACATATTCTTTATGGCTCTGTTTGTTTTTGTTTCCTGAGAGTTTGGGGTATAAAACTGAATATGCTACACTCTTGTCCTCAAAGACTTCACAAGACACTGACACTAAAACAGATTATTGAAAAGTTTATTGGCAGCATCAGACAATTAGACACGCCCACAGGGCAGCAATGCATAGAACACAGGCATTCAACCCACAGGGGATGTGGAGTGCCACCTGGAGGAGGGCCGCCTGAGCTAAGTCATAAAGGTTGAATAGGAATGTATTCCACTCAAGATATTTATAGTCTGCCCTGAATTCTTTCCTCAGCTTTTCTAGGTGCTTCTGTCCCCCATTCACATGACTATGGCAAGAGCATACACTTGAAGCTGGGCAATCAGTATTCCTCCCTAGGTGGGTTTTTTTTTTTTTGGATCTGCATTGTTATTTTTTTAGTTATGCAGCATAGTGGTTAGACATTTATATAACTTATAAAGTGATCATTCTGATAATTATGGTATCCACATAGTGCCATACATTGTTATTATAATATTGGCTATATTTCCTATGCTGTACTTGACATTATTGTGACTATTTTGTAATTACCAATTTGAAATTCTTTTTATTAATACTATATATTTTTAAAGATTTTATTTATTTATTTTTAGAGAGAGGGGAAGGGAAGGAGAAAGAGAGGGAAAGAAACATCAGTGTGTGGTTGCCTCTCATGTACCCCCTACTGGGGACCTGGCCTGCAACCCAGCATGTGACCTAGACTGGGAATTGAACTGGTGACTCTTTGGTTTGCAGGCCTGTGCTCAATCTACTGAGCTATGCCAGCCAGGGCAATTTGAAATTCTTAACGGTTTGCGCTTTGCTGTTTTCATTCAGTTACCCAAACCCCCTCCCATCTGCCAACAATCAGTTTGTTCTCTGTATCTATGATTCTGCTTTTATTTTGTCTTTTTGTTTATTTTGTTCTTTAGATTCCACATATAAGTGAAACTGTATGGTATTTGTTTTTCTCTGTCTGATTTATTTCACTTAGCATGATACCCTCTAGGTCCATCCATGTTGTTGCAAATGCTAAGAGTTCATTCTTTTTTTAATAGCTATGTAATATTCTGTTGTATGTATGTATCACATTTTCTTTATCTGATTGTTTATTGATGGGCACTTAGGTTACTTCTACATCTTGGCCATTGTAAATAATGCTACAGTCAACATAAGGGTTCATATATCTTTTCAAATTATTGTTTTGGACTTTTTCAGATAAATACCCAGAAGTGAAATTCTCATTTGTAAAGCAGTTCTATTTAGGTAGTTCTATTTTTTTAAGATTTCATTTATTTATTTTTAGAAAGGGGGGAGGGAGGGAGAAAGGGAGGGAAATACTGATTTGTGAGAGAACATTGACCCGTTGCCTCTTGCACGCCCACAACTGGGACCTGGCCCGCAACCCAGGTATGTGCCCTACTGGGAATCAAACCAGAGACCTTTACATCTGTGGGTTGATGCCCAAGGTTGTGAGCTGCACCAGTTTGGGCTAGGTAGTTCTGTTTTTCATTTTTGAGGTAACTCTTTACTGTTCTTTATAGTGAGCGCACCAATTTGCAGTTCCACCAACAATGCAGGGGTTTCCCTTTTCTCCACATTCTCACCAACACTTGTTGTATGACAGGTGTGAGGTGATATTTCTTTGTGGTTTTAATTTGCATTTCTCTGGTCATTAGTGACATTGAGCATTTTTTCATATGTCTATTGACCATCTGTATGCCCTTGTTTGAGAAGTATCTATTCAGGTTTTATACTTTTTTTTTTCAATTTGGATGGTTTGATTTTTTGGTGTTAAGTTGTATGAGTTCTTTATGAATTTTAGATATTAACCTCTTATTGGATATATCATTGGTGAATGTCTTCTCCCAATAGGTAAATTGTCTTTTTGTTTTGTTAATGGTTTTCTTTCCTGCACGAAACTTTTTTAGTGTGATGTAGTCCCATTTGTGTATTATTTCTTTTGTTTTTCTTGTTTGAGGAGATATATCAGAAAAAATATTACTAAAAGCAATGTCAGAGGGTTTACTGTCTGTTTTCTCTTCAAGGAGTTTTATGGTTTTGGGTCTTACATTTAGATCTTTAATCCACGTTGACTTTATTCTTTTTTTTTTTTTAAGATTTTATTTATTTAGAGAGAGGGGAAGGGAGGGAGACAGAGAGGGAGAGAAACAGCAATGTATGGTTGCCTCTCACATGGCCCTCACTGGGGACCCGGCCCGCAACCCAGGCATGTGCCCTGACGGGGAATCAAACCAGGACCCTCTGGTCCCCAGCCTGCGCTCAATCCACTGAGCTACACCAGCCAGGGCGACTTTATTCTTATATATGGTGTAAGAAGGGGGTCTAATTTAATTTTTTTCATGTATCTGTCCAGTTTTTCCAACACCACTTATGGAAGAGACTGTCTTTTCTCCATTGTATATTCTTGCCTCCTTTATCATATATTAATTGGCCATATAAGACTTGGGCTTGTTTCTGGGCTTTCTATTCTGTTCCATTGATCCATGTATCTTTTTTGTGCCAGTACCATGCTGTTTTGACTACTGCAGCTTCAAAGTATGGTTTGATATCAGGTAGCATGGTAACACTTTCAACTGTGTTCCTTCTCAAGATTGCTGTGGCCTCTCTAGCTTTTTTTTTTTTTCTCAATATGGGACCCAGCAAAGCTTGAGAACTGTCAACTACTTTGTTTTCTGCCTTTTGGTAGGGAGAAAACAATAATAACGGTGGTCTTAATTACGTTGACAACCACTGAGAGAAGCAGAGACAAGCTGTGGAGAGAACCCATCCTCCTAGCATTCAAGCCGTTCAAGCCTCTGGTTCTAATGTTGCCTATAATAGATATGCAGCTACTTCTTTGCCCTTCTGTTTCATGAGACATCTCACTATCCTTACAGTAAATTTTGTTTTTTCCCAAACTAGTTTGAGCTGGCTTTCTTTGCAGCCACAAGAAATATAACAAAATGGCATGTATAGAGAGAAATACAAGTAGTTCAATGTTGTTGAAACGTAAATGAGAGAGAAAGAGTGCTGAAAGATGAAGAGGGCGATCTGTCATTTTAAGGAGTTTAACTTACCCTGAAAGTAATGAAGAGTCACAGAATGGTTCATACAGTGAGTGACATAGTCAGATTTGTGGTTTAGATAGAACATTCTGGCGGGATTCTGTCAGTGCTTCTCTCATCTCTGGGTTTATGGCGTGTTGTTTCTTCATCTAGTACCCTAGGGGGAGGGGATGGGACATTTGAAATAAAATTTAAAAGTTCAGTTCTTCATGTCAGGCAGCTACACGTATGCTATCAGTACTGTATCAGACAGCGTGTACATAAAACTTGTCCATCACTGCAGAGAGGTCTGTTGGACAGCATTGATCTAGGTGTAATCCGAATGTCTGTTTATATCATCTGGGTTTTCTTTTGGTCTTATTTCTTGGTATACTTTGTCATCTTTAATTACATAATGGATATTGTATATGAAAAAATTGCTTAGGTTCCAGATGCTTTTATCTTCCTTGAGAAAGGGAGTCAGTCTGTTCTGTCAGAAAGCTAGGGTGGAGGGGGTCAGATCACCTCAACTGATCAACAACCGAGTTGCCATAAATCATTGTTGTAATTTTATTAAGACAAATGTAAAACTGCTTTGCCCGCACTCTTGGGCTCTACCTCTCCGAGGGTCTACCCGAAAGGCTGGGTGTTTATTAGGGTCTCTTATTGCTGCGTCATATGCTCTTACATTTATCTCCCTGGCACTATCAGTCCATTGAAAACTCTGCTATGCTTTTAAGTGGCAGTTTACCTAGATTCTGAGCCTCTCGCTTTGTGTATCTTAAAAATTTGACTCTGTGTCAGGTTTGCCTCTCCCCCTATCCATGATATCTTACTGACTGTGGACTCTACTTGTTTTTTTTCTGTCCTGTACAATTACCAGAAACTGTTTCAGCTACTTTTCCTCTTAGGAACCACACGGATTCTTCACCTTTTAGCCCCAGCTAAGTATTAGGAAATTCCCGAAGGGGAGTGCTTCTCAGCTCATCTCTCTCTGCTTCACTTCTTTTTAGGATCTCGGCCCTTTAAGTCCTGGCTGCCTCAGTAGCTCTCAATGTTTCCAAACAGAGATTTTTAAAAAAATATTTTTTCCTAGTTTTTCTTAATGTGAACATTTATTGGTTTGCTACAAGTTATGCTATTATAGCTGGAAATAGAATCCCTTCCACTTCACTTGCATTCATGATTAATTCTGGTGTAAACTCTACCAAACTGACAGGAGAGTCACTTTATTATAAGCAATATTTCTGTGTAGTTATAGCTCTTTCTTGATATCAGTATGACTGCTGTGGTGCTTGTATCTGTAAGCCTTTAATAAAATACTGGAAAAATTCATATGATTTGATGAGGATTTTATTTTTTACTTTTTGGCAAACTTCTGAGAGCTACATTAACAAGTACCATTTATTAACCACCTAAGAAATGCCTTATTGTTAGATATATGTTGCTTCTGATATTAATAATCATTCTGCAACACATTTATTATTATTCCAATTTTACTGATAAGATACCCAGGGCCCAGAATGGTAAAAATGACTTCCCCTCGGCAAATCCAGGTCTGACTGAGTTTAAAATCCTCAGTGTTATATTGCACTATTCTTGAGAAGGTAGTAAAGTTTAGGAAGACTCTGTTCTTCACATCTCCTCACACTGAGCTGCAGTCATTTGCTGTAATCCAATTTAGCCTTGTAGCTGATATCCCAAAGAAATAGAAATAGAAGTAGTGACAAACAGGGCATGTTTACTATACTAAAAGGCTCCAAAATCATTTTAATGAGTCAAACGTAGCAGTATCAGTAGTAGTCTAGTAACCACTAGCATGTTCTCTGCTTCAGGCAATTTAGCTGGCTGGGCCTAGAAAGGAATTTCACAGATGAGGACACTTTTCATTAAGTAAATTAACAATGCCATAGCATTCATTATGTGTAGTAGCTATTTTAAGCTTGGAGTACCATGCAGAGCTAAGTAGAAGATGCTGGGCATTATCTATTATCTTACCTGCTGTCTGGGAAGAAAGTTTCTTGAACCCACACTGAAAAGTAGACAGGACTTGAAAACTTTTTTCCCCAGCTTCTTGCTTAAGTACAGATTCTGAACTACCCATCGCTTGTTTTCTTACTCCTTAGCCTTCTTCAGTGCTCTACATAGTAATCTCATTCTTTGTGATGTTTATTCTAATCTGAAACAGAATGGTGGGAAGTTAAATTATGACTGTGGATACCGTGCAGTTCCTAAGTCAGATGTTAGCAAAGTGATAGTTGCGGAATGATTCTAATTCATTCAGAACCAGAGGGTCTGTTTTGGACTGTTACTCTGTCTAGAAACATTTAGAAAAAGGTGAGTCCAGATATTACAAGAAAGAATATAATCTTATGGATGACTTACTACAAGCATATTCATAGTTCAGAGAATGATGTTAAATGTGTCTTTTCTGTGCCATTGGGTTATCTTTCAGTCCTAACAGTACAGTTGGGTACCAAGAAATATTATCTTATTCAGTCTGTCCTTTTATTGCCTCTGCTCTGTCTCCTCCTACTTTGACATGATTCTTGTAAATTTTGCTGCTCCAGGAGACGTATTTCAGACTCCATGTTTGAATGACAATGGTGAATCCCTATTTTCTTAAATGGACCACCTATAAGGCAAACACATTTTTTCAGAATCATAAGTCAGTATTAGAGCATTAACTTAGCTGCATTTTTATGGGAGAAGGTCCTCTGTGCTTTAGAGATAAGAGAAGAAAGTGATGGAGTAAAGGAGAAAGAGGTGCCTATGCTCTAGGATTGTTAATAAAGAAAGTAGGATGACATGACTAATGGGAGTTTTTAAGAAGTGTTTTTCTTTTTATGTAATAAATATGTAGTGCTCTATAACTCTAGGGATAGTGCTGATTCATTTGTGTTTATTAATCATGTACTCTCTATCAGGCCCTAGACTGGGCACAAATAGTTATGTATCTGGTAAACAAAAAAGGTGTGGTTTCTGCCTTGGAGCATATACAGTCTAGTTGGGAAGACAGAGAACACGTTAAAACAGTGCTAAGTCCAACAGAGAAAAAGTAAGAGGATTTGGTTATAGGGAATATGAAGAGTGTAAATGTATACATGCATTAATTATATAGAAGTCGTCAGCATATAGATGTCATTTAAAGATTCAGATATCTAGAAATCAACAAAGGGAAAGAGGTTGCTGAGATAAGAAAAAAGATTCTTGGACTACCCCCAGAGGGACTCACTTTTTTGGAGGGGTGACGTTCTAAATGAGGCTAAATCTAGTCCTACCTGCTAAGAGTGTCTGAAAGTTCATTATCAGGCATTTTATTTCACAGACTCTTTTCCAATTGCTTGATTTTTACAAGAACCCTGGGGACTTACAAGGTCCTCAAAGGCCAACACAACAGTCTATTTAAGGTTAATCACTCTAGTGTGTGGTTCATTTCCACTGTATCACGTTTAACCAGAGGGACCCTCAGACTTCTAGGAGTGTAACACTTCTTACCTAACTATAGCCTTCTATAGCCCTTTCACTGTAGGCAGTTTAGGCAGGATCAGCCCTGACACCCACGGCAGATTTGCAATCCTAGAGAATCAGCAACCAAGAGCCTGCCAGGTCACACTCCATAAAGCTCTATTCTTTGCTCTTTTTCAAAGCTTCTTTAATTCTCTAAATGGACCTAGACCTTTGAAGCATAAAGACCTCTTTTAGGGGCTGTCTTTGAGATAGTGGGTTCTGCCTGGCAACTCCTTCTTCTGGCTCTGAAACCCAATATGATTGTTTATTTTCCCTTAGAGCTTATGCAGAGTCCAGGCCTTAGAAATCAAGGGCTGACCATAGCTCCTTCCTCCTTTCTTCCTTATGAGTATAAATGTAGAGTATCCAGAAACAAAACAAAATTATTATTTCAACAGATTATTCTACCAGTTTAAACAGCAGAATATACTTAAAATAAGTTTAAGATAAAAGTACACAATTCTCTACTGGTTAGGATGGAAACTGGTGCAGTATTTTTGGAAATTAACTAATAGTATAAGTATGAACCAGCAATCACATTTCTGGGTATATATCACACAGAAATTTTCCTGCATGTGCATCTATAAGGATATTCATCACTGTTGGAATTCAGAGGCAACCTCGGTGGTCATCACTAAGGGAATGGATAAGTAAAAATATGGAATTTCCTATTTATGTAATCGTGGCATCTGTAACTAAGGACAGTATATTTCTTTTTTTGCAGTTGTTTTCTTACCTAGTTTCACTGGCTAGAACAATTAATTATTTATCATGTTGCATAGAAAATGACTCAGAGAAACTGATCTGAGTGGCAGCATGATTTTTATTCTCCATTAAGAATTATGTAGCAGTAGGGCCTTTTGGTAAAAGTTTTATATCAGGTTGTATTTCTTTCTATTCCTAGTTTCCTGGGAGTCTTTATTATGCACAGATGTTAGTTTTTGTCCAATTCATTTAATGCATTAATTAAGATAATTGTATGATTGTTCTCTTTTATTATGTTAATATGGTGAATTATATTGATTGATTTAAAAATGTTAAACCAATTTTGCATTCCTAGGATAAACCTCAGTTTAGCTATGCTATTCTTTTTCTACATTGATGTGTTCCATTTATTAATATTTTATTAACTTTTGCATCTATATTCTTGAGTGTTATTGGTCAGCACTTTTCTCCTCTTATAATGTGTTTTGGTATCAGGGTTATTTGGTGTCATGAAATGACTTGGGAAGTGTTCTCTCTTCTATTTCCTAGGATAGCTTGTGTAAGATTGATGTTATATCATCCTAAATGTTTGATGGAATTCTCCATCTGGGTGAAACAGAAAATGAGACCACCATTTTCTTTGTAGGAACATTTCTAATTACAGTTTAAATTTCCTTAATAGATATCAGTCTGTTCAGATTTCCTTTTCTTTCTGTTTTGGTTTTGGAACTTGTGGCAATGCATTTATTCATTTTATCTCAGTGTAGATAAATTACTTTTGATACTAAAAAATACTGCTTATTTCTCTGGGAGAAAAAACCAAGACATTTCCTGCAGTAATTAAGTTGTAAGACTATTAGAGGAAGCAAAAGAAAATAGACTGAAGTGTGTGGCCTTTCTGGGGTTTCTGTTGAATGCCTCAGGTTTTCATAGGTCTGTCTGGCCACAATTCAAACATTTCCAGTAGGTATTCAGTGTATAGCACCCTGATATTTGCTTTTTTCATTGTAGTTCTCTTTGACCAGTCACATGGCATCTTAGAATTTAGCTCAGACTTGAGAGTTGGGTGTAGATTTCTGGCATTCTTTTCCTGCTTAGTTCTGTTCCCTTCTTTCTGGTACTCTGCCTCAAAAATTGCAGCTGCTCAGCCTCCCAAACTCTGACTGCTGTTTCCTTGGCTCTGTAGATAAGCCTTCTCCGCAAGGCTTATACCTCCCCATTTTGCAGTCTGGACAGTTCCTTTGGGAAGAAAAGGATGGTAACCTTAAGTGATCACAGTTCTGCACTACTGTTGTCTAAAGTCTGAAAACAGTTCTTAGATTAATTTTGTCCAGTTTTCTGTTTGTTTATGGTGAGATGTTTATTCTGTACCAGTTACTCTGTCAGGACCAAAAAAGGATGGTCATTCTCTACTAGAAGTCTATAGTAATCCTCTCCTAGGCCTTAATTAATTAGCTTTTTATATTAATTCCTGAACCAATCACTAGCAAGGGATGTGTAATTAGCATCTTTGATGCAAGCTAATGAGAGTTCACTATTGAGGTACACTATTGAGGTTGGCAAACCTTCTTCAGGCCACATTTAAAAAAGAACGCATATCAAAGGCATAAGAGAGAACTATTGGGTGTTAAGTTAAATGTTTCACAGCTTGATGATCATGCTGGTTGTACAACTTTATACTTTCAAAACTCATCAGATTGTGAACTTAAAATTGGTGAATTTTATTGTAGTTAAATTATCTCAATAAAATCAATTAAAATGATTATTGACATAATTATGTTATGTGCCAATTTTCAAATGGAATGCATAGAGCTGCAATCTGACATTTAAGTTAAAGGAAAATTTGATCGTGTCTTTTACTGGGCTTTCATAGGTCGTATCTTCTCAGGCAGATATCCCTGGCTTCACAGTCACAGCTTATTCATGTCATTGCTACTTGACAGCATCTACATTTGCAAGCAACTATTTTCGAGAATGAAATACATTAAGAGTAAAATTAGAATCAAAATATCTGATGAGCCCCTTGGGAACTCGCTGGGAATTGCAACTACTTCTATCAAACCAGATATTGATGCACTAGTTTCTCAAAAACAATGTCAAACATCCCACTGGTTTTATGTCGCCCTCCTTTCTTTTACTTTTCATCATAAAAACATATAAAAACAATCAATGACGTTTTATTACTGAGATATGTACATTTTCTACTTTAGGATCACAAACTTGGGACCTGCTCCCTGATTTTAAAAGATTATTGAAAGGGCTGCTGCATAATTAGGGTTATTAAATGAGGACGTTTTTGCTTATCTGTGGTGGCGGATATCATGAAAATTAGGCTCAGACCTTTTTTTTGCTCATCAGTTTTCGTTAGTGTTTGTGTATTTAATGTGTGGCCCAAGACAACTCTTCTTTTTCCATTGTGGCCCAGAGATGCCAAAAAGTTGGACACCCCTGGTTTAAGGTTTCCCAATTCACTCACATTAATAGTTTGTTCAGGTAAAAATCAAATAAGATCTCTATATTGCAGTTCTCTGGGTCATTTATCTGCTGCCAGAGTGACACTTTTATAACAAACCCACAATAATTTGGAGGTAAAACAAGCAAACAAGCAGATGAACAACAAAAAAATTATTGCTAATGTACCTGGGGTCAGCTTGGCAGCCCTGTTGATTTTGTCTAGACTCATTCATTTGCATATGTGACTTTGGCTGGCTCACATGGAGTGACTTGGATAATTTGGTCTTAATCCACATGTCTGTCATCGTCCAGTAGGCTGCCGAGGCATGTTCTCTTGGTGATGCAAAAGAGTGAGAGAGCAAGCAGTAGTATGCAAGCATCTTGAGGTTTAGACCTAGAATTAGCATACCACTGCTTCTGTATCATTCTTTTGGCCAAAGGAAGTCATAATGCCAAGTCACAGTGTCATATTGGAAAGCACTACAAAGTTCCATTGCACAGTGTGGGATGAAGAATGGGCAATTTTTGTAATCTACTGTAGTGAATATATCTTTTAAGTCTCTTTTAATCTATTCATTTTTCCTTTGTTTTTCTTTTTTTTTTTGTTCTTGCAATTTACTTGTTAAAAATACTATTTTGTTTTGTTTTTGTTCTGAAGACTGTCATTTTTTTCCTGATTTTTATTCTTGTAATCTTATTTGTCATGTTTCTATACCTTCATCTTTCCTGTGGATTATAGTTAAATCTAATGGGCTGATCGGATTTTTTTAACCAAAAATATGTTATGGAGTATGTTGTATAATCCTAATGGGAGGCACATTCTATTTAGTTATCTCTTTTTGTGATGTTAGAGGTCATCATCAATTTTTGCCTAATTCCATTATTTTATTATGAGTAGCAGAATGGTGATACTTTCATTTTTAAGCTAGAATATCTCTATAAAGAAAAACTTTTTTCCTCATTAATTATTAGATTTCTCTGAGCTTTAATTGGAATAGGAAAGGCTCATTTCTTCTTAGTTCAAGATTCTACCTAAATATCAATTATCAAGGAGGCCTTTCCTAATAATGCTTTTATTATTTCTTTATCCTGCTTTATTTGTTTCTTGGGCTCTTCATGTTTTATTAGTTATATATTTATTTATTTTTATCTGTCTCTTTTGGTTAGAATGTAAGATCCATGAGGTCAAGACTTAGTCTGTTTAGTCTGGTCATGATGGCAGCATTGGTAAACATAGCTTGCCTCCTTGCACAACCACATCAGAATTACAACTAAAATATAGAATTGACCGTCAATCAGAACTGTCAGAAATCGAGTTGAATGGAAGTCCGACAACTGCAGAATTAAAGAAACTACATCTATCCACACTGGTAGGAGGGACAGAGGCATGGGACAAAACTGTAGTTATGGTGGATAAAATTTTGGGAGGGATATCTTGGGAGTGAAGAGTCCCAACCCAACACTTGGCCCCACAGCCCAGGGTTCCAATACCAGGAAGATAAGACCCCATAATTCCCGGCCACAAAGGCCAGTGGGGATTGAGTTGGTGGAAGAAACTTCTGGAGTCCCAAGCAGATCCTCTTAAAGAACCCACTCATGGACTCACCTACTCAGACTCACTCCCTCTGAACTGTAGCACCAGGGTAGCAGCTTGAAAGGCACCGGTGGCACACAGGGAGAAACTGAAGTATCTGGCATCAGGTGACAGCTGGGACACAGCTTTCTCCAAGACAGCAAGGCAAGTGGAAGCCATTGTCCCCTTTCTGAACCCTCCTCCCAATAGAGCCACAGAGCTGGCAGGTGGGTGCCATATCTGAGACTCCATCAACCTGGCTAACACTGTTTGACCCACCCTGGAAATCTCCTGTACTCTATCCCACCCAATGTACTGGCACATCCCAATTGTTAAAAGTGACTTTTCCATATGAATGGCTGGTTTTAGTTCATGCTTCACAACTTCCTAAATCATATCAAATAAGCAATAGCTGACCTCAGTGAGCCCCTATCCCCCTATACCTCTTGATAAGTGGCCCCAGGACCAGCACTGGAGCAATCAGCCTAGATTCACAGCTGGACTTCACCTGGGAAACTCCAAGCCCAGCACAAGTAGCAGTGATCTCAGATTGTTTTATAGTTCAGGCGGAGTGGCTCCAGGCAGAACACAAGTAGGGGCTGACCTTGGCCTACACCATTGGACACCCAGAGCTTGTGCACTCAGTGGACAGCTACAGACCATGTCAGAGCACCACCACCCTGCCCCTGAATAGCTGATGCTTCATAGAGGGTGGAGGTGGGTGGCCAGTGGTCACAGCCAGTCCTTGTAGCTGACTGTCCTAGGTAAATCCCTCCCACTGACCAATAGCAATCAAGGCTTAACTACAAGATGGGGGGTGTACTCAGCCCACATGAAGGGTGCACCTTGAGGACCCAGCTTAGATGATAATACGTAGAAACAAACATAGGGAGGCTGCCAAAACGAAGAGACAAAGAAATATGGCCCAAATGAAAAAGAGCTAAACAAATGGAGATAAGCAGTCTATCCATTGCAGAGTTCAAAACACTGGTTATAAGGATGCTCAAGGAACTTAATGAGGATCTCAATAGCATAAAAAAGATCCAGTCAAAAATGAAGGATACAGTAATTGAAATAAAGAACAATTTATAGGGAAACAATAGTAGAGTGGATAAAATTGAGAATCAAATCAATGATTTGGGATATAAAGAAGCAAAAAACAACCAATCAGAACAACAGGAAGAAAAAAGAATCTGAAAAAATGAGGATAGTATAAGCAACCTCTGTGACAACTTCAAATGTTACAACGTTCATATCATAGCAATGTTAGAAGGAGAAAAGATAGAACAAGAAATTGGAAATCGGCCCTTCTGGTGTGGCTTAGTGGATTCAGTGCCAGCCTGTGAAATGAAATGTCACCAGTTCAATTCCTAGTCAGGACACATGCCTGGGTTGTGGGCCAGATCCCCCCCAGTTGGCAGCATGCAAAAGGCAACTGATTGATGTATCTCACACATTAATGTTTCTCTCCTTCTCCTTCTCCCTCCCTTCCCCTCTCTCTAAAAAAATAAATACATGAAATCTTTAAAAAAAGAAATTGGAAATCTATTTGAAAAAATAATGAAAGAAAATTTCCCTAATTTGGTGAAGGAAATAGACATTCAAATCCAGGAAACACAGAGAGTCCCAAACAAGATGGTTGCAAAGAGGCCCATTCCAAGACACATCATAATTAAAATGCCAAAGGTTAAAGATAAAGAGAGAATCTTAAAAGCAGCAAGCTAAAAGGAGTTAGTTACCTATAAGGGTATTTCTAGAAGACTGTCAACTGATTGTTCAAAAGAAACTTTGTAGGCTAGAAGGCTTTAGAAATATTCAAAGGAACCTGTAGCTATATCAATATCTACTCACTGTGTTGCACACCTGAAACTAATATAATGTTGTATATCAACTGTAACTAAAAATCAATTCTTTAAAAATCCCCCAGTTTAAAAAAGAAAACTTTGCTTATTCTTACCTGTGTTTCTTTACACATACTTGTAGCAACTATATGTGTTTATTTCAACTGGGTACTAGGCCATTTAGAATATAACTGATTTGTGTGCTCAGAATGACAGGTTGTTGAAATCTGGGAAATTCAGTGGTCCCATGCAGGAAATAGCAAAATCCTCAAGGTGAAATTCTAGAGGCATGGGTGTTTTTGTGTAGGTTGTCAAAATTCTAGTGCTTCTTATTTCTGCTGTGATAAAACCAAACAATAAATGTGAATAATTAGTAATCCAGTAAAAATATTAAAGAACAGTCTCTGATTTATAGACTAGGCACTTTCCTGCCTTCTTCCCCAACTCTCAAAGTTCAGTTGGTGTAATCATGTATCATTTTTAATTTCGTATGTTTTTTATTTGACATTTTCCCAATTTTCTTTGGGCTCTTCTATGTTGGCACTAAACTTAGAACAATCTCCTTGGGAATCTGATGCCCTTTCAGTTTACTTCTTAAATGTTCTTAAATATTTGCAACCATCAGTTAAACTCCTGCAGTCCTGTCTTTCCCCATGGATTTTATACTAGATTTGATTTCTTTTCTTATTTGTACTTTCCATTGTAGAGGAAGCCACAGCGGCATGTTGCCCTAAATACTGATGCTGTACCCCAATCCTTCTTTTAAAAATATAATTTGACATTATAGCAGCTGGCTGCTCACCCCAGAGAGATTTCAGAATCAGTGAACATTTGAGAGAAAAAAATAGTTATATTCCTTGTACATTTATTATGTGCTAAGAGTTTCTAGGTGCTTCATTCCATCAAATATGCTTTGTTCACCAATCCATGCTCAGTATCTAGCATGTTGCCTGGGACAGAATGCCCACTGAATATTAATTTTTGAAAATTTGAATAAACATCCATGCTGCAAGACTAGAAAGAAATAGTTGATGAACAGTAGGCTATTCTCCCTGTCTTGGTGAGTGTATTTGTGAGGCAGTCCTGTTTGTATGCCTGTGAAAGAAAACCTGGATTACTTTTATCTGTTTAATAGATGAGGCCCATCTATTCTCAGTGACTTTGGGAATCCCTGGGGGAATTTTTATTTTTGAGCTATAATTTTGGCCAGTGGATAGACATTGGGCAGTACACAGAGAGCTACGCTTACTGTAGAAGTAACGTATCTGGAATATAATACCTTTGTCAAGTGTTGTTATTCTAACTTCTTTAGCACTGCAAAGCATTATTCTTTCAAAGATAGTGTTTGGGTTACATTGTAGACCCACCCCCATGGATAACAGTTCCACAGGAGGAAAATTTCATATCTTAACATTTTAATTTATATTTTAAGGGATGAACTCAGGTTCATTTTCTTTTGGCATTTAATGATGTTTGTGTTATCCACAACATTTCTTTCCATTAGCAAAATTAATCAAGGGTTGATTATACCTCCTCCACAAAGCCATTTTGTTTTTCAGTTGTCCCATCTTCCATGGCTTCATGTGCCTGTGACACAGCTCATGATTAATCACTCACTTTCAATATTTTGAGCAACAGAACTGCTGCCTTTCTCAACCCTGAAAAGCCTGAGGAAGGCTACCATCACTTCCAGCATAGAGGAAGAGGTATCTCACAATAGCCTCAGGGTCTCCTGCAGCTGGGAAGTAATTTTTCACAGAAATGTATTTTAAAATTTAGAGCAGTTGTATGCCTTTTCTTTTAAATTGCTGAGTGGTTTAATGTCTTTTTAATGTGAGAAGCCATTTGCATTGTCCTGAAGTGTTATAGCCTTTAAAATAATCACACGATTGCACTAGGCTCCATTTGCTCCCAGATTTTATGTGCTATCGTAACAGTGAAGGAAAAATCTTACTCATTTCTCAAGCACTCTTGGCTGTTTCTGTTGCTACTAATGCAAAGGTTTGGTTTTTAATTTGTTGTTGGTTTCTGCAAAGCCCAAATCATATCATTGGTTTTAAATGATGATAGACCTATTATTTTAGCTTTATGAGAAAACAAAACAAGATTGTAGGGTAAAAATTCAATTTTAAATTGCCTGATTAATTTATTTTAGTGGCATATAGCAAAGAGTATTCTTTATTATGCTGGAATAAGCCAATTTACTGTAAATCAGCATAACAAATGAAATGCCTGGAGGTACCTTATAAATTGAAGCACTGTTTTTGTTGTAGTGAATATGAATGAATTAAATGCAAATTCCTAAGACAGTTTAAAAAT
This sequence comes from Micronycteris hirsuta, assembly GCA_004026765.1. Taxonomy (NCBI): domain Eukaryota; kingdom Metazoa; phylum Chordata; class Mammalia; order Chiroptera; family Phyllostomidae; genus Micronycteris; species Micronycteris hirsuta. Next base: position 212,009 of record PVJI01000079.1, on the reverse strand, counting down.
GTTTCTAGGAACTTGTGTATATAAATCTTTTGACCCAACTTTCATACTCAGTTATATTCTGCTGAGGTTTTGTTTATGCCTTCTCAGTTCTGACAGAAATTTGAAATTGCCAACCATTTTGAAGTATAGATTTCCTTCCATTTGGTTGGTCAGGAAGGCTGTTCATGTTTCATTCTCACTGGCCATGCTATAGGCTCAATATTTGTGTCCCCCAAAACTTATATGTTGAAATATAATCGCCAGTGTGATGGCATTTGGAGGTGGGGCCTTTGAGAGGTAATTAGGTCAAGAGGGCAGAGTCCTCATGAATGAAATAAGTGCTCTTATAGAAGAGCCCCCAGAGGGCCCCTGTCCTCCCCTGCCATCATGCAAAGGCACAGCAAAAAAAGACCATATCTATGAAACAGGATATGGTCTCTTACCAGGCATCAGATCTGCTGGTGCCTTGATCTTAGACTTGCTAGCCTTCGAGATGATGAGAAATAAATTTCTGTAGTTTCTAGGCCCCCCGGTCTGTTGTGTTCTGTTTTAGCAACGTGAACTGGCTAAAATAGGCCAGAAGATAGCTTAAATGAGAGGGTAGTAAATCTTCATAAAAATATCAGTTGACAATGAAATATTATGTAGTATCAACATAAGAAAATTCAAACCTGTAGAGAGTTTTTATGAGTTTATTTGAGCCAAACTGATGACAATTGCCAGGAAAAAAAATTTCAATGATTGAGAAAATGCTCTGAAGAATGGTAGTTTTACAGCTTATTTTATACATAGAAACAAAGGGGGAGACAAAAGGGGGGCTACATGAGATTCATTGGTGGTAGATTAGAAAGGTTGGAGAAAACAGTGGGGGGATATTTGGGATTGGATGAAGAGTAAAGAGATTGGAGAGAGAGACACTTCTTTTACATTGGGGGGTATAAATAGTCAACCATCCACATTTACAGTACATAGAGATGGTAGTTGGGGAACAAGGTAACAGTGAGGATTCTGTGATCTGCTCTGGTGCGCTGGTGTGGTGGTTGTACCCTGAGGGGTCTAGAAAAGGAGATTACTCTGATGTTCCAAAGGTATGTTCTTTTAGGTGCAAAAAAATAATAGGTGAGATTTCACTTGTATGTGGAATCCACTGAATAAAATAAACAAGCAGACAAATAGAAACAGACTCATAGACACAGAGAACAGACTGACAGTTGTCAGAAGGGAGTGGAGTTGGGATGCTGAGTGAAATAGATGAAGGGGTTAAGCAAAAAAAGAAAACAACCTAATTGACACAGACGAAAGTATGGTGATTACCAGAGGGAAAGGGGGTGGGGGCAGGTAGGAGGGGGTAAAAGGAGGATAAATGGTGATGGAGACTAGATTTTGGGTGGTGAATACACAATACAAAATACAGGTGATGTATTATAGAACTGTATACTTGAAACCTATATAATTTTATAAACCAACGTCATACCAATAAACTCAATAATTAAAAAAAAGATAAAGATTGACCTTTTTTAGTGAAGCTTCAGACCCAGGACATGACCACTGGTGAAGTCATGACTCTGCTTTCGGTTGGGAATTTTTATTGTTCAGACCATCCTATATGGTTACTTTCAATCTCTGAATTTTTAAGTCCCACCGTTCAGGATTTCCCTGAGCTTATCAGGTTTAGTGTGTGGTACCTTTTTCATCCACAGTAGCCAATGCAACATGAATTAATATTATTCTTAGAGGACTGTCCATAGATTCCACTGAGGGAGAAAAGTGTGATGAAGAAAAGCATGCACAAAGGACTGTTGTGTATACGTGTAAGTGTGCCATATGTGTGTGTACCCACATATCTCAATATTTAGAGATATAGAGATATATAATTATAGATACAAATGTACTTGTTGTTAACAGTGGTTTCCCAGGGAGTGAAGTGGATGGAAATAGAACCAATAAAATTTTAAAATTTATTTTATTTTAGTTTTCAAAATTTTATTAAATTTATTGGTGTGACATTGATTAATATAATTATATATTTGAAGTGTACAATTCTATAATGCATCATCTGAATACTGCATTGTGTGTTTACCACCCAAAGTCAAATCTCTTTCCATCACCATATATTTGACACAATAAAAAATTCAAAGAAGTAAATACTACCCAAATTTCAAGTTTTATATTTGTTTAAATGAACATGTTCATACCAGGTAACTTTGTTTTCTAGAGGAGATAGAAGGCACAATGGAAACTCTTTCCTATTTACAGAACAGTAGGTAAATTAGATTTTTCTCTTCTTAAAAAACTTAAATATTGAATATTAAGTAAGGAAAACTGGAAATCTGATTGTTTTGTTCAAAAAGGGAATATAATTTTTGTAACATGAAATAATCAACTGTCCTTAATTATTGGTGAACAAAAGCCCCAAGGTGACTGTTCATTATAGGGTTTGTATTTTCTGTAGTCAATAAGCAATTATTTAGCACCTAGTATGGGTCAAGTCCTATGTTAGGTGCTGGGCAGGCTAAATTGAAGTAAAAGGGTGCAAACTTCAGGAAACCCATAGTGTAGTTGGGAAGACAAACAATTTATTTATAGCATGTTAGCTAAGTGAAAAGGGGAAGAAGGGAAAGCTTTCCAGGCAGAGGGAACAGTATGTGCAAAACCTCATGTGTGAGAAAGAACATGGCATATGTAGGGCCTGCAGGATGGAATGTGCTTGAACAATATAGGACAGGAAAGCTAGTGGAGAAGAGAAAGTTTAGGGATATCAGGAGACAAAGTTAAGGTGAGTTCAGATGAGATTGTATAATCACTTAGTGGGCATGCTGTGAAGACCTTGGGCTCTCTACTCCTAGTAATGAAGAGAGCTCTAGACAGTATTAGCCTGGAAGTGACATGATTAGATTTCTCTTTTAGAAAGGTAACTTTAAGCATCATACTAAAGTGAAATAATTCAGATGAAAAAGGATAAGGACAATATGATTTCACACATGTGGGATCTACCACAGAAAGCAACGAATGAACAAACAAACCAAACAAACTCATAGATACAGATAACAGAAAGGTGGTTACCAGAGGGAAGGGGGTTGGGGGAAGGATGAAGAAGGTAAAGGGGGTCAAATTTACGGTGATGGAAGGAGACAAGACCGAGTGGTGAGCACACAATGGAATGTATAGATGATGTATTATAGAATTATATACTTGAAACTTATATAATGTTACTAACCAGTGTCACTCTAATAAACTTAATAAAGAAAAAAAAGAAAAGTAACTCCAGCAGCAAGGCGGAAGATGTAGTTGAGGAGTAAGAGATGCAAGGCAGTGAAACCATTTAGGAAACTTTTGCCAAAGACAAACAGGAGAAAATAGGGTAGTCAGAAGAGGAAGGAGATATTGTGGGAGAATAATATAAAGGTAGAATTAATAGAATATAGTGATCATTGTGAGAGGTTGGCCAACAAAGAGAGGAGTTAAATGTACCTCCAAATTTTCTAAGAATAAAGTCAATGTAATAACTAATTCTCCCCCATTAACTTGAGAAGGCTTAGATTTAGAACATGCTCCAAAACAGACCAGATCTAAACACAAAACTAATTTTATTGAATGTTTATTGCATATCAGGTTAAACACATTCCATGTACTGTCTGTTTACTAACATTTATTCAGTGAATACATATTGAGTGTCAACTATGTGCCTGAAGTGTTTTAGGTATTGTTGTTGTTATTATTTTCATCTTATAAATGAAGAAACTGAAGCTTGAAGAGGATAAGGAACTTGCCCATGGTATCACAGTTATTTGATGGTGGAGTCAGGACTAGAACACAGGTTAATTCAGCTTTCAAATGCTTTTCAACAACCGTGTTGTTCTGCCCTTTGGACATTGTGTGGAGTGGGTAGACTCTATGTTCTAGCGCAGTAGGAGACGCACTACCTACCCAGTTTTACTTTTACTCCAGTGCCCCCTAGTGTCTCTAAATGACATGATTTCACTGATACTTTTTAATTTTTTCAAGCTACTGATTTCTCTCTGTGAAATGTTTTTTTCTCCCTGCTCCCCCCACATGTATTCAACCTTTTGCCTTCTATATTCCCAATACAAAAATGATCTAATTTATTTGATATGTTCACTATTGTATAATTATATAAATGTTATATAATTATAAAAATTTATATAATTATTTAAAATGTTCACTATTTTTATGACTGTATTCCTTAATCGCAGCTAAACAATGATCGAATTATGATTACTTTTCCTTTACTACACAGTTTTTTTTAATCCTCACCTGAGGATATGTTCCATGATTTTAGAGCGAGAGAAAGGGAGAGAAAGAGAGAAACATTGATGTGACAGAGAAACATTGATCAATTGCTTCCTGTATGTACCCTGACTGGAGTTAGAACATGCAACCAATGTATGTGCCTTGACCAGAAATCAACCCAGCACCCTTTTGGTGCACAGGACAATGTTCAACATCTTATTAGACTTTGTTATGATATCCCTGATTTCATTGTAAAAAAATATTGCAGAGAATATAGCTATAAGCCACACTCAATACCAAATGTGAATGGACAAACCTGATTATAAATTCCTACAATTTTGCATCAGTTCTTGCCAGTGATTTCCTTTTATGGTGGCGTAGTTACAGGAGAGTGGGGTAAGAGCTTGGAGCCAGGGTTCTAATTCTGGTGCTGCCATGAATGTCTTTGTGATCTTGGCTGTGATCTTTATATCCTTGGCCTTTAATTTTTCCACCTCAAAAATTTAAGAAATGAACTAGGGAATCTCCAGTGTCCCCACCCACTCTATGATTCTCTCTTAGCTTTGTTTCCCTACTATATCAGAAAAAGACTTTTAAAAATGAGATAAAATTTAAATAGAGAAGTACTTTTAGAATTGCAACCAAATCATTTTTAATATTTTCAAAGGTGAGGACAGATAATATTTACAGAAGCACTAGGAAATATACCTTTTTTTTTTTTAATGTGGAGTTGGCTACTACTTTTTTTTTTATCTTTTTTTTTAAGATTTTATTTTTATTTATTTTTAGAGAGAGAGGAAGGGAGGGAGAAAGAGAGGGAGAGAAACAGCAATGTATGGTTGCCTCTCACATGGCCCTCATGGGGACCTGGCCTGCAACCTAGGCATGTGCCCTAACTGGGAATCGAACCGGTGCCCTTTGGTTCCCAGCCCGCGCTCAATCCACTGAGCTACACCAGCCAGGGCTGGAAATATACTTTTAAAATTTTTTCTACTAATATTATAAACATACACATAGGTCAGCAAACAGTAAAAAAATCCAAATCTATGAATAGTGGCTAACATCTTTATTGAAAAAACAAGATTGAAACAAATTAGTTAAACGTAAGTGTGAAACAAGTACATAACTAAGAGAGGTAAAACCTTTAAAAGAAATCAACTTGTGAAATAGTTTCAATATGTGCCTTGTTCAAAGAAATCATAGATTTGGGAGAACATGGATCAACAGAAGAGAATACTGATGGGCATTGCTGGGGCAGCCTCATCAGCCATCCTCTTTCAGTGTTTTCCTGCCCCCTGCCTTTCTGATCTGACTTTCCTTAAGGAAGCCATTGTTGAGTTTCTTACTAAATTCCAGGCATGGTGCTAGGCATCGAGGCTACAGTCATGAAGAAGATGCTTGCCTTGCTTTTGAAGGCCCAAGAATCCATCAGAAGAATGCTGCATTTAGTACTTTCACCCACTCCCAATTCATTTCCTCCCTCCTCCCTCCAGCGGTAGATATCCTCATCTCTAAAGAAGAAGGGATTTCCTGAAAGGATTTCTGAGATTATCAGGCACAAAAACACTCATGTGTCTGTAAGTAATTAAAACTAAATAAAACTTACGAACCAAACCTAGGTTACAGGGTTAAGTGGTGCTAGGCTCCTGGCCCCCCCCGCCCCCCCAATCCTTGCACTGTCTAGCTCTGGGAAGCCGGGATCAGTGGGGTCTGATGCTCCCCAATCCCACAGTGCTTGCAGCCTGAGCATGTTGTACGTACACAGACTTTTTGGATATCTTGGTCCTTCAGGACAGGGGTAGGCAGCCTGAAATGGCTATTGCTCTTTATTCTTTTATTTCACTGAAGGAGCAGTAGCTGGGCCCAAGGCCGTGCGTGGTGCAGTCAGTACTGTCTTTTTCACACATGCCACAGTGACACTTAGTGGCCACTGGGTACATATACTCGGAGTCTGCATGGTGAGCACAGCCAGGCACTTTCACTGTCTCATACACCAGCTCCTTGAATGTACATATTTTCTGGATATTGCTCTTGAGTCCATCCTTGTACACCAGATCCTGGGGAGTATAGGAAGGGTAGAGTTAGGTTATAATATTCTGGGTGGTTCAACTTAGTGTAATCACAATGAGACAGAAATTCAGTACTGCTTGCTCTAACATTTACCCGTTAAAACTCACTAATGGAATTTCTAACCAAGGAAATATGATCTCATAAATGACCTACTTATATGCTATACCATATTCCTAATTGTTCTGGAAATCTTATAGAAAATATAATTCACTTTTTCCTATTCTTTATATCAAAATATTATTATTTCCCAGGCTGTAGAGAAACTTTGAATTTTAATATATATATCGAAAAATGATGAGCAAGGGAAACATGATATTTTAAGTTAACTTTTTGTACTTAGTTAAAAGCTATATTAATGACAATTTAAACCATAAAACACTGAAGTTTAAGTTCTCAGAAAATGTTTCCAAATACATTGTCCCTGTGTGTGGACAGAAGGTCAAAGAGACATAATATGAAGTGTTAATGCTTAACATGACTATGAAGGCTCAAACATAAGATTCAAATATTCTGTTGTCTTGTAGACATTTTCCTCCTTTAAATGCTTTTGCAGTGCTTTCAGTTACAAAGGATACACCATTTGCATATAAGAACTTTTAATCTAGTCAGAACAGTATGTTCTAACACTTTCTAATAAAGCAATTATTTTTCTAAGGAAAGAAATTGGCACTGATGTTTAATTTATTTCAGTATCATGCTAACCATGTCTGTATCCTAAGAAGTTACAGTAAGTTGTGCAATTAAGTGGAGGTTAATCACACTCCTCACACTCATAAAGCTCCTAATAAGGTATATTTCATTAAAAAGCTGCTCTTTTGAATTTCAGTTTATAGAATGGAATTCTGCACAGAAAACCAGTCACTATAGGGTACAAAAATAAAGAAAAAGCAGAAGCTGCTTTCTTACTTGGATTGATGCAAAGGAACTGCATGACTACAAAATACTGGCTTTATGCCTCTGTGCCTTGGTTTTCTCAAGAGTATAAATAGGTGAGTGGGTTTGCAGAATCATTTTGATTCTAACAGTCTGCAAGGACTGATTGTGTTCTCAGCCTGCTTTTTGGCATTTGTACTCTGGAGAGTCAATATGATAGTTTTTATAATATGGCTGTTTGTGTTTCTATGTGGCTTAGAAACATACTTTGGTACGTTTTGCAATCTGTATCACAAAGATATGGATTCAGTAACACAGAAATAGAAATGCATAATATACAAAAATACATCTACATACAAACTAGCTTTTTTGGAATATTGTAGATCTTCTATTACTAAATCTATATATGCTCACGTTTATCTCTCTATATGTAAAATCTAACATAGAATTCTTGTTTTTTAAATTTTTTAAAGATTTTATTTATTTATTTTTAGACAGAGGGAAGGGAGGGAGAGAAACATCAATGTGTGGTTGCCTCTCACATGGCCCCCACTGGGGACCGGGCCTGCAACCCAGGCATGTACCCTGACTGGGAATCGAACCGGGTGCCCTGACTGAGAATTGAACCGGCTACCCTTTGGTTCGCAGCCCGTGCTCAATCCACTGAGCTACACCAGCTAGGGCTAGAATTAATTTTTTAAAAAAACAGAGGTGGTGTATTATCAAATTGAGCAGATTAAATATGAGGCTTCCCTAAATTTACCCTAATCAAATCCAAACCCAAATGTCTAATTGATATAATTAACCTTAATTATAACACAACCAGCATCCTCATGGCTACTACTTGGAAAAGTTAAAATACTGATAAAATGAAGTAATGAAAATTGCCTTCTGCAGAAGGCAAAAAAGGCAAAATTGTTTTTGCCTGCAGCAAAGCAAAGTTCCTACCCTGTTGTAGCAGTAGCCTGCACACCACGTGGTGTTGATACTGAGGCAGAAGTGACATTCTTCCTTCTCCACTGTGATGGTGATGTTGGTCAGCTCACAGCTATTGCAGCAAATTGCTCTCCAGCAACAGAAGAGAAAGAAAAACTGGACTGACTTCATCCTAGACGAGGAAGCAAACAATTAAGGTCCATGACAAACCACAAAATCAAAGAATTATAACCATTACATAAGTTGACCAAACCAAATGGAGTTGTTCTACTTATCTGCCCCAGTCACATTTTCTCCAGCAATTATTTTCCTTCCTTTCTCTTTTCTTTCTAGTTTATTAAACAGATAGTTCTTTTCACCCTCCTCCTCCTTCATTTTTTTTGTGAAAGTAGAAACATATTATAGGTTAGAACTCCAATATAATAATTTAAGTAGAGTAGTATATAAAGATTAGAGTATTACTGCTGACTTTCTTAAAGGGATTACTCTGAAGCAAGTAATTGTGATCATCATATTTGTCTCTTTATCATCATTTTAAGTACCATTTTTGTTTTAAAAAGGAAATTCTATGTTACAAAATTAGTTTCTTACTTTTAACATCTCATAAATATTTTCATTTGCTATTGCCCATCTTTGTTTAGGATAAGACTACTTCAGAGACCAGACAATTGGCTTGTAAAGTCAATTGCTTGCTAACAGAGATAACACTGTATTAACCATATTTAAGAAGTCAGGTTAGCAAGCATTGATTTCCTTCATAACAGTAGTTCAAAAGCTCTAGATTTGTTCTTCAGATCCTGAAAAATCTGTAATTTCAAAATTAACTGTTACCACTTGATAACTATAGATGCTGAGACTCACCTGTGGTTGAGTGCCTTGTCTGGGGAAAGCTTTAGACTGATTTCAGTCTCACTTCACCTTTTATACAAGATCGTGTGCAACTAACACCTTGTGGATTTGTCAGGTATTAATAAGAACAACGTTAGCCTGAAGCTTGCTGTAAGTGAATCAGTGTTTAGATAGACAGGGAGATCAAGCCTTACTAAGGTAGTCTAAGCGATGTAGATCATGAAAAATAATGTTACCAGAGATGATGATTTTGCACAAATTAAATTTGATATAGTACACACCCACACCTTTACCTTGTCAAGTTAAATGTGACTCTGAGTTTTTCTTTTGTATCTTTAACTTGGAGAATTCATAATCCTTTCCAAATATTGCTTTGGCCTTGTTGAAAGGGTGCATCAAAAAGACATGGTTAATGTTGAGCACGCCAATGCCTTTCCCTACCCTCTTCTCAGGCACATTTTCTTTGGAGTATATCCATGCCTTTTCCTTCTCCTTTCCCCAGGGACATTACCTTTGCCTTTCTTTCTCCTAAGCTCCAAGGATCCTTCTTTTACTTGTTTCCTGAGTTCATGCAGCAGAGCTGGCTTACTTCTTCTATCTCTGTGACTTTTTAAAATAAACTTTTCCTTGCACTTGGGTTTTGGATCTGAATTTTCTTAGCCAGGACTCAAGTACCTACCCCCCACCCCCCAAAAAAGACATTATTTAATAAATTGCCCTGCGATCATATTAAAAACTATAAGGGAAGAAACAGAGTCTTTCTCATGACTGATTCCTTCTAAAGTATAAACTGTATTTACCTTTACCTCCCATGTCCAGGCTCCCTTATTTCAACAGTTATTTTTTTTTAAGACTTTATAAGAGGTTGATTTTATTTATTTATTTATTTATTTAGAGGAGAAGGGAAGAAGAAAGAGCAATGTATGGTTGCCTCTCACATGGCCCTCACTGGGGACCTGGCCTGCAACCCAGGCATGTGCCCCGACTGGGAATCGAACTGGGACCTTTTGGTTCCCAGCCTGCGCTCAATCCACTGAGCTACACCAGCCGGGCTATTTTATGTATTTATTTCTAGAGAGAGGGGAAGGGAGGGAGAAAGAGAAGGAGAGAAACATCAATGTGTGGTTGACTATCACATGGCCCTCACTGGGGACCTAGCCTGCAACCCAGGCATGTGCCCTGACTGGAAATCAAACTGGCGACCCTTTGGTTTGCAGCCTGTGCTCAATCCACTGAGCTATACCAGCCAGGGCTCAAATGTTATTTTTTGATGCTTGTAATTCTCTAAATATTCTGGTGATTCATTTCTGTAGATCTTTGCATGTGTAATGTTTGTCCTGCTTTAAAATTTCTTACTTCCTCCCTGTGCTCTTCAACACCACTCCCGCCTCTGGCAAGTCTCTCAGCCTTTAACATTCACCTGCCAGAATTTTGAATGGGTGACAGAAGAGAATTTTAATCATCACCTTCTGTTTGTAATCATTTGTCTACCTCTGTTTCTCCCAGTAGAGTATGAGCTCCTTGGAGACTGGGATTGATTTGTTTAACAAATATTTATCAATTAAGCAGTGTGTCTAGTGCAAAGGAACAATGGTGGAAATATCAGGATATGATGTCAGAGATATAACAGGAGTCAAATCATATAGGGCCTTTTAGGCCAATGGAAAGACTTTGGTTTTGACTGCAGAGGGGACCAGTTGTTGGATTTTGAGGAGAGGAGGGACGGTATCTGATTTAGGTCTAAAAGTATCCCTCTGGCTGCCTTATTGATAATGTAAGGGAACAAAAGTAGAAATAGGAGACCCATTAGATGCTATTGCAGCAACCCAGGTGAGAAATCATATTTGTTTAGACTAGTGTGATAGCAATGGAGATAATGAGACATTATCTGACTATGGATATGTTCTGAAATTATGGGAAAAGATAAGGAGTTCAGTATGGAGATGTTGAGCTTGAGGTATCTTTTAAGATATAAGTAGAATACTGAATCTAAATATTGGGAAAAATAGTATATTGACTGAAGGTATAAATTTGAGGATCACTGACCTGAGCCTAGAAGAATGGACATAATAGAAAAGATAAAATGGCCAAAAGTTAAATCTACTCTGTTCTAACATCAAGGGAGAAAGAGAGGGAGAGAAACATTGATATGAAATAGAGACATCAATGAGTTGTCTGTTTCATGCCCTGAACAGGGGGACCTGGCCTGCAACCCAGGCATGTGTTCTGACAAGGAATTGAGCCAGTGAACTTTTGGTTTGCAGGCCAATGCTCAACCCACTGAACCACACCAGCTAGGGCTTGCATGCCTTTTATTTCTTCTTCTTGTCTGATCACTGTGGCTAGGACTTCCATTACTATGTTGAATAAGAGTGGTGAAAGTGGACACCCATGTCTTGTTCCTGATCTTAAGGGAAACACTTTTGGTTTTTGCCCATTGAGTATGATGTAGGTCTTTTGTATATGGCCTTTATTATGTTGAGGTATGCTCCCTCTATTCCCACTTGCTGAGTGTTTTTATCAGATGCTTTTTCTGCATTTATTGATATAATCATGTGATTTTTGTCTTTCATTTTGTTTGTGTGCTGTAACACACTTACTGATTTGTGAATATTGTACCATCTTTGCATCCCTGGAATAAATCCCACTTGATCATGGTGTATGATCTTTTTAATGTATTGCAGGATCCAGTCTGCTAGCATTTTTTTTTTTTTTTGAGGATTTTAGCATCTATGTTTATCAGAGATATTGGCCTGTAATTTTCTTTGTTGTGTCTTTATCTGGTTTTGGGATTAGGATAATACAGGCCTCATAAAAAGAGTTTGGGAGTCTTCCCTCTCCTTGAACTTTTTGGAATGGTTTCACAAGGATAGATGTTAGTTCTTCTTTGAATATTTGGTAAAATTTGCCTGTAAAGCCATCTGGTCCATGGCTTTTGAGTCCCGGGAGTTTTTTGATTACCTTTTCAATTCCACTAGTTGTTATCAGTCTATTCAGATTTCCTGCTTCTTCATGATTCTATTTTGGAAGATTGTATGTTTATAGAAATATATCCATTTCACCCAGGTTGTCCAATTTCTTAGCATATACTTTTTCATAGTAATTTCTTATAATCCTTTGCATTTCTGTGGTATCAGTTGCTACATTTCCTTTTTCACTTCTGATTTTATTTATTTGGGTCCTCTCTCTTTTTTTCTTGATGATTTTGGTTAATGGTTTGTCAATTTTGTTTATTTATAGAACATTTCACCCCAAAGAATCAAAATATATATTCTTCCCAAATGCACATGGATCATTTTCAAAGACAGACCACAACATAAACCTTAATGAATTCAAGAAAATTGAAATCGTATCAAGTATTTTCTCAGATCACAATAACTTGAAACTAGAAGCTCAGTCCCCACTATGTCTTATATACTTTTATATAGGTGCTGGCAGAACAAAGCAAAACAACACAAAAACACCACCAAAACCATATGAGAAGACCAGTGGAAAGAAAAGTGATTATGGGAGGAGAAAGGGGACAAGAACTAATACTAGTAATGAATTGAAGGAGAAAAATGGGGAAAAAGAACACAGAAAAAGCAACAAAAATAATGAAAGGAGAGAAGAATGGAACAATAGAGTAATCAAAGATAAGAGTAAAATAGGAAATATGAAAGAAAACTTAGAGCACCAGAAATAAAAAGAAAAAAAGATAAAAAATAATGCAGAGGCTATGAAAAAGAAAAAATAATGAAAATAATGAAGAAAGAACCAAGGGGATTTATCTCAGTAGAGTTCAGGGCTTACCTGCTGGTTTCTCCCTTTGGATACTGCTCTGATGTCTGAGTTTGGTGTAAACCAATGTCCGGTGCTATCCTCGTCTGGCCCTCGTCAGCCTTTTCGAAGCTAAAAGCAATCTGCTGTTTGTGACTGATTCCTTGGCTTGGCTGCTCCTAGGATGTGCAGCTGTTCTGCACAGCTGGCTTTTATCAGCACTGGGTCCAGGGATGTGTTAGCAAATATTCTACATCCCTGCAGGATCTGCCTCTGCTTGTTTACCTGCTGATCTGCTATCAATCTTAGATTAGTAACAGACCCCTGACTATTTTTGAAAGGGCTTCTGGCAGAAACAAGGGGCTGTGATTCCTGAGACTCCCATGGGAGATGCCTTTTAGACTTCAGGGAAGATGGTAATGTGTTCCTCCTCCCCCAGGCCAGTAGTCTGAGTCTGTTCAGGATTATTTCCCTGTATTTGGTTGGGCTGGGCCCCTCATAGGCCTCCAGAGCCAAGATTTTGGGTCTGCTGGATGCTAGGAGGGTATTTCTGTGGCTCTTGCATGAGGGGGAAGCACCCATCTGTTTCCCAGGAAAATGTATGGATTAGCTGTGCCATACAGCCAATCTCTGATAACCCCTGAGTCTCTTTATATTGCTGTCTCCTCAGCAAGCATTAAGATGCAGGATGGGAGAAAAGAAAGGAAAAAATCCCCCAAAACAAAAAACCAAGACAGGGCAAAACTGAAAAAGGAACAAAAAAGCTACAGGATTGAGTGAACAAGTTTGACAAGTGGAATTCCAGAGGGTGGGGGGAGCATATCCCACTGGATAAGGTAATCGATTTTCCCCTGGAAGGGGCTAGTTCTTCTCAAGAAAGATGGCCGTTGTGGAGCCCAGGTATGTCCTGGTCCCCAACATCTCACAGCTGCTCCCCCAAATCTCTTTGCAGTGCTTCCCACTCCAGCCTCCTAGCATGACGCTAGGCTGTGCCACCCTCCCTTTGAGTAGCTGCCAACACAAAATCTGTGCTTTGCCCCTTTAAGGAAAAAAAATGGTGGGTTTGTCCCCAAAAGATTTCGTCTCTCAGCCGAGACAGCCCCATGGCTGGATGCTACATGGTGGGCTGGTCTTGGGACTCGCTCTCTGTGCTTGAGGGCCTGGTCTGTGGTCCTAGCTTCACTCCTCCTGTGAACACACTGCCCTTGTGTGTGCCTTGTGTGTGGGCCTGGCCCCTGCCCTTCCTACTGGTCTCGGGGTGGATTTTTGGCCATCTGGTTACAAGTCTCTTTTTCAGGTAGTGTTTGGTTTAACTCAGGTGATTGTCCTCCATTAATTTCATTTCCAGTCTGGTCTGGGAGGCAGTGCGCAATATATTCTCCTACTCGGCCACCATTTGCCAGTCCTCCCTGATTAATTTTATTTTCTCAGTAAAGTAAAATATAAGGTCATCATCTGAAAATAAGGATGGTGGATGAATTGCCCAGGGTTTAAGGAGAGAGGAAAAGATTAGAATAGTTATCTGAGACTGGTAGAGGGATTGAGTTAGCAGTGAGTTACCAGCATTAAGGGTCCACTGAGGTTTATGGTGAACCGCTTAACATAAGACTACTCAATGTGGATGTACATTTTTCTTTTGCCCGATTTAACCACAGAACTTACGGCAAATGGGTGACAAATAGTTGGATTTATCCAGGATTATGTTTTTTTTTTCAAACGTGTGACAAAGACAAAACTTAGTAAAGTATCTGACACTGAAGGTACTAATTAAACATTTATGTAAGTGATATGGAGTTAAGAAATATTTTGAGTACTGTTATTAATATGTAAATAAGCACATTTGAAAGTTATAGAGTGAAGAATTAAATTTCATATAATCTGTATTAAATGAAATATTATCATGATTCCTGGAAAATTATGAATCATTTCAATTTTTCTAAAAGTATACCAACAATGTTATGATTATTAATTATATCTCATATTATGAAATTAACTTTTTATGTTATCTGTGTGGTTCTCAAAGTATATATATGTGAATATGTGAATTTACATGTTTTATGTATGTATTTACTTATTTATTTTTAGAGAGCGGGGATGAGGGGAGAAAGAGAGGGAGAGAACATCAATGTGTGGTTGTCTCTCAATGTGCCTCCGACTGGGGACTCAGCCCACAACCCAGGCATGTGCCCTAACTGGGAATCAAACCAGTGACCCTTTGGTTTGCAGGCCAGCACTCAATCCACTGAGCCACACCAGCCAGGGCAAATTTACATGTTTTTATGACTAATCTATATACAGTTGTATTTAGTTCCTTATACACTCACTTAAAAATGGTAACAGTTTCTTTTTATTGAGCACCCACTATGCCCGAGGCACTTAATGAAATACTTTAAATCTATAATCACATATAATCTTTATAACAACTTTTTAAAGGATTTACTATTAGTGATCTTTTATGCCCAACACTATTGAACCTATAAGTAGTGAGGATGGAATTTATAGTCAGGTCTGTTTGACTCCCAACCAGAGGGCTGCTCATTGAGGCATGCTGACCTCATGGGTTATAATTCTCATCAATTCCATTAGCTGGAGAAAGCCCAAGACAGAAGCTGTTTAAAATTTAGGCAGATATTCCAAATGTTCATGTTTATACTTCCATTTACATTTAGGTCAGAGCCCCGTCCCCCTTGCTCCAATCGCCTTATTTCCCTTGGCCTGTCCAGAGGTCCCTAGACATCTCTCCCAATTTCAAGCTTCTTGTAGCCTAGTTTATCTGATTATTTTAGTTTCTGATTAGGTGTCATTGTTTTCACAGAGGCTGTTGAAATCTTTTATGTATGGAAATTTAGCGATCTTTCTTTTTCACCTTTGTATCCCCAGTAGGAATAGAGTTATTAATACACACTAGGCACTAACACACTTTTGTTGAAAAGATTGAAAAACAAATCACTTATGGGTTCCCATTATATTTGCTGGACCACAACCTGTTCGCTGTCTTTTGCACTCCTCACTCCCGCTCTGTTCTGCGCTCTGCTTGGTGGCGGACTTCTGCAGGTTGCCCTTCCCGAGCTGCAGTGTCAGCAGGCTTTTGCCTCTGTGGATGGAAATTGGAGAGTGAAAGAAAGGAAGAAATCAGAGTATTTCCTTTATGTTCTTCTTTTCTTGGAAGTTTTTCTTTTGGACCCTGGTTACATCAGACAGCTCTCCCCCAGTGTTCCCAGATGTTGTGAGGAAATCCCTATTGTGGCTTAAACTTCTGCTAGTGGTCTCAAGCTTCTGGCTCTGGAAATACCAGTTGCGTTCCCTCCAGTCCTGAGGGTAAATGGGACTTTTGCTATTGCTGATCTTTGGGTTGCCTTATTTCCCCTCTCTGGTTTCTCAGCAATTGTAACATTTGAGCGATCAGTGTCCTGGATTAAATTCCTTCTTTTTTACATGTTGGAAGTGGTTTCTATTTTCCTGGTTGGGAAATGACTGATAACATCCACTTTCATTTCTGTCTCTCTATCATTGGATTTTAGTACAGTAATATTAATTAACTTAATATTTAACAAAATATTGAACATTATTCAGAGAGACCCTATGTCAAATTTTTACTTTACTGGCTTGAAACACCTCCTCACTTCTTAAAATCTCATGTATTTTTTCCTTTTCTTTGGTTGGAAAAAGGTGCTATTCCTTAGGTCTGAAATATATTTCTCATCTTCTTTACATCTAAATTACTCTAACAAGCATTTTGCCAGACTCCATTTGGATGTGGCTTCTTCTAGGAGGCATTCACTCATTCTACGTTACACGGTATTCGATGCTCACTCTCAGTCTAGTACTTTTATTTTGTATTTCCTTACTTCCCAGTACCTACCTCAGTGTTATCACTCATCACATTATATTTTAAATGTACAGCACACAGTAATCTGGTCCAGATGGCAAGTGGTAGATCCTGCAATCACACTTACCAACTAAATTATAGAATGATCAACCTGGATAACCATTTAAAGACTTAGGTGAGCAGAAATTCTGTAACTAAGGACATAAAGAAGCCATGTTGAGACTGACAGGAGGGCAGAGACACTGAACGGGCTGGCCCCTCACCCACTATGGCAATTGAGAATCCAGAGGACTATCTCAGCTGCAGAGGTCCTCCCTGAGGAGAGAGGCATCTGAGCCCTACACCAAGCTCCCCAGCTTGGAAAACCAATTCCAGGAAGAAGAGCCCCCTTAACATCTGGGTTTGAAAATCAGTGGGGATTCCATCTATCCAGGCAAGACTGAAGGCTGCTGGGGACCTAGGCATTGTCTTAAAGGGCCAATTCACAAATTCTCACTCACAGACGCGCTCACTTTGGGCTGTGGCAATGGAACAGCTGTTCAAGAGGCACCAGAGACATACAGGGAAAAACTGAGTTTTGTGGCTTCAGGCTGAGGGCTCCCTGAGGACTCTCTGATACCATGCCCTGCTTGACCTGCACACTGCCCCAGGCTCTCTTAGGGTGACCCTCTTCCTCACCCCTCCCACCCTGCCCACAGTTAAAACTCATATTGAATTAGCCTCCACTGCACTTCACTAGCTAGTGAACTCCACTAGCTCCAATGTTACGATTTTCTGAGACCCTGCCCCACTGCAAAGGTCTACATGCCCCAGGCAGTTTGCAGCTGGCCTTTGTATATCCTGTGACTTTTGCTGAGTGGCATCAGGCCCAGGGCTGGAGCCAAATCTGAATGTGTATTAACCTGGTCAACACCACTTGCCCCATCATGGTGACTCCCTGAGACCCTGCCTTACCCAATTTGCATATTGCCTGAGGCTCTTTCAGCAGCTGAGCCTTAGAGGCAGCTGGCAGGTAGCATCAAGTCTCGGAGTTCTGTGGGTCTTTTGCTGACCTCCCCAGGTTTAGTACTGGTAGCAGCTGGCCTCAGTTTGTAGGATGGCCCCTGCCATGCACATCCAGGCTCAGCAAAGGCAGCTACCAATAGCAGATTGCTTTGTAGCTCCTAACAGTTAAACCTAGGCCAGATGCAGACTGTGTCTGACATTAACTTGCACCACAATCCTTCTCAAGAGGCCCCAGAACCAATTCACCAGGTGGCTGGATTTAGATCACCATTCCAATAGATACATAGCAGCACATCCAAAGGGAGGTCTTGCTAGGCACCAGACCCTGCCTGGGTGAGTCCTGCTCTGTGGTGTTAGCCCCAACCACAGTAGCTTGTATGCTATGATCATGTGAATCCACAGACAACCTAAGGGTCAGTCTCATCCACTGATGTACCAATAGCAATCAAGGCTCAACTATGACAGGAGAGCTGATACAACTCACCCAAGAGGCACCTCTGGAGCACCTAGCTCAGAGTATCAGGGAGACTGTGTGATTGGGCCCCATAGGACACCTCCTACAAAGGCCACCCTGCCAAAACTGGGTAAGAAGTAGTAGATCTACCTAATACACAGAAATAAACACAGAGAGGCAGCCAAAATGAGAACACAAAGAAACATGTCCCAAATGAAAAAGCAGGAGAAGTCTTCAGAAAAATAACTAAATGAAATGGAGTCAAGCAATATACCAGATGCAGAGCTCAAAATGCTGGTTATATGAATTCTAAAGGAACTTAGGGGAAGAATGAATGAACTCATAACTTCAACAGAGGGATAGTAAGCATAAAAAAGGGCATATAAACCATAGAAAAGAACCAGTTAGAAATGAATACAATAACTGAAAGGAAGAACATACTAGAATAATTTAACAGCAGATTACATGAACTAGAGTATTGAATCAGAGATTTGGAAGACAAAGTGGTAGAAAACACCCAATTAGAACAGCAAAATTAAAAAATTATAATAAAAATGAAGATAGTTTAGGGATCTCTGGGATAACATCAAGCATAATATTTGCATTATAGGGGTACCAGAAGGAGAAGAGAGAGAGAGCAAGGGATTGAGAACCTGTTAGAAGAAATAATGACTGAAAACTTCCCTAATTTGGCAAAATAAAAAGATATGCAAGTCTAGGAAGCACAGAGAACCCCAAACAAGATGAACCCAAAGAGGTTATCCTAATTAAACACATCATAATTAAAATGGCAAGGTTAAACACAAACAGAGAATCTTAAAGGCAGCAAGAGAAGATGGTTAGTTACCTACAATGGAGCTCCCATAAGATTCAGCTGATTTCTCAACCAAAACTTTTCAGGCCAGAAGAGATTGGCACAAATATTCAAAGTAAGGACTTAAAACCAAGAATACTCCCAGCAAGGCTACCAGTTAAAACTGAAAAAAGAGATAAATAGTTTCCCAGACAGGAAAAAGCTAAAGGAGTTCATTGACACCAAACCAGTATTACAAGAAATATAAAGGGATTTCTTTAAGAAGAAGAAAGAGAAAAAGGAACATAAATATGGATAAAAAAATGGCAATAACAACACACCTGTTCATAATCACTTTAAATGTAAATGGATCACATAGTCTAAAGACACAAGGTATTGTTCTTGGTTTCTCTTTCTGATAGCTCATTATTGGTGTATAAAAATGCTGTCAATTTCTGGGTATTGACTTTGTATCTTGCTACTTTGCTGAATTCATTTATTAGGTCTAGTAATTTTTTGGTGGAGTTTTTAGGGTTTTCTATGTGCAATATCACGTTGTCTGTGAATAATGACAGCTTTACTTCCTCTTTTCCAATTTGGATGCCACTTATTTCTTTTTCTTGTCTGATTGCAGTGGCTAGGACTTCCAGAACTATGTTGAGTAAGAGTGGTGAAAACAGATATCCCTGTCTTGTTCCTGATCTTAAGGGGAACACTTTTAGTTTTAGCCCATTGTGAATGACATTAGCTGTGTTTTTTATATATAGCCTTTATTATATTGAGGTATGATCACTCTAGTCCCACTTTGCTGAGAGTTTTTATCGTAAATGGGTTTTATGAAATGCTGGATTTTATCAGATGCTTTTTATGCATCTATCAATAGGATCATATGATTTTTGTCTTTCACTTTGTTTATGTGATGTATCATATTTATTGATTTATGAATATTTTACCAACCTTGCATCCCTGGAATAAATCCCATTTGATCATGGTGTATGATCATTTTGATGTATTGCTGGGTCCAGTTTGCTAATATTTTGTTGAGGATTTTAGCATCTATGTTCATTGGAAATATTGATGCCTATAATTTTATTTCTTTGCTGTGTCTTTACCTAGTTTTGGGCTTAGGATAATACTAGCCTCATAAACATAGAAATCTTCCCTTCTCTTGAATTTTTTTGAATAGCCAGAGAAGGATCAGTGTTAATTCTTCTTTGAATGATTGGTAAAATTCTCCTGTGAAGCTATCTGGCCAAGAACTTTTATGTGCTAGGAGTTTTTTGATTACTGCTTCAATTTCATTTGTTATTATTGATCTATTCAGGTATTCTGCTTCTTTCTGATTCAGTTTTGGGAGATTGTGTATTTCTAGAAATTTATCCATTTCACCCAGATTTACCAAGTTCTTGGCATATAATTGCTCATAGCAATTTCTCACAATTCCTTGTAATTCTGTGATATCAGTTGCTATTTCACCTCTTTCATTTCTGATTTCATTTATTTGGGCCCTCTTTCTCTCTTTTTTTGATGAATCTGATTAAAGGTTCATCAGTCTTATATATCTTTTCAAAGAACCAGTTCCTGGTTTCATTAATGTTCAGTATTGTTTTTGTTTGTTTGTTTTTTAGTCTCTATGTTGTTGATTTCTGCTTTGACCTTGATTATCTCCTTCCTTCCACTTGTTCAAGGATTTGCTTGTTGTCGTTTTTCTAGTTCTTTTAAGTGCAGTGTTGGGTTGTATATTTGAGATTTTTCTTGCTTCTTGAGGTAGGCCTATAGTGCTGTGAACTTTCCTCTCAGGACTGCTTTTGCTGTCTGTGTCCCATAGATTTTGGGTAGTTGTATGTTCATTTTCATTCATTTCCCAGTAATTTTTGTTCTCCCCCTTGATCCCATTGGTTACCCATTTGTTATTTAATAACATGCTATTTAGCCTCTAAGTATTTGAATTTTTTGAATCTTTTTACATTTGATTTCCAATTTCATGTCATTGTGATCTGAGAAAATACTTGTTGTGAATTCGATTTAGTTGAGTTTGTTAAGGCTTGCTTTGTGACCTAACATGTGGTCTGTCTTTGAGAATGATCTCTGTGCGCTTGAGAGAATGTCCACTTTCACCATTCTTACTCAACATAGTACTGGAAGTCCTAGCCTCAACAATCAGACAAAAACCAAAAGCAAAAACAAATGAAGAAGTAAAAGGGTTCAGTATTGGAAAATAAGAAGAAAAATGTCATTATTTGCAGGTGACATGATACTATATATAGAGAACCATAAAGATTTTGTGAAAAAACTACTAGAACTGATAAATTCAGAAAAGCAGCAGGATACAAAACTAATATTTAGATATTGGCTGCATTTTTTAAAATTTAAGTAATAACTTTATTGTTGTTCAATTACAGTTATCTACATCCTTTCCCCTCCCCTCCTCCCTTCCCCTTCAACCCCACCTTCCTCCCCAGCCTCCCTCCTCTCCCTTGGTTCTGTCCACGTGTCCTCCATAGTGGTTCCTGAAAACCCTTCTCCCCATTGTCCCCTCCCCCCTCCCCCCTGGCTATTGTTAGACTGTTCTTAATTTCAATGTCTCTGGTTATGTTTTTTGGCTGCATTTTTATACACCAATAATGAACTATCAAAAAGAGAAATGAAGAAACCAATCTTTACAATTGCACAAAGTATACCTAGGAATAAACTTAACCAAGAGGTAAATATCCTGGACTTGGAATTAAGTCATTGAAAAAACAAATTAAGAAGATACAAAAAATGGAAGCTTATATTGTGCTATAGATAGGAAGAATTAACATCTTTTTAAATGTCCATACTACTCAAAGGAATCTATACTTAGATTCAGTGCAGTTCGTATCAAAATCCCAATGGCATTTTTCACAGAACTGGAAGAATAATCCTAAAATTTATATGGAACCACAAAAGACCCTGAATAGCCACAGAAATCTTGATTAAAAACAAAAAGTTGGAGGTATTATACTACCTGGTATCAAACTATATTACAAGGCTATAATAATCAAAATAGCATGTTACTGGCATAAAAACAGAGACATAGAAATCCATGGAACAAAACAGAGACCTCAGAAATAAACCCATGGGTATATGGCTAATTAATATATGACAAAGGAGACAAAAACATATATTGAGGTAAATACAGTCTATTCAATAAATGGTGTTGGGAAAGTTGGACAGATATGTACAAAAAAATGAAACTAGGCCACATCCTTACACCATATACAAGAATAAACTCAAAATGGATTAAAGATCTAAATGTAAGAATCCAAACCATAAAACTCCTAGAAGAAAACAGAGGCAGTAAACTCTGACATTTCTCTTAGGAATATTTTTTTTCTGACAAATCTCCTCAGTCAAGGGAAACAAATGAAAAAATAAATAGGACTACATCAAACTAAGAAGTTTTTGCACAGCAAAGGAAAGCATCAACAAAATGAAAAGGCAACATACTGAATGGGGGAAGATATTGCCAGTGATATCCAATAAACAGTCAGTATACAAAATTTATAAAGAACTCACATGACTCAACACCGTATAAACAAAGAATACAATTAAAAAATGGGCAGAGGACCTGAATAGACACTTCTCCAAAGAGGACATACAGATGGCCAATAGGCAAATGAAAAGATGCTCAACATAACTAATAATCAGAGAAATGCAAATTAAAACCACAATGAGATATCACCTCATACCTATCAGAATGGGTATTATCAATAAGTCAACAAACAATGAGTGTTAACGAGGATGTAGAGAAAAATGAACCCTCATGCACTGTTAGTAAGATTACGTTTGGTGTGGCTACTGTGGAAAACAGTATGGAGGCTCCTCAAAAAATTAAAAATAAAATTACTTTATGACCCAGCAGTTCTAGTTCTGGATACATATCTGAAAAAATCCAAAATACTAATTCAGAATGATATATGCACCCTTATGTTTTTTGCAGCATCATTTACAATGGCCAAGATATGGAAGCAATCCAAGAGTTATCAATAGGAGTGGATGAAAAAGCTGTGGTACTTATATACAATGGAATATTACTTGGCCATAAAAAGAATGAAATCTTATCATTTTCTACAACATGGATGGACTTACAGTATATGATGCTTGGTGAAATAAGTCAGACAGTGCTGACTGGTATGGTTTAGTGGATTAGGCATCCTCCTGCAAACTGAAAGGTCACTGGTACAATTCCTGGTCAGGACACATGCCTGGGTTGCAGGTCATGGCCCTAGTTGGAGGCATGTGAGAGGCAACTGATTGTGTCTCCCTCCCTCTTTCTCCCTCCCTTCTCCTCTCTCTAAAAATAAATAAATAAAAATCTTTTTAAAAAAGAAATAAGTCAGACAGAGACAAATACCATATGATTTCAGTTATATGTGGACTCTAAAGAACAGAATAAGTGAAAAAAACAAAACAGACATGGACTCATATAGAGAACAAACTGAGGGTTTTCAGATGGAACAGGGCTTGGGAGATGGGTGAAAAAGGTGAAGAGATTAAGAAGTACAAATTGGTAGGTATAAAATAGTCACAGAGTTATAAAGCACAGCATAGGGACCTGGCTGGTGTGGCTCAGTGTATTGAATACTGGCCTGTGATCCAAAAGGTCACCAGTTTGATTCCTGGTCAGATATAAATATAAGTATTATATATACAATATATAAATATTGTAATTGTAAAATAAACTTTTAAAGTGCATGGTAGACTTTTCTCATGAATTCTGGTAGAGTAATGGCCCCAACTGTGTGAGGATACCCTGGATTTTCTCCTTCTGCATATACTTAATGACCTATATCTTCCTTTCATTTATAAAGAACTTTTTTCAAACCATTTTTTATGTTCAGGTTTAAAAATAGGATATTAAATATGTTCTTATATCTTGATAAATTGCTTGCCTTTTATGGTATGGTATCTTTTTCTTTAGCTTGTTTTTATGTACAGGGGCGGTCAAAAGTAGGTTTACAGTTGGATGTATGGAAAAAGACACGTAGGTTATGATTATTACAGTCCCTTTACTAGTTCGAAAGAATGCTGATCACAGCCCTGACTGGTGTGGCTCAGTTGGTTGGGCGTCATCCCACCAAGTGAAGGGTTGCAGGTTTGATTCCCAGCCAGAGCACATGTCTGGATTGCAGACCGGGGCCCCCGTTGGGGGTGTGCAGGAGGCAACTGATCGATGTTTCTCTTACCCATCAATGGTTCTCTCCATCTCTTTTTCCGTCCTTTCCTCTTTCTCTAAAAAGAAATAAAATCTTAAAAAAGAAAAAGAATGTCACTCACAACTGTAAACCTATTTTGCTCACCCCTGTATGTTTTGTAATATAAATGTAAAACAAGTTCATCAGCTTCCTTGTAGAAGGGTCAGTGGAAGGGGCAGCAGGCACTATGTCCAGCTGCAAAGGTAGCAAGAAGCCCCTGAAGCAGCCCAAGAAGCAGAGCAAGGAGAGGGATGAGATAAGGCATTCAAGCAGAGGCAACAAGAGGAGAAGAAACCCGAATGGCTAAAGGCAAAGGCTTGAGGAAGGGCCCCCTGGCCACCAGTGGAATTAAGATATCTGGCAAGAAGTGAGCTGTTGGCTGTGCTTGGGGCAATGGTGATCCTTAATTCCATCTGTGTTTTAGCTTCTGGATTCCCTGTCATAATGTCTGTTTCCATCTATAGCTAGAATGAAGTGTTGTTTTGGAGCCATTTATATATTTAAAAATAAACTTTTCAAAAAATTATAATAACCATACAGTGGGTCATTTCTTTAGTTCAGACATTTTCACCTTAGCTGTGAAGTAAGAGTAAACTCAGTGCAGAATCCTGTTGGAGTGTGTTCTTGTCTCTGTACTTTCCTAAATTCTGTACCACCTGGAATTAAACAAACTCATTTGAAAAAAAAAAGTTTAGTATATTTAATTTTTCTAATTTAAATTTATCCATTTTAGTCATTTAAATTTATCTCCCTTATTTAAATCACATAGTAATCTATAACATGTATAATATTTCCATAGAAAGTGCTAAATTTTTATTGTTTTTACCCTACCAACTTATCTAACAATAGTATAGAGCTGCACTGTCTAACTTGGTAGCTACCAGCCACTTGTGGCTATTAACAATTGAAATGCAGCTAAGTCCAAGTTAAGATTTACTGTAAATATAAAACATCCACTGAATTTCAAAGACAAAATAAGAAAGCATGTAAACTGTCCCAAAGATTTGTGTATTGATTACTTTGAAATGACATTATTTTGGGTATATTAGGTTAAGAGTATGTATAGTCAATCTCACCTATTCCTTTTACTTTTGAAGTACTTTACTTTAAAATGTGGTTATTAGAAAAATTTAAATCACACAAGTGGCTTGCATTATATTTCTGTTGCACTGCATAGAACTTACTGGCTAATGGGGGAATTTGCAGAGGCACAAGACCTGCTTACTGGCCTAATATCCGGCCCTTGTTCATTGTACATTGCTAGGGCAGGTCAGCCAATATGACCATGAAAAATAATAAAGTGAAAAGCCCACTGGTTGCTAATGTTTATTAATAGGAAGATACAATAATGTACTGTATAGTTTTTAGTGAAGGGATCAGGAGGGTTAGTCTTCATATTAGCAGGTAAACTGCTTGTTCTCATCCACTGGAGCAGTCAGATGGAACTTGATTTCATCAGATGATAGAGTAACACACTGTGAATAATGAAATGAAATGTAATGTTCATCTCTGTTGTATTTTCCTTTCCTCAAAAAAGATGGAGCAAAGTGGCATGGATTTTTCCTGATAGGAACTCTGTTAAAGCATCAATGGCACTCAAAATATTCTGTGATAATGTTCCAGTAAGAAGTCAGTACATTTGGTCAGTCAACTGATAATGCATGAAGCTAAAAATATTTCCTAGGCTTTATAGCAATTGTATCTTACATAGAGTAAGCATTCAGTAAATACATATGGATTTGATTTTTGTTTTGATGCTGGTTGGCAAGTTTCTAGAAACTAAAAGGCACTGATAACGGGATGTACATCCCAATAACAATATATTGATACTTGATGTGGGCTATGCTGAAAAGATAGCAATCTACCCATGGACCAGAAGTTAGCAATAGCCAAAAATGCACATTCTGTTTGTTTTTACATCATTTCGTTTTAGGAAAGAGCATCTTATATGCAAGGTGGGGCAAAAATAGGTTTCCAGTTGTTTGTATGGAAAATGATACAATAGTAAATAATAATACAAGAATAAACTCTGTGTTTTGTGTAATCACAACTATAAATCTACTTTTGCACCACCTTGTACATGTACTCACGCATACATACTCATATACACATACATATAAACATACAAAGAAAACACTGATATGTAATAATAGTTTATGGTACTGGCACAGCTTCCTTAAGCTCATACATATCTTTGAGGAAAGCATTGATCTCATTTTACAGAATACAAACATTTATTGAACACTCACACTATATCAGTCACTGTGCTAGATTCTTACATTCATGACACCATTGAGTATTCTCAACAGCCTTGTGAAGTACATATTTCTATTATGTATAAATTATAAATAAAGAAATGAGGGTCAGAGTGGTGTATTAAGATGCCCAGCATCACAGTAAGTGGCAGAGCTTCAATTCCAAACCATGAAAAGGGACTCCAGAGTCCCTGGTATTCTTCCTTTAGTCACGTAGCTATTTGCTAGACAAACAAGACCAGTGGAAGAGAAGCAGAATCTTAAGAAGGAGAGAGAAAGAAAAGGTAAGAAAACTATACAATAAATCATTAATTCAAGGAAGCTTGTTAGAAGCTGGAGTCTGAAACTGAGTTACTGGGGTAAAGAGCCAGCACACTCAAAGAATTAGTTAACTTTTAATGAACATGTAAGTGCTAAGCTTAGTGCCAAGTATTTTATATGCCCCATTTTAACTGACTTAATTCTCACAGGAATAATAAAATGAGTATTGTAATCATCTCCATTTTAGAGATGAGGAAACTGGCATGGAGAGTTCAAATATCTGTACCAAGCTCATGTAGCAGGTAAATGGAGAATCTGATATTCAAATCCAAGTTTTGTGGTTCTTGGGCCTGTGCTTTCACCTACTATGCTATTCCACTAGCCACTAACATGAGAACATAATTCAGCCTATTTTTAGAATAAATACATGTGTACCTCTGTGGCCTTTAGAATGAATTTTTATTCTCTCACTGTGTGTGTAAAGTTGTTTGTGCTGGAAGACTAGGATACTGTCTTCTACAAAAAAAGAAAGTTACTCCCCCAAAAACCTGTCATTCTCAGAAAGCACTAAGAAAAAATGAGGCAAGAAGCATTTTGTAGATAATTCAACCATCATTATGCCATAGGCAAATCACCAAGTTATATACTGTCCCACATTATCTAGCTTCCTTGTGTTTAGATTAAGGCCATGTGAGTAGTTCTTGCCAGTGGGCTCTAAGGATAAGTGTAGTGTGTTTATTACAATATATGTGGGCCAAGGCGGTAAAAATTTCAGGCATGGCTCTCCAAGGGAGCTTTCTTCTTTCTGTGGTTACTGCGTAGGCTTCATCTTCCAGGTGGTGTGGCTAGAAATGGCTAGAAATCGGTACTCCGACAACTTATGTTCTTGGGCAAATGTGTAGAGTATAGTCTCCTCCAAATCATATTAGATATATAGCATGGAAAGAAATGAGTCTTTATTGTGATAAGTCATTGAGAATTTGAGGTTCTTTTGGAGCTGTACCGTAACCCAGCCTATTCTGCCTAGTAAGTTTCTACCAGGTTACCTTGAGGGTATGTCAGCAGTCTGCTTGACTTTGTATGTCAAACTTCAGGGAGATTAAAAATAGATGCAAAGCCTGGAAACTGCTCTTACATGATTTTCAGACTCCATTTATTCTCTCCCTTGAAGCAGTTTGGAATTACCAGGGCTTTGCAGGCATTCTCTATTTCTACCATTTTTCAACAAACAACAGAAGCAAAAATAATGGCAGCAAAACTAAACATTCTATCACCCTGGCTGGTGTGGCTCAGTGGTTGAGTGCTGGCCTGTGAACCAAAGGATCGCTGGTTTGATTCCTAGTCAGGACACATGCCTGGGTTGTGGGCCAGATCCCCAGTGGGGGTTGTGTGAGAGGCAACCACACACTGATGTTTCTCTCCCTCTCTTTCTCCCTCCCTTCCCCGCTTTCTGAAAATAAATAAAATCTTTAAAAGAGTAAACATTCCAGAAAATTACAAAAAAAATCACCAGCTGTTCATAGCTGCTCTGCTTGTTCTAAATGGCTAGGGTAACAATTGCTGAGACCTAGAATTTTGCCTGAGAAAAAAATAACTTATGTTATGAAGATCTAATTGTATGTCTAACAATAACAAACATAGGGAGATGGTTGAGAGACCAGGTTGATGGTGTGAGTCTTCATAAATATTGGCAATTTCTAAAGAATTTTCTTTTCTCTCTTTGATTTGCCATTGACCCTATTTGAATCACTGAATATTAGACCACATACCTTTGTTTCTGGTCCTTTGCTCTCTTGACGTCTCCCCGCCACATTTTATTAAGAAACCTAAATGGAGATCAGAGGTAACTTGAATGAGAGTCATATATATTTAAAGGAGAAAAAAGATTGATTGATTTGATTCTACTCTGTGTTGAGAGTTATTTATGTAACATTTCAAAAATTACTTTAACCTTTATTATCTGAGTTTATTTTCAATCAATGCTTAGAACAGTTTAGTTTTATTTTTTTTAAGTAGCAGGACAGACATCACTATCACAATAAAGCAGAGTTAAACCACAGTTACCTACAGCTACAATGAGTGACAGAATTTTGACTCATACCTTGATTTTTTACAAAAACATGGAATTTAAAGCATTCTATTTTAGGTGACTCCAGAGTTCACTTTTAGCACAGAAAAAAGGTAGTGATTTCTGGGGCACAATGTGACAGAGGCTGCTAGTTGTCCCCTCATACCTATCCTTTTTTCCTCCCATAGGAATAGAATTCTTAGAGGACCGTGTATCTGCCCAAAACAAAGAGTAAAATGTCCCCACCTCCCTTTGACCCAGGAATGGCCATGATTTGAACAAAAAGATGTAACTAAAATCTGTGGCAGCTTTTAGGCACTTCAGGAGACAGGTAGCAAGCAACTTTTACCCTTTTCATCTTCTTCATCCTTCCACCATTCCGCTCCTTGTCATGTGGCTTTTTGGGGCAAAGGCAGGAAGGCTGTGCTCTCGCGTTGGTGATACAGCGACCTGGGAAGCACAGGAGTCGATGAGGGCTTTGCAGATCAGAGCTGCCAGTCCAGCCCCATGCTGTGTCACTTTAGAATTTCACTTGAAAGGGAAAACAATCTCTATGTTGTTTAAGCCACTGATATTTTGGGTGCTCATTCTTGAAGCTGAATGAATTTAACTGGTAAATGTGGTCAAAGAGTTATCTCCAGGCAGAGCTCAGATTCTCAGGTCAAATGCTTGGAATAACTAGCTTTTATAGAGTCTGTGGAAGGCAGAGGGTGACTAAGGCAGAGGGCATGTTTTCATCTTCCAAAATATGGAGATTTTAATCATCTTTTGTGTAGAAGCTTTTAGTTAGACAAACACATATGTGACATGAAGAATTTTCTGTCTTCATTCTTTTCCTTCTTACTGCTTGTGGGGAAGGGGTCTTTTGGCATATTGTATCAATGTAATGTTATTAAAGACAAAAAGGAATGTTTGACTTATAGATGCTCAGCTATGAAGAATTTGAAAAATTCATTTCATTCTACAACTATGGAGGAGCTAGAAATAAAGGCGTGTATGGCCTTGATTTTGGAGAGAGCATGAAAACCAGGAGCCAGGAGCAGAAGTGAGGAAACAAGAGAATCTAAAGGGACATACAGGAGAGAGAAGATTCCCAGATCCTCATCTGAGGCTGGCTCGGTATAGATCAAAAGGGATCAGGGTAAGAGAAGAGATATTTAGATGCCCCTCTATGAGTGTTCCTCAGGGACTAATAAGATGTTTATTTCTAATAATATGTTCGTTGGTCTTTATGTCTGTCCAATGCTGTGGGCCATAGAAGAAGGGGTTACATAAGGCCAAATACTTCTTATCAAATGGACATGTTTGTGAAGGGAACTGATTGGAAGGAAAATGCCATGCTGGTAAAATGAGAATTTGGGGTAATATATTTTTAGTGACTAGTTTTAGACTATTCTGAGGTGGAAGAATTAGCATATTTTTGTTGCACAGTTGACAACTTTGGAGAAAGGTGTGTGGGTTCTTGTTTGGGGACCTGCTCCAGGAAAATGAAAGAAATGTGTTTTTGGGGGTTCAAATAACAAAATGTGGCACAGAGTTGGGGGAGAGGAACATTTTCCTACCTCAGCAGGAAAGCCAGCGTCCCTCTCCTACCCATCTCAGCAGATTTCAGCAGCAGTATCCTTGGCAGAAACTTTTGCAGGCTTGTGTATGGTGTCATCTGCAGCGGGCAGCACCCTCGAGTCCTGGACGGGGAGGGCAGGAGTGTGAGAGAAGACATGGCAGAATGAAACTGGGTAAAGAATGAAATGAACGGCTGGTTTGTGGGCATACGTGGACGCTCTTTGCGGACATCCTAAATGCTGGGGACACTGGGGGCAGCAGGATTCTCCCTGAGATGGTGGGGAAGGGAAGGGGCTAAAGGTCATCAGTATCTGGACATATGGTGAATCATAAGGTAGCAGAATGGGGATTCGTCAGAACAGTGGGCTGAAGATGTTTCAAGGAGAAAGAGTCAGTGCGTAGCCCAGAGAAAAGTGAGGATGCAATGTTTAGTAAGAGCTCTGGTGTGAGTAACTTCAAAGGGACACATGGGGGATTGATATAGTTGCCGACTGTGTAGTAGAGACCGTGATTTCATGTAGTATTCTGTAGTCTCAGGATTACATGAGTAAAACTTAATTCTATTGTGGTCCATATCAGAGGTTAGCAAACTTTTCTGAAAAGGGACAGATAGTGCCAGCTAACCAACCCAACGGATTAACCCTAAGCTTTCTTCATGAATCAGAATGCTGGGGAAACTCTGAAAGGGTTATTATTTTTTAAAACAAAAAGAAACCGCTACAGTCAATAGAGAATCTTCTTATTTAGATTTTAAAATGTGAGATGGGATTTTTATAGCCAAAAAAAAAAAATATCTCCCTTTTGGCATTTCCAGTGTTTTTATTCAGTACCAATCCTTTTTCCATTCTCAAACCAGCAAATTTCCTCCAATGTACTAATAAAAGCAGTTTCAGTTAAGTACTCCTACCTCTGAGCAATTTCTCTTGATGTGACATTTCTGCAGACATTACTATTTTAAAAGGTACAAGCCTGAAAGAATAGTTTTTTAAAAAAGTGCTTTTGTGTGGGTTGGCACACTAAAGGAATTTTTTTTTCCAAATTGGTCATAAGGTTTTTGAAGTGGGTGGAAAGAGTATATATTATAGTCTTGGGCACCATTTTAGAAGATGACAGGCAGCTTCATTTTAATAAACGAAGTTGACCCTAGAATTGTGAAAGGCACAAAAGTCCATTTTGATTTGTAACTTGAGCAGAGAGGACATGAGTAATCTAGGGAGCGTCCATAGTATCGGAAACCTCCGGTTTTCATTTGTGCAAACTTGTGCCTCAGCCCTCTTCAGGAATACTGAAATAGACCCAACTTTCAAACAAGTCGTTCTTTGAAAATCCTTATTGTTCCCCGGGAAGCTTTCCAGTTCCATATTGGAGAGACTCATACTTGATAACAAATGGCTCTTACTAGGGACGTAGTAGTAATAGTAAATACCAGTTTGCAAAGGGTTTTCTTGTGGTTGTTACTACGGTGGAGAAAGGCATAGTAGAGATTGAAAACGACCAATGGATATACTCAAGTAAACCAGTATTCTGTAGTCTTAGTATTATATTAGTAAAACTTAACTTTCTCGTGGTCTGTATCAGAGGTTAGCAAACTTTTCTGAAAAGGGGCAGATAGTAAATATTTTAGGTTTTGTGGGTTTCTTACTGCATTTGGGCTGCTATAACAAATATGACAGAGTGAGTAGCTTATAAACAATAAACTTCTCACAGTTCTGGGAGACTAGAAGTCCAAGACCAAGGCATTGGCACATTGTCTGGTGAGAACATGCTTCCTGATTCATAGATGGCCATCTTCTTATTGTGTCCTTACATGGGACATAGGGTAGGGGAGCTCTGTGGGGTCACTTTTATAAAAGCACTAATCCCATTCATAAGGGTTCCACCCTCATGATCTAAGATCCTCCCAAAGGCCCCACCTCCTTATACCAATGCATCGGGGATTAGGTTTTAGCATATGAAGTTTTGCAAGGACTAGTGTAAGTGCCAGATAACCAATTTAGTGGATTAGTCCTAAATTAATCCACAAATGTTCAGTCTATAGCAGTGAGCCATTTTGTCCCTATTGAAGTGATGCAAGTCTACCCCTGTAGTGAGGATGCAACCATAGATGATACATAAATAAATAGATGTGTCTATGTTCCAAAGTTCTAGTGAAACTTTATTTGTAGAAATTAGCAGTAGGTTAGATTTGGCCTGTGGGCTGCAGTTTGCACATTCCTGGTCTCTATTGTCTGAGTTGAACTGTATAGTAATGAAGAGCAACTAACAGTGAATGGTTCTCAAATGTGGTCTCAGGGCCAGCAGTATCTGGGGACTCGTTAGAAATGTACAGCATTATCCCTCACTCTTGACATATAAATCAGAAACTCTAGGGCATGGGGCCCAGCAGCATGTGATTTAAGAAGCCCTTCATTAAATTCCTTCTTTTTGTGATTACCTCCTCAACTAAAATACTATGGGGAGGAATCTGCCTATGCTCTTTTAATGAACTTTTGGAGGAGGAGATACTATATATTGTTTGCTAAAATTTATTGAAATAAAGAATCATTACATTAAAAAAGAAGCCCTTCAGGTGATTCTGATGCATGCTTGTTTGAGAACCACTGTTGTTGGCAAAGCTTTTGTAGTTGACAGGAACAGAAATCTACCCAAGCTAGTTCAAATAAATGTCTTACTGAAACTGCTGCATCAGGCAATCTCTAGTATCTTGGTGCCTTACATCAGAGGTTTATTTTTTGCTTCTGTCGCAGTTTCTTGTGGGTAGGTGGCCTCCGTGTTGTGGCTTTGCTGCCTGGAACTCTTGGCTCTAAAGTTGTTGCCATAGATGAAGAGACAGCTGGAGGATTGGGTTTTGCACCGTGTTTTTAAGTGCCAGGGTTGGAAGTGGCTAGTATCAGTGCTTCTTGAACTTTAGTGCACATCAGAGTCACCTGGGATCTTGATACAATGAGGATTTTGGCTCAGGAGGTCACAGGTGGAGCCTGGGATCCTGCATTTTTAACAAGCTCCAATGTGATGGTGATGCCACTATCCTGCAGACCACATGTTGAGAAGATAGGGCTCACCTCCCTTCTAGGCACATCCCACTCATCTGAATCCTTCACGTGGCCCCAACCTAACTGCAGAGGGGTTGAGGAACAGTTTTCTTGTGTGCCCAGGAAGAGGCATTATTTCTGCTACGTGAGCCTGCGATAAGCAACCCCATGGAGTCAGGGCTAGAAATGATCTCTGAGTCTGCATAGTCACCATGGTAGGCTAATGATGTCACCATCCCTTCCCCAAAATGTCTACATCCTAATTCCCTTAGCTTGCTGTATTACCTTACATACAAGAGTGACACTGAAGTTTTGATTAAGGATCTTGAGATGGGGAGATTATCCTGAATTACCTGGATGGGTCCAATGGAAATACCAGGGTCCTAATAAAGGGAGGCAAGAGTTTTATAATAGGGACATAGAAGGAAAGGCTACATGACAACAGAAATAGAAGGAGAGAAAATATATTGCAAGATAAAGTCTCAGAAGTGAATAGCATATCAGTTTGGCAACTTAAGAGGTGTGAAAATATTATATATAATTCTTTATCTGCATCTCTGATTCTTAGCTCAGATTTCTAGAGGTGGGATTACGGGGAGATTATGTATACATGTTTGGTGACGGAGGCTTCACATAGACCGGCTCAGACTGACTGGAGCTCTTAAATTCTATTGGTGTGTGCTCTTGGTTGGGGGCCATCTCCCATCTAAGGCAGGAAGATTGTGGCTGCAAAGAAGATGAAACAGTTGCTGGAGTTGATCAACTGGTTATGAAGAGTGGAAAGTATGTGCTGGGGTACAAGCAGACTTTAAAGACGATTGGACAAGGCAAAGCAAAACTGGTCATCCTCGCCAACAACTGTCCAGCCTTGAGGAAATCTGAAATTAAGCGCTATGCCACATTGGTCAAGATGCGTGTCCATCACTACAGTAGCAATAATATTGTATTGGGCACCGTGTGTGGGAAATACTACAGGGTATGCACACTAGCTATCATTGATCCAGATGATTCTGATATCATTGGAGGCATGCCAGAACAGACTGGTGAAACGTAAATCATGCAAAATTTCTCTTTAATAAAACTGGCCGGAGCTTGGTTTAAAAAAAACATTCTATTGGTATAAGCACGTGGCCTGAAGAAGCAGTTCTGTTCCTTTCTGCATTATGGCTTTTAGGGAGCAGGCCTTGATTCTTTCTCTGCTGAAAACAGGTCTGAGGGAGGATGGACCAAGGGGAAGCCAGCCCTAAGTTGTTAGCATACAGTGGGAAATGGCTGATGTCACCTCTGAGGTACTGCCCATTTAGTCTGGACACAACCATTTGAATGTGGTTAAATGCACACATCTTGTCATGGAAGCTACTGGGCTTTATCCATTTGCACCTAATGGCATCCATGCATTAGGCTGCTGACACTTCGAGACTCGGGCCATTGACTTAGGGCAGAGTATTATAATACAGGTGCTTCAAAGTGGGGAGCTACTTAAATATTCATGATATTTCAAAAAAAACCAAACAAAAAAAAACATCCAGAAGACTAGTAGACGTGACATGCCATTTATTACTCATGTTATAGTGCACCAGCGGTGGCGGGTGGGTTCCAGTCTGAGGCTTATTATAAGGGGTCCCAGACAAAGGAGGTACATGTCCTATGGGTGACTCTAAACTACGTTACCTCAATGTGTGCATACAGAAAGAAAAGGTTAAGAACCGTCACAGGACCAGAAGCTGCTCCCAAAAAGAGATAAGGAGGAAGTTACAATCCATTCCCAAAACAATACACATTCCCTCTGGCCAGAGGCCCTCTGACTAGCCCTCAGTCATGGGAGGAAGAAAGGCCATGTATATTGACCCCACAAGTATTCATTTGTATCAAAGCAAATCAGTTATAATTCAACTAGCTTACTCTGTGCAAGGATAATATGGGTAAGTACTAGGCCTCTGCCCATGGGGATCTTACAGTCTATCAAGTTGGACAAATATGTGGGTAATAGGCAATAATACAATAGGATTTGGGCTAAACTATGTTCCGATAAGATCACAGAAAAGGTAGCAACTAGTTCCAACACGGCTCACAGCAGCTTTCTCAGGTGCTCACAGAGATTTTCTAAATACAGGAGAATATATGTTATGGGAGACTAGAAAGTGGAAATGAAGTGTGGTAATCAGGAATATCATAGAGCAAAAAGACTGTCAAAAATGAAGTTGGAAGGCCTTAAAAGCCCAGTTTCCTGATATCAAAATTTGCCCAAGGTCAACTCTGTTTCTTTAGGAGGTTCTTAAGATCTATAACTGTAATTTTCATTTCTTCTGGCACTTGCCTATGCAAAAAACTCTGTCAAACAAATGAGAGAAGACAGACCACCTGTTCAGCCTGCAGAGCTCAGGTGCCCTCGAAGCAGCTGCTATGATGAGTCATGGAGTATTCCCTGGTGCTTTGTTGCCTGGAAATAGGAAAGGTACCCCTGGCCGTGACAGTGGCTTTTTGGAATAATCTCATTAGCAGTCTAGTTGGAACTTTCCCAAGGTTCACCTCTTGGTTACTTATATTCTTGACCTTTAAAGTGAGTTTCAGTCTTAATTCCAAGGCGAGCTGAGGGTAAGAAGCTCAAACCAGGGGCTCTGATGGGCATTTCTCTTGAGCCCTGCTATTATTGCAGGCTGTTGAGAACAAGGATCAGCCACGGGCATCCTAAAGGGTACAAGAGACAATGAGGAGTTGATGTTTGGGAAAGTAGGGGTAACAGATCAGTGAGAGAAGAGTGATGATTTCATCATTTGGAATCATAGAGAAGATGTTATCACTGACATACAGTGTATGAGGGATCTTGGTGTTAAACTTAATCTGCTTCATGCACTTAGAGGATGGAGGACAGCTTTGTCTTGTTATTTCTTGAACAGTCAGCACATATTTATGGAACCGAGAAACCCTCTCCATTCTAGGATTGTTCATGATCATCAGTTGTGCTTCACAAAGAAATATTTTAAAAAATTTAAACACATTTTGAAATCTGAACTTCAGGTATCAACATTAGAAGCTATTTTAGTTCCTTTGTGCACTTGGAGGTTGGAGGTTTTAGACTTTAAAATTGCAATTGAGACTTTTAGTTTCTTCCTAGGAGATTTACCTTACAGCACATGGCTGCCACCAGATGAGAGATGGAACTAGATATCTGCATCAGCTTTTCAGCTTGCCTGTTCTCTGCCAGCTGCAGCCGGACACATGCCACCATAGCCCAGAGCCTCACTGTGCTTGCCCATAAAATGAAGACACAATGGATAGTTCCTACATCACAGATCCCCCTGCTGAAAGCACAGTTGCAAAGCAATAAAATACTTAAGTGCTAAATGATCCATTACCTGTTTGAGCTGACAACTGACTTTGTTCTCTGATAGCATTTTACTCTTATTCAGGCCTCTTCCTACAGAAACTTTCCCCACAGTGGTACTCTGTCTATATTTTGTTAGTGCCCTCACTAGCACATTATTACTTTAGATAAAAGCCTTTTTTAGAAGTAGCCTAGATATATTGATTTTGAAGATTCTTTAAATCCATTTTGGAAGGTGGTGGAGTGTAAATAATTACCAACACCTGAGCCATCATTTAAGCAGGCAGATTTGCCCAAGTGCTAGGCTGTTACTATGTATGTGGGAAAAGATGGGTCCCTCCATTCTCCTTCTGGTATTTCCAGCCTGTAGCATGTTGCCTGCACATAATAGGAGCCTGATAAAGTTTTGATGATAAATGAACAAAGGGGAGTTGAACATCCTAGCATCCCAACTGAGATAAAGGAATGTGGCACAAAGGATAGTGATTCCTGTGGGGAGGAGATAATGACTGTGCATGGGGTAGGTGTGACACGGAGAGAGAATTTATAGACTGTGAAAATTAGGTGTGAGCTTTTGTAATTTTGGGCTTCCTCTAGTTTCAACATAGCTGATGTGCTGATGTGAAGGAGAGTATAAAGCAGTTAACTCTAATAGGTTTTACCCTGTATCTACAGTCTTCCTTAACCAAAACAGAACACTGTTCCTTAAAATTCAACTGGGATATTGAAAGTTCACAATTATCTCTGAGTGGGAAGTTGATTTTGTGTTTTAAGATATAGTTTGAAGTCATTCAATTACTTTATTTATCATTCTTCTTCTCATTCTGAAATCCATATTGGGTTGGGAAGTCTGGAGGTAGTGGTTAAGATTTAGAAATATCCCTAGAGATCAACCCTGGGTGTCTGTTTAGGGATTGGATTGCTGGGGCTCTGCTAGTGAAATTAAACCATGATGCGCTCACAGTTTGCATGCATATAAATCTACACGGTGTCCTAAGTACGTCTTTGTAAATGCAACCCCCTTTGAGAACTGTAATGAGAGATTTGAGTTAGTGCCCCCCCCCCCCACTATGTCTTAGTACATTTGTTTGTCTCTCTTTCAGGACTATAAATTCCCAGTGAATAAGAACTATGTCTCGTTCACCACTGTTTCTCCAGCTCTTCAACTTAAATTGATTCCTAATCAACTTAAAATGATATACTTCTGTAAACTTTTGTTGAATAAATAAAAAAGAGCAGCTTGAAATAGCTGTGGGGGCTTGGGCTCTGGGTCTTGAATCCATTTGTGTATTTCACTAGCTATGTGAGCACAGGCTACACACATTTCTGAGTCTCCACACTATTTTAGATGAATAAGGAATAATGTTCCTATAAGGTTCTGTGAAGAGTAATTGATAGGCTATATGTATATTTGCCTCATAATAGAGACTTAATATTCATCTCTTCCATCTTTGATAGAAGTATTATCATAAAGCTTTACTTTAATTGTATTCTTAATAGCCAAAGAAATGGTTGTCCCTTTTTAAGATCATAAAGGAAATCTGTTCTTCAGTGGTTATGTTTTGCTTTCTGCTGGTTTGTCAGTTTCCATCACTGATATTGAAGCTTTTGTACTAAAGCTCTTCTCCCAGGAATGCAAATAACAGAAAATGCTGTAGCTGATTCCAGTGAGAGTTAACCAAAAAAGGAGATTTCTAATTTGAGATTTGACACCCATTTTAGCTAAGAGTAAGGTTTGGCAAATATTTAAATGTATTACACTTCTTGAAAGGACTTCTGCTGAATTTTATAAAGAAAGATTAAAGCCGGCTGGGCGGCGGGGGAGGGGGGCAGTGGTGTGGGGGAAATGCAGCCAACTGTCCTTGAACAACAGTAAAATAAAATTAAAAAAAAAGAGTAAAGTCTTAAGGTTTAAGTTTTGATTCTATATATTTTCCACTTTTAATATAGTAAGTCCTCTGAATCTTTTTCTTCTGTAGGGAAGTGTAACCGGTGCGCCACAAGAATTTTTAAAACATGCAATACTTGACTATTCAGTTGGGGGCACTTACCTACCTCTTTTCATTTAGATTGTCAAATAAAAAATGACAACAGTCAACACAACAATAGCCATCTGGCGTGAGTGCCCTGTCTTGAACCATAAATATATAGGTCATGTAATAGAGTTGCATCTTATTGGTCATGTTGTGTAATAAGGTTGCGTCTGATTGGTTACTTCTTAGTACCAGAAATCCTTATATGCAAGAATAGGCACCAGACTTTTTATTATTTATTTAGCACTACATTTTTAAAAAGTCACTTTGGAACAAAAAAGGTAGGTAATTACTATTATTATTTTTTGTAAATGAAGCAAAATTATACCTTTTTTGGGTCAAATCAGCAAAAATATATTTTTTGGTATGCTGCAGAATTTTAGTAATTAGTTTATGTGTGCCAGAGATGAAAAAAGGTGAAAATTGCTGTACTTGATCATTTAGCTTTATTACAGTGAGAAGCCTGATATTTTAATTCATAGTTGAATCCCATGTTTTTCTAGAACATGAATGATCAGTAGGGCAACTTTAGAGTATTTAAAGTTTATTGAGTGCTTAATATGCCCTAGGTATTTTGCTAAGGGCCTATATATATATATATATATATATATATATATATATAAAATTTCATTTAAACTTCATACATTTTGGGAATGTAGGCACTATTATTATCCCCAAACTACAGAGGAGAAAACTGAAGTTCAGAAAAATTAATATAACTTTGCCTAAAACATTTTGTAACTGGTCTTGCTGGAATATTATGATTCTGATTCACCTCAGATCACAGGCTTATAAACCATTAAGCATGACAGTTTAAAAAAAGAGAGGTTGGGCCCTGGCTGGTGTAGGTCAGTGGATTGAGCACGGGCTGTGAACCAAAGGGTCACCGATTTGATTCCCAGTCAGGGCACATGCCTAGGTTGCAGGCCAGGTCCCCAGTGGGGGCCACGTGAGAGGCAACCACACATTGATGTTTCTCTCCCTCTCTTTCTCCCACCCTTCCCTTCTGTCTAAAAAATAAATAAATAAAATCTTAAAAAAAACCAGAGGTTGGTATATGAAGATCTGTTTTCATATATTTCATGTAAGGAAAATATTTTGTCTATGGACTCATAGAGTCATAGAATTAGAGCCTAAGGGTCATCTAATCCAATCACTGGTTGGTGGGATAAGGTGTATTTCATTAGGATCTTTGGCAAGTGCACTTGCAGTTGAGGAAAGGAGAACTGTTCTTGTCGTGCATCTGACAACTTGCTATATCTTCTTAAATAATCTTTTTGTGCCTAAGAGTTTCTTACGCATAAAATATTGATGATGACATTAGCCAACATATCTCAAACCACTGTCACATAAGTTGATGCGTATGGAAAGATTTTGAAAAGCATCATATATAAAGTGTTATAGTGGTGAGTGCCTTTACACCTTTACTCCACAATGAAATTCCAATTAGACTTTGATGCAGGCTGAAGAGAGCAGTACCTTACCTTATCTATATATAATTACAATAAAATGTTGTAGAAAAATTTTGTATACAACCCTACAACCTAACATATACATTACCTTCAATATTTAGAGATTAGCAACATGTTAAGAAGAATGTTAATATGTTAATAAGATTTAATATTAAGGAATAAGTATTACATATTAATACATTTGGACAATATTTATAGTGTCGAAATGTTTTAAAAAGTCATTCCTAAAGCTTAAAAGACCAGTTTGTGCTGGGTCTAATATTTCTGCTAAGTGATTAGATTGAACAGGGATAGAGAGTGAGGATGGTTACATTTCCATTGACCCTGAAATAAATATCAAAGGACAGAGCACTATTAAATTCCAGACATAATAATCCAACTGTACAAAAATACCTGAATGCTGAGTAACTGTCTCTCCTCGTAATAAGTGACCATTTTAAAGAGGATGCTACATGTCCAACAGCTGTGAAAGTCACTAAGTCTTCAACAAAATCTCATCCCTTCCCCCAAACAGGTGTGTCAGTAGCATCAACATTTTCAAATGTCAGCTGTTGGATTCTTATTTAATTCTGCTTAGTATGAAACAGAATTAGTTCATTCATTCAAAAAGCTGTTTTTTGAGCACCTGTTATGTACCAGGCACTATGGCAGGCTTCAAGGGGTACCAGAAATAAATAATAGATAGGATTTTTCCTGAAATGTCCACAGCACAGTGCAACAGAGACACACACACAGAAATCAACTTCATGTAGAAAAATGATTAAGGGTGGCACTGTCCTTGAAGGATGGCAGAATAAAGACAAGCAGGATAAATACAAAGGGCATTCTTGTGTGAGGAGGTTACATGCACAAAGGGAGAGAGACCACAGAATTTGGGACAAGGATATGAGAACAATTCTATGTCACTACTGAAGGGTTTTGAAGAGTGCTAAAGAGAGTTAAAGTTTAAAGGGGATTATAATCATACTGTAGAGGGCCTTGGATGATGAATTAATAATTCTATTGCCAACAGGGACCATGGTGGTGGCCTTGAGCTGAGGGTAGAAGTGTAATTCAGGAGGGGCCCTAGATGGATTGCTTATAGGGTTTATTTCAGGACCTACAGTTTTATACTGTGTTACCCACTTTCCTTGAAACTTTATGACCTCATCCTCTTCTAGCCTTCCTCATACTTCATGGGTCACAACCTCTCTATCTCCTTCACAGGCTTCTTTCCCTCCGCCTGCCTCTTTCATTGACTCCTCATGCTCCAGGCTCTCCTAAGGTGAGCTCATTCATACTTAGACATGAAAGACTCCCAGGGCTTTGCCTCCAGGCCAGGGTGCTATACTCAGCTGCAGAGCTGTGTTTCTAACATCCTCTAACAATCTCCCCCTGAGTGGACATTGTTAAGAGTTGATCTCCCATGACCGTCTTCCAATGCATGTGTTAGAATTTTAACCCCTCAGTACCTCTGAATGTGACTGTATTAGAAGATAGGTTCTTTAAAGAGGTAATTAAATGATGGGCCCTAATCCAGTATCTGGTGTCTTTATAAGGAGAGGAGATTAGGGCACAGGCACACACAGTGGAAAAATGTGAAGACAGCAATTTACAAGCCAAGGAGAGAGGCCTCAGAAGACATCAACCCTGCAGACACCTTGATATTGGATTTTTACCCTCCAATATTGTGAGGAAATTAATTTGTGTTGTTCATGCCACTCAGTCTGTGGTACTGTACTTTGTTTTGAGAGTCCTAACTAATATAGACATCACACTAAAATGAAACCATACCATTGCCTCCCTTCCAGGCACTGAAAATCAGACCCTTGTAGGAGTGAAGTTCAGAATTAGCCTTAGACCACTAGAACTCTCTCTCAAACATTTATCAGGACAGCCAGATATGGGAAGGCTAATATGATTCACTGGAAATAGTATTGTATTGGAAGTCAGAATTAATGTCTGGGCAATGAAAAAAAAGTAAGAATATTTTTTTAAAAAGATTTTACTTATTTTATTTTTAGAGAGAGGGGGAGAGAGGGAGAGAAACATTGATGTGTGAGCGATACATCAATCATTTGCCTTTTGCACCCCCCCACCTGGGGACCTGGCTCGCAACCTAGGCATATGTCCTGACTGGGAATTGAACCGACAACCTTTTTGGGTTCTC
Organism: Micronycteris hirsuta; assembly: GCA_004026765.1. NCBI lineage: Eukaryota > Metazoa > Chordata > Mammalia > Chiroptera > Phyllostomidae > Micronycteris > Micronycteris hirsuta. Next base: position 169,834 of record PVJI01000079.1, on the reverse strand, counting down.
AGGGCAGTGCTCAATCCACTGAGCCACACCAGCTAGGGCAAAAGTAAGAACATTTAGATAAGCAGCTACAAAAAATAATAAAGTCACCTGAAATCCCACCACATTCATATATACAGGGTCTGGCAGAAGTAACACCTGCGTGAGTGTGTTTGGTACGGTAATAATATGGGTATAATAATTTATAGTTTTAATTTGAACATTTCACCTAAAATGTCATATGGTGTGCTTGAGTGTAATATTGTTATGTTACAGAATTACATGTTTATGATTTTGTAATAAAAGATTTTGTAATAAAAAAGGGTGTTATTTCTGCTGGACTCTGTATGTTTCCCAACTTTCTGCCATGCACACAATATGTATTTTTATGGCAACTATGGTATGTTACTATCATACTGTCCTTTATCTGCTTTTTTCACTTGTCAATGCGCTGTGAATATCATATATATGTAATATTAGATATATAAGATTTGTGTCTAAGCCAATATCATCTCTGGGTTCTCAGAGCTTAGAGCACTAAATAGCTATACCAACACCCAGTGCATTGTAAGCTGCATCTGTAGTTAAAGGTGATTTATCTCCCCAATACCATCTTCCCTGTATGCTTGCTGCTTTGTTTCAGGGCAGCAATATGCCCAGCCTCAAGCAGTACAATACATCATGACTGGGCTTATGTAGTCTTGGACAATGCTGTTCCTCTTCGCCAGAGATTTAGTAGGTTTCACACCTTCCCTAGCAGCTGGGCTTGTCTAATATAACTCAGTGTTGACCAATAAAACATACAGTAAATTCTTATTACTGGGGTGGGGGATGAGGGAAGCATCTGAGAAGAGAGAACTTGAGTCCTTCATGGCCTCAATGAGCAACTGGACCACCCTGCCATTGCTAACTCCAGTCTCATAGCTGAGAACTCAGTCCATATTTATCGAACCCATATTTTTAAAAACTTGCAGCTAAAAGTATTCCTACCTGACATAAAGGTTGAGTAGAGATTCCCCCCGCCCCCAGTATCTGTATTATATTTCTACCATGACTGTAACAAAATACCACAAACTTAGCAGCTTCAACAACACAAACATATTATCTTACTGTTCTGGAGGTCAGAAGTCTGAAATGGATCTCTCTGGGCTAAAATCAAGGTGTCAATGGGCTGCATTCGTTTCTGGAGGCTCTAGGGAAGAATGTTTCCTTGCTTTCTCCAGCTTCTCTAGAAGATACCCATGTGACTTGACTCGTGCCTGCCTGCGTCTCTTCTGGCAGCCAGCAACATTTCTTCTCTTTGTGCCTTTCTTTCGTGGTTATGTGTTCCTCTGACTGACTTTCTTTGTCTTTCTTCTCCTTTTAAGGACCCTTGTGATTACATTGGACTCTAGGACAATCTCCCCATTTTAAGGTCAACTGATGTGCAATCTTAATTTCAACTGCAACCTTAATTTCCCTTTGACATTTGACAGAATTTATTCACGGGTTCCAGAGATGAAAATGTGGGCATTTCAGGGGGTGGAGCTTTATGTGCCTACCCCAGTGCCCAGCACGGTACTCTTACTAAACAACAGCAATGACAACGACATGAGGAGCAGCAGCAACAATAAAACTGCTGCCTTCTGTGGGGTTGCAGTGCAGTAGAAGGAGAGGCGGTCTGGGCTGAATCTTGTTTGTGGGTCTGCCCCTAAACTGGGCTGTCTATGCCCCATCTCTGTGTTTTGTTTTGCTCATCTCTTAAAGGGAACTGTTGTCGTAGACCAATAATTTTTAATTTTTAGTAGTAAATCTCTTTTAAATAAAATAGAAATATAGAAAGCCTTTATGGCTACAGTGATAGATGCAGTTTATGCAAGAAAAGGGTCTAATTCCTCATTCTTCCCTGTATTTTCACAGTTAGTCATTTTACTGGGTTGAGTAGCATCCCCTCCATGTTCACCCAGAAGCTTCAAGTGTGACCTAACTTGGAAACAGGTCTTTGCAAATGTAGCTAGTTCAAATGGAGTGATGCTGGATTAGAATGGATCAGCAATGACTGGTGTCCTTATATGAAGAGAAAACAGAGACACAGGCACGCAGGGAGAATACCATGTGGCAATGGAAGCAGGGATTAGAGTACTATTTTCCACAAGCTGAGGAACCTCAAGGGTTGTTGGAAGCCACCATAAGCTAGGAGGCAGGCATGGAACAGATTCTCTTTCAGAGTACCCGAGAGGAACCAACCCTTCCGTCACCTTGATATCAGACTTCTAGCCTCTAGAACTGTGCCGCAATAAATTTTAGTTGTAAGTTTGCGGTATTTGTTACAGTTGCCCTAGGAATCTATGAGAGCATTTCTCACATGTGATTGGACTTGCCTTTGGTTTTGTGTCCCTTCCCTTGCTTAAAAGATGTTAAGGCTATACTGCTGGAGAATGAGGGAACCTCATGCAGAGCCAGGTTGTCTGGTCTTCCTAAATAAGCCAACAGCCATCCCTGTCAGCCGTGTGGATGAGCCCAGACAAGACCAGCAGCACTACCCAGCCAAAGCCAGTTGAGTTCAGACATCTGACCAACAAATGCTTTGGGGTTTTTTGGCTTGTTTGTTTTTCCATTTTGCCACTGGGGCTTTGTCATTGTTTGTTGCTTGGCATTATTGGCAGTAAATAATTGCTACAGAGAATGGTAAGAGTGAGGAGATTGGAACAACTGAGGCACCTCTCTGGAACCCAGATTGCAAACCTGTACAGTAAGTAGGCTTTGAGCTTTCACCAGTTTTGACTGTCTATCACTGCCTAGGACACTATAATGCAGTTTATATCATATGCTTTTTAAAGGTTATGTTTTTGGGAGGCCACCTGTGGAACCAGACAAATTTAGCCTAGAATCATGGTTTTCCCATTTACTGACTATAAAGTGTGCACAAGTGATTCAGCCTCATTGAGTCTCAATTTTCTCATCTCTAAAATGGGGAAAAATAATACGTAAGTCACAAATCTATTTTGGCAACTAAATAGGATGCTGAACCATTGCTTAGCCCAGTTCCTTTTGAACCACTCCCCACACTATACACTAAAGAGCATGTATTTCTCTTAGCAAGCTAATTCCCTGGCTTTCCCCTGTCCTTGGTATATCACAGACATACTGCAAATCTCCTTTTACTGACTGTCAAAGTGATGAACATTTACATATGTGTATATATATCCATTTTTACAATATTCTGTAGTAAATAGTATTTCCTTAGTTTTAAGTGAAGAAATACAGCCTCTGAGAGGTGTAGTGATTTGCTCATAATCCCACATCTTTAAACTGCCAGTTCATCTCTGTTTAAACAAAGTCCGGGAGCTTTCTTTCCACCATATGGTTTGCTTCTTCTCGACTTTTAGATGAGAGATACTCTAGAGGTGCTAATCAGTGGATGTCTTTGAAATAACACTGAAATAAGATACTTTATTTTGTCTTTCCTGTTCGGAGAACTTCATTCCCTTAAAGTCTCAGCGGTTAGGACTCTGTTGAAACAGAGTCGAAGGAGTGAGAGGCAAGTGACCACTAGGTGGTAGTGGTGCACACCCACAGCTCCAGTAACCCTTTCTGTGAGCCTTGTGCACCACTACCCTGCCTCATCAGCCTCAAATCCTGTTGAAAGAGCAAGGCTCTGGTGTTCTGATGCAGACCATCAATAACATAAGTGGATGGGAAACCTGAGAACTGGAAATGCCACCTTAGTCTCAGGCCCCAGATGTGAGACAGACTCCCCGATACCAAGGCTCCTATCACCATATAAACAACCAAGGTTAGCTGTTCTGGACTGTCTGAGGATCATTTTCTCACTCATGCTTGTGAATCCTTTTTATTTTGAGATAAAAAAAGAGCCATGAAGGAAAATAAGGTTTTGTTTTTTCTTTTCCCATTGGGAAACATAGTCTCCTTTTGAGTAGGTGTCTCCTTCTTTTCCTGTCCTTCCCTTCCTTGAATTCATTCAGACCTGTCATTCTTTGCCAGGGACAGCTGCGTTCCTGTCAGTACAGGTGAAGCTGGGGCCTGAACACTCCATGCAAGTTATTCGTGTGTGGGGTCTTGTCACATGCCTTCCCTTCCCCGTCTTATTACCTCAGAGGGGCTAGTTTACTATATGGACCTTCCAACCACAACCTGACCGCTTTATGCTTGTCATTTCAGGCCTTCCTGCCTGAGTACAAAGTCTTAGCAACAAAATAAAATTCTCTTCCAGTTGGCCAGTATTTGGGCTTGTTTGGTTTAGTGAATTTCAGTTAATGTAACCCAGTGTTTTAGACTATTCTACAAACAGTAGTTTGGGGGAGGATGTTTTGTGTGTAAGGACAAAAGGAGTCCATTGGCAAATATATCTGGGACTGCTATGTTGACAGTTGTAGGTGTTGTGTTGTTGCTTCTGGATGTTTCAAAACTATTAATTCGGTTTTATGCAATGGGAATCTTTAAGAAGGAGATTTGCACCCTGGCTGGTGTGCCTCAATGGACTGAGGGATAGCCTGCGAACCAAAGGCCGCTGGTTCAGTTCCCAGTCAGAGCGTGTGCCTGGGTTGCAGGCCAATGTTTCTCTCCCTCTCTTTCTTCTTCCCTCCCTTTCCTCTTTCTAAAAATAAATAAAAAACCTTTTTTTAAAAAAAGAAGATTTGGTATCAGTGACCACAACTATTATCCCAACCCCACCTTTGTTTGTTGTTTCTCATAAAATTTAGTATCTCCCAGGGCACCAGGGTTTCTCTTACAGGGTATAAGAAATGTTGCCTTATCTCATTGCTTATTGTATCATTTACCATTGCTACAAAATAAAACACCCCAAACTTAGTGGCATAAAAGAACAACCATTACATTACACTCCAGATCCTATGGATGAGGAATTTCTAAAAGGCACATTAGGAATAGGTTGTATCTCTTCCACGATGTCTGGCAGCTCATCTGAAAAGACCAAAAGGATTGGGGTGACTTGAAGGCTGGAATCATCTGCAGCTTCTTTTGCATGTCCAGAGATTCAGGGACCTCTGCTGGGGCTATTAGCTCACACACAACAGCTCTCTGTGGCAGTTGGGCTTTCTCACAGCATGGTGGCTGTGTTTTGAGAATAAGCCTCCCAAAGTCCCAGCCACACCTGGAAAAGTGCTTCCAGTGCTTTCCATGTCAAGAGCCACAGTTTGCCACCCTACTGAAACCAAAGTGATAACAGCATCACATATGATAGGGCAGAAATACTCCATGGAGACTGAGGACACACCAGTGGCAAAACACACCTATAGTTGGCCTTAAGTTCAATATGAAATTGCAATGAGAGCGTCTCTAAGAATCACTAAAAGAACAGCGAATTGCCACACTGTTTAAAGGAACACTAAAAATATTACTGGGGTGTGACTGAAAAAGAGCAGTGACTTCCAAGAGACATGCTGCCGTGACTGCAGTCAATAAGCACGCAGGAACCCTCGGCATGTTAACTAACAGCTAACAGTTCAGACTTTCTGTTTCTCATACTGCTTTCTGTTGAGAAGGAAAGTCTTCCTGACTTATGCTCCATTTCCTTCAGATGAGAAAGAGAGCCGTATGTGTCTTCCGAGCCAGGGTGCTCTTTCAGTTATGACAGGACCTCTCTGAAGTGTTAAAAGTGTGTGTGCCCTTTGACCCTGTCAGTCATACTAAGAATTAAAGCAGTTTGAAGCTATTAAGAATATTCAGTGTAGTACTATCGGCTGTAATGAAAAATGTTTGGAAAAAATTCCATGTCTAACATCTGGTTACAGAAATTATAGTAAAGAAATTGGTATAGAAAAATACTTTCTAGCCACCAAAAATGATATTATGGAAGGATGGATATGCAAGATGTTCATGACAAATTAAGAAAAATCTGAGGTTTCAAATATGTGAACAATTGATCCAATTTTTGTTTATATATATATGTATATATATATATATATATATATATATATATATATATGGAATATGGAAGGCCATATTAAATCCAGAATTTTCTCTAGAGCAGTCTATTCAATTTCCTGTGATGACAGAAATGTTATATCACTTTATGGCCTGATACAGTAACACTATCCATATGTAGCTATCGAGCACTTGAAATGTGGTTGGTGTAATGTGAAATTGGATTTTAATTTAATTACAATTAATTTAAATTTAAATGTCCAAGTAGGGCAAGTGTTTATGTTATCAGGATGCACGATTCTAGAGGGAGTAAGAATAAGTAATGCTAATATTTTTCCTTTTGTGTATTTGTATTTTTAAAATTTGTGTAATAATTTTTAAAAGTAAAAACAATGGCTTTCTAAAAAATGATTTCTTAGTCTGACGGGGTAGGAAGAGAGAAGCAAGGATTTACTAGGTCAGTGGGGTAGAGTTAGGAAACCCACAGGGTAGGAGTTCAGGGGATATTTGAGGGTGTTCCAGTAAGTGACAGCCTTTTTTCCCATCTGAGATCTGAACCTAATGAGAAACCAGAGAAAAGATTAAGCAAATAGAGGCTAAATGTTATCTTTATTATGGATAAGCTAATATTGCAGGATGTGGCTTCTATCCATGTGCTATTGGACTTCCTAATAATAACCTCTTGTGTAGGGAGACTTACCTCTCTGTCATAGGCAGCACTGGGCCCCTGCAGCCCAGGGGAGGGGCCTTTATCCATGTTCACTGCATGGTAGAAGGCAGCCAGGAACACATATTCTCTGCATATGGACCACCTACAAGTAAAGGAGGAGACCAGGGGCAGCACTACAAATATACAAATAGATACCTATCTCTTCCTCCCTGGGAGACAAGTGATTGGACCAAAGGAGTTCAGGGGTCTTAAGCTAGTGGACCTCCCATCGCATGAAAGGAAGTATCAAGTGTGGAAAGAACGTTTCCTACGCCCTGCCCCACTTCCCACATTTAGGATGGAAGGTGTGATGAGGTTCCTGGTGCATTTCATAGAGTAAGTGAGGACATGACCAGGGAACAATATTGTTTTGGCCAAGACAGAATTATGGAAAGGTAGATTCCTCCTTTTCCAAAGATTACCTATTATTTATCAGAGTTATAAAATAAATTTTAACCCACCAAACTTAAGATCCTTAAAATAATCAGAGTTGCCCCCAAAATGTGATCTGGCAGCACGTAAAATTCTGTGAAAGATATGGATAGCGAACCAAAATATAATAGGTATAGTGATAACATTTCTAGAAGAATATATATAAGAAAATTTTTGTGAGCTTATATTAGGCAAAGATTTCTTATGGAAGACACAAAAGCAAGCCTAAAAGAAAATATATAAATTGGATTTCATCAGAATTAAAAATTTAGCTCTTTAAAGGACTCTGTTAAGAAAATTTTAAAAGGCAAGTCACACACTGGGACAAAATATTTCAAACAATTATTTGGTAAAGAACAAGTATCCAAAATTAAAAATTCTCATAACTTAATAATAAAAAGATGGGAAAAAGATTTGAATAGCTTCTTTTCCAAAGAAGCACATTAAAGTTAATAAGGATCTACATCATTACTAAATAGGGAAATGAAATTTATAGCCACAGTGAAATGCCATAGCATGCCTACTTGGAATGTCTAAAATGAAAAAGACAATACTAAGTGTTGATGAGAATGTGAAGAAACTGAAGCTCTCATTCACTGCTGCTAAGAATGTAAAATGGTAGTCACTTTGAAAAATAGTTTGACAGTTTCTTAAACAGTTAAACATACCCTTACCTATGCATACACTTAACTAGATATTGCCCCCCAAATGAAAAGGTATGTCCCTACCATGACTTGTATGCAGATATTCATAGCAGAATTATCTGTATTAGCCACACACTGGAAACCCTCCAAATGCCCCTCAACTGGTGAATGGATAAATAAAATGTGATATGTACATGCAATGGAATACTCTCTGGGCATTGAAGAAATAAACTAGTGATATGTAAGCAATATGTGTGAATCTCGGAAACATCATGCCAAGTAAAGGAAGGCAGACACAAAAGACTACATTTGGTGTGATTGCATTGATATGAAATTTATAATTGTAGCATGGCAAAGCTACAATTACATACATTTTCACAGAAAGTAATAATTTCTTTGGGCTGGTTTCAATGGTTGCTTTGGGCTGGGGGTCAAAGTGGGGTTTGACTGAAAAGGGGCATTAGATAATGAACTTTTTATGTTGATGTGAGTATGCCAAAATTCTGTTGTTGTGAGGGTTGCATGACTGTATAAATTTACAGAAACTTACTGAACTGTTCATTTAAAATGGGTGGATTTTATGGTACTGAAAGCTGAAAGCTGGTGTTCGTGCTGCCTGTCACCTACCAGACCCAATAAACAGAGTCAGGGATTCAATCTTTATGGGCGCTTTAAGCTTTATTCAGATGGTTGGTGGGTTTGTACCCTAAGAGATCATCTTAAATTACATTTTAAATGGACCCTGTGTATAAGGAGAAGAAAAGGGTAGGTAAGAGGTTTGGAATTCAGGGAAAAAGTTAATCAGATAAAACCTGCAGCATTCTTTCATCTGTGCCCTGGGCAGTGGGCATCTCACCCTGGAGTGCAATGGCTCAGGTCCCATCTTGATTGCCTGCAGTCCTAAGGCACAAAGGTGGAACTGCTTATGGTCTCCTGGAATAAAGGTGGGTCATAAGTTCCATTCCTGAAACAATAGCTTTTTACATACATTGATTACTAAGCTTATTAGCCATTACTTAAAACTAAAATTGTTCACGCGTTTGAGTCACCCATCAGTACTTTGAATAATGCTATTTTTTGAAAGTTCCCACAAGCTTTGGTTGTTCCCTCCACACAATGCCAGGACTGGTTCTCCCAGTAGTACTTCCTCACTACTCCACTATGTTCTTGTCAATGCAAGAAATGTTCAAACTTGTAACAATTTTTTATGAGTTTACTTGAGCCAAATTGACAACAATTGCCAGGAAGCAAGACCTCAACAGATTGAGAAAATGCTCTGGAAAATGGCAGTCCTGCATCTCGTTTTATATGTTACAATCACAAGAGGAAGCATAGGGAGGTTTCATGAAATCCATTGGTGATAGATTAGGGAGGTGGGGATAAAGCAAAGTGGGGAAATATCTGGGATTGGACAAAGAAAAAAATGAGAAACACGTACTTCTTTTTAATTTTAAATTATATTTTATTGATTATGCTATTACAGTTATCTCAGTTTTTCCCCCTTTACTCCCCTCCACCTAGCACCTCCTACTCCCTCAGTCAGTCCCCACACCATTGTTCATGTCCGTGGGTAGTGCTGCGAGTTCTTTGGCTTTTCCATTTCCTATACTGCAGTGTACATCTCCATGGCTGTTCTGTAGCTACCAATTTGTGCTGCTTTTTTTTTTTCCTGTTTGGTGTCTGTCTTTTCTTTCTTTTTTTACAATTTTACTGTTTCTATTATAATTGTCCCAGTTTTTCCCCATTGCTCTCCCCTACCCTGCCCATCCCCCCACTCCTGAAGTCAACCCTCACCCTGTTGTCCATGGCCATGGATCATCCATACATGTTTCTTGACTAGACCCTTTCTCCTTCTCCCCCTCCCCCTTCCCACATATGCTTCCTTTACATAAGTGGGTACAGGATAGTTAACAGTCGATAACCAACATGATAACCATAATAATGAGGGGATTTGTGGTCTCTGTTCTGGTGTGAAGGTTGTGCTTCAGGGATTTGGAAAAAGGGAAGTTACCTTGACATTCCAAAGGTGTGTTATAGATGCAAAAAGAAAATAGGCACACTTAAGGTAAAGATTGACTGTTGTCAAGGAAGATTCTAGCCTAGGACAATGAATTGCCCACCATGACCTGCTTTTAGTTAATAGGTTTTTGCTGTTGTTCTTGTATTTTATTTAATATTTCATTGGGGATTTTTTCCACCTTCCATAATTTTTAATTATATTTTATTGATTATGCTATTACAGTTGTCCTGATTTTTCCCCTTTTCCCTCCCTCCACCCAGCATCCCCCACTCCCTCAGGCAACGCCCATATCATTGTTCATGTCCATGGGTCATGCATATAGGTTCTTTGGCTGCTCCATTTCCTATACTGTACTTTACATCCCCATGGCTATTCTATAACTACCTATTTGTACTTCTTTTTTAAAAAAATATATTTTATTGATTATGCTATTACAGTTGTCCCATTTTTCTCCCTTTATTACCCTCTGCCCTGCACAACCCCTCCCACCTGCATTCCCTCACCTTTAGTTCATCTCCATGGGTTGTACATGTAAGTTTTTTGGCTTCTACATTTCCTATACTATTCTTAACATCCCCCTCCCCCATCGTCTATTTTCTACCTACCATTTATGCTATTTATTTCCTGCTCCTTTTCCCCCGTTCTCACCCTGCTCCTCCCCGGCTGAAAACCCTCCATGTGATCTCCATTTCTGTGATTCTGTTCCTGTTCTACTTGTTTGCTTAGTTTGTTATTGTTTGTGTTTATTTTAGGTTTCATTGTTGATAGTTGTGAGTTTATTGTCATTTTACTGTTCATATTTTTTATCTTCTTTTTCTTAGATAAGTCCCTTTAACATTTCATACAATAAGGGCTTGGTGATGATGAACTTCTTTAACTTGACCTTATCTGGGAAGCACTTTATCTGCCCTTCCATTCTAAATGATAGCTTTGTTGGATAGAGTAATCTTGGATGGAGGTCCTTGCCTTTCATGACTTTGAATACTTCTTTCCAGCCCCTTCTTGCCAGCAAGGTTTCTTTTAAGAAATCAGCTGATAGTCTAATGGGAACTCCTTTGTAGGTAACCGTCTCCTTTTCTCTTGCTGCTTTTAAGATTCTCTCCTTATCTTTAATCTTGGCTAATGTAATTATGATGTGCCTTGGTGTGTGCTTCCTTAGTTCCAACTTCTTTGGGACTCTCCAAGCTTTCTGGACTTCCTGGAAGTTTATTTCCTTTGCCAGATTGGGGAAGTCCTCATTTATTATTTGTTCAAATAAGTTTTCAATTTCTTGCTCTTCCTCTTCTCTTTCTGGTGCCCTATGATTCAGATGTTGGAATATTTAAAGTTGTCCTAGAGGTTCCTAAGTCTCTCCTCATTTTTTTGAATTCTCAATTCTTCATTCTGTTCTGGTCGAATGTTTCTTTTTTCCTTCTGTTCCAAACTGTTTATTTGAGTCTCGGTTTCCTTCTCGTCACTGTTGGTTCCCTGTACGTTTTCCTTTATTTCACTTTTCTTTCTTTTTTTTTTTTTAAAGATTTTATTTTTATTTATTTTTGGAGAGAGGGGAAGGGAGGGAGACAGAGAGGGAGAGAAACAGCAATGTATGGTTGCCTCTCACATGGCCCTCATGGGGACCTGGCATGTGCCCTGAGGGGGAATCGAACCGGGACCCTCTGGTTCCCAGCCCGCGCTCAATCCACTGAGCTACACCAGCCAGGGCTCCTTTATTTCACTTTTCATAGCCTTCAGTTTTTCCTCTAATTTGCGACCATATTCAACCATTTCTGTGAACATCCTGATTACCAGTGTTTTGAACTGTGCATCTGATAGGTTGGCTATCTTTTCATCACTTAGTTGTATTTTTTTCCTGGAGCTTTGATCTTTTCTTTCATTTGGGCCATGTTTTTGTTTTTTGCCTTGGTGCACCCATAATGCAGAAAGGGACAGAGCCTTAGTGTTCACCAGGACAGGGTAACCCATGTCACTGCATTGTTGTAACGTATGTGGAGGAGGGGTCTGAGAGGGAACAGTGCCATTTGCTCCACTCTCTGCTGATTTTCAGTCACTTCCTCAGCTATCCACAATCAAATTGGGCCCTTCTGGGGCTGATTCCCAGGTGGGTGGGCTTGTGTACGTTCTAGGATCCTATGGGTCTCTCCACTGAACTCTCCTGTGAGGCTGGGAGTTTCTCCCACTGCCATCTCAACTCCACAGGTGTGCCCATCCTCTAGCCGCCGCCTTGCCTTGAGTTCTCTCCACCCAGCTCCCATCTCCACTCCTCTTACTGGTATGGATGAATGTAACTTTAAGGCTTTAGTGATTATGAAATCAGTTACTTTTAATATGAGTGGATATGCTGAAAATTGATTCTCTCATCAATTTCATCAACTAATCTTTGTACAGAATTTTTTTTCTAAAAGGAAAATCAAAGTTATCTTTCTCTGGTTGTTTCAGTCCTATGTGAATGAGAGTTTATGTAGGTTTTAATTCTGTTGCTACCACTTTATATTGTATTTTTGTTTACCCTTCAGTGAATTAATTACCTCAGGCACAAGTATTAAAGTCCTTAATTCATATCAGAGTGGCTTATTTTTCTACATGCCAGTTCATGAGTGGCCCAATAAGGAATACACACTTGACTTCTTTATCTCAGAATGCTTAGCAATGGCAAGGTGCATTTTAATCTGATCACCAAAGCACAAAAGTGGGCGACTGTAATGCAGGAGCTCCAAAGTGGGGGGCTGCTTCAGTGTTCGTGATATTCCAGAAAAAAAACAATACCCAGTGGACTAGCAGATGTGGACATGCCCTTTATTACTCACATTACAGGGGAGTACACTAATGGTGGCAGGTTGGTGTGCGCATGCACACAGGTTAGAGAGAGAGAGAGACCACATCGCCTCCAGTGTGAGACTCATGAGGAGTCCCAGACAAAGGAGGCATGTGTCCTGCATGTGACTCTAAACTACATTACCTCAGTGTGAGAATACAGAAAGAAAGGTCAAGAAGCAGTCACAGGACAAGAAACTGCTCCCAAAAGGGGATAAGGAGGCGATTACAATCCATAGCCAAAACAATACTCATTCCTTCTGACGAGGGGCCACCTGACCACCCCTCAGTCATGGGAAGGGGAAGGGCCATGTCCATTGATCCCATGGCCATTCTCTTTTGTGGGCAAGAAAAGGTAGGGTTACACTTATCTCTTTTGAGCTACTCTGAACATCTTTGATTTGGTTTGCAGATGTAATTGGATACACTTTTTTTCTATAATGTGACAGATGGTAAATATTTTAGTCTTTGTGAGCAACCTGGTCTTTGCTGTGACTACTTAACTCTATCACTGTTGCATAGACGCATGCAGAGACAACACATAAACGAATGAGCGTGGCTGTGTTCCAATAAAACTTCATGTGCAAAAACAGGCAGCAGGCCAGGTTTGGTCTTTGGGCTGTGGTTTTCTGTCCCCTGGTTAGGATATTAGTGGTGGGAGAAGAGACTGTCTAATGAAACGGAAAGAACACCAGCAAACACAGTCACGTGGCTTGGTTTTCAGTCCTGGGGCTTCCAGTTTGGTTTAACTCAATGATAATTTATTGAACATTTACTATGGGAATGGAAATACTGAGCACTGTGCTGCCACTCTCCTCTCCCTTATCTGTCATCAGGCAACACTACTCAATCACAGCACTTCTTCACAAGAAGCATTCCAGAGGAATTCCAGAGGAATTCCAGAGGAATTCCAGAGGCATTCTCAGAATCCTTCTCAATGCAGTATTGCAGATAGCTGCTGTCAGTGGGTTAGAGTTGCTGTACGAAATGAAATGATTTGTTACTCCTGAATCACTGTATGTCAGTTACTGTGCAGGGTGATTAGCATATTAGGGTTAGTTAGGTTGGGTACTTACCCTTTGGGGGCTCTGAATCCAGTGCCATTTTCCTAGGTCAAATCACTCAATACCTCTGAAATCTGTAACATGAGAATGTTACCAAACAAGCTGGGCTTCAGCAACTGGCACCTTTACATATGACTCAACAATCAGTGTTGAAGGAAACGGGTTTTTATTAACAGGGTTCCAACCTTTGGGGGTGCTGAGAATGCCCCTGCTTGAGCCTTCCTCTCCCGTAAGACCCTAAACTTCCCTTGCAACCCCAAACTTCCCTTGCTTCCCAAAAAGCTACAAGCCAAAACCCTGCCCAGAAGTTCCCCACATCCTTATCTGCCCATCAGCTAGTCACAGAAACAGATTTCCAACCTCTCGGGAAGGTGTCCTTGTGGGTTGCAGTCACCATTATCTTGCAGCGACTCTCTCCTCCAGGATCTGGGGTGCACTGTTCTCAGCCTCCATGCAGTGGTTCAGGAAAACATATGCTGTGTTGCACTGGATCATGGTGGAGTCCAGAGAAGACACATCCCAAGAGAGTGTCTTCTCTGTACATCCTTCGGAAAAGCGGAAGTCTGCAACTCAGCATTCCTGGTCATAGTTCAGCCCCAAGCATCTCCTGAGTGTAGGTGGTCCCTGCAGTTCCATCAGTCAGACCTCCTTTCACTGCCCACCTCATGGCTCTTTTCCTGACTTTCAGACCTCCTAGCGGACCGCCTCTCTTTTAGACTGCTCTAATGCTTGGCCCAGAACGTCCTGTGTGACCTCATATCTGCCCTTTCCTGTGGTGTGTTAGTGAATGCCATTTTTGTCAGTTTCCCAGTATCTTTTACCTTCTCTTGGCTGCCATTTTTAGTCGGAGCAAAAATTTCCAGTGACGCATGGGTGTCCAGGGTGGGCACCCAGCCGCTGCCTTTCCTTTTGTGCAGGTGCAGTATGAGCTCAGCAACAACCCCCCCCGCCCCCACCCCCCCAGTGATCGCCCCTGCTGCTGTATCAGGAGCCATTGAACATTTCCACAGTATTTTCACAGTGGGGCATGGCTATTAACTTGCCCTCTTCCCTTCAGGAGGGCATGGCTGTTAACTTGCCACTGTTATGAGATATATCTTAAAGTTGTACCATCCACTCTTCCCTTGCCCTAATCAAAGACTGTGGGCTTCATGCTCTACCCCTTGTTACAAGAATACAGTATCCTACCCTATCTTTCCCACTGGATTATCATAAGGATCAAATGAGGCACTATGAGAGAAACCGTTCTGCAAGTGAAAAAACATTGCATAATCTGTCTTTAAATACTTTCAATACTCATTTCATAAGTGAAAGCACTGAACAGGTATCTCTCAAACCTCATTTTGATCCTTAAAATTTGGACAGCATCTGGGATGAGGATGCAGTCCCTTCAGATTTCAAGGTTTACATGAAACCATTCAGCAACTGGGACATGAGAAATTTAACCACCCATAAAAATGACTATTTTGAGAAATTAGGCCAAACATTTCACTTCTGCAAAACTGATGTGTGAATTGTGTTGCCTAAGGTGTCCTTTGTTCTCAAGTCTCAGAGATGCTAGGTGCCAAATTCTTCTGAAATAGTTCCTAAAAGACAGGGATCTGCATGCAATAATAGGAAACATTTTTATTGAAAATAGAAGTAGGTGGGAGCCTTCAGGGGAAGCTCTTTGGGAAATCTCAGGAGACCATAATACATTTTCAGTTTCAAGTTATCAGAAGCCAATTTAGTCTCACCTAAGGAAAGATGGGGAATTTATCTTAAAAAAGCAGGGTCGTCTCTTGGAACTCGAGGGCAAAAATGCAACCAAACCTCAGGAAGCGACTGGAAGCAGAAATGTAAAAGCCATGTGACTTCTCTAGGTATTATTTCCATCTTTCTGTGTATTTGTTTCTTGCCTTGCTTGCTTTCTTCTTCTGTGGAGTGAGTCTCTACACCCCTAGTCTATGGTGGTGAGAGATGGTCATACTTCACCTCCAAATTTCTGTTAGAGGTCTCAAGTAACTTGATTCTTTGTTTTAGTTGCAAATATCCTGGGGGTGGGGGGGAACCATATGTATCAGATGTCTACTTTGGTTCAATCAGAGGTAGTCAGTGATTTCAAAGATCCTCCAAGAAGGCATTCAGTGAGTTAGAGGGAATGTGGTTCCCTGAGAAAAGAAGTAGGGGCATTAACAATGTGAGGAGCAGATACTCCAAAAGATGTCCATTACAAGGTTCCAGTAAAAGGATGCCCTTCCTGCTTAATAGTTTATGGCTGTAGTATTTGGGTATAAACTTGGATTAGGGGACTAGGGTGGTCCTGGCCATGTCACTGCCAAGAGTTTTATCTCAAAGATGATGACCTTTCTTATGCCCTTCATCTTGGACCTGTGTTTTCACAGCCTTTGTCCTCCCTGGTGTGGAAATAGTGACTAATGAATATTCTGTTAAGTGTCAGTAAATGGCTAATACGCTCCTTCAAAAAAAAAAGTGTGTACCTTGCCAATTTTTGCCCCTAGATATAGTGAAAATCTTTCCAGTGAAGTGAGTTTCTCAGATCATTGGGCCTTCTGTAAATTTTTACTTTTTCATGAGTACATTGGAAATCTTTAGAATAAAAAGGAATATTTGTTCTTTCATTCACTCCTCCCCTTGCCCCTACCACACTGCTGGTCACATGACAGCTGTCCCACAACTATTTGCTGAAGTGGCTTCTCTGATACAAGGCCAAGATGGAATCATAAGAAAGACGTGTGGTTGGGAGGGATCTGGGAGCGAATCCTTCAATATAAAAGCTGGAAAGGAACTTAGCTTCTTAAACTAATGTGGTAAGCTGAATAATGACCCCTGCATAGGTCCATGTCTTAATCTTTTGGGACCTGTAAATGTTACCTTACATGGTGAAAGGAAATTTTTGAATACAATTAAATTAAGGATTTTGAGATGGGAGATTATCTTGGATTATCTGTGTGGGTCCGATGCGATCATAATACTTCTCACAAGAGGAGAAGGCAGTCTGATGACAGAAGCGGAGCTGGAGTGATGTGCTTTGGAGGAGGAGCAAGGGAACGCAAGCCGAGGGGAACTAGCAGGTGTGGACATGCCGCCCCTTACGTTGCAGGGGAGTGCACTGACGGCTGAGGGTCGGTGTGAGAGACCACACCTCCTCCGGCCTGAGGCTCCTGATGAGGGGGCCCAGACAAAGGAGGCCCAAGTCCTATGGGTGTCTCTGAACTATGTTACCTCAGTGTGTGCATGCAGGAAGAAAGATCAAGAAGCAGTCACAGGACAAGAAGCCGCTCCCAAAAGGGGAGAAGGAGAGATTTATAATCTATTCCCTCCTTCAGAAGGAAACAACACACATTCCTTCTGGCCAGGGCCCCTCTGACCGGCCCTCAGTCATGGGAGACAGCAAAGGCAAGGAGACAGACCCTCCCTTCAGAGCCTCCAGAAGGAACCAGCCCTGCAGACACCTTGACTGTAGCCAAGTGAAACAAACACGACTAGAGCTCCCCAAGTGAAAGCCCCGGGCCAAACCAATCAGCGTGGCTATTTTAGTGGGCCAGCAGAGTATTCTGAGAAGGAACATAAATAAGCCAATATTTAATAATTGGTATGCTTCATATAAAAAAAGATAGGATTTCTGGTTTATCTGAAAAAATAGAACCCAGAGATCTAGAAATATGGGATCTACATTCCTGTGTGGCAGCCATGCCCCAAATCTTGTGGCAGCTCCTCCCATTCCTGGGATTCCTGCCTGTTAACTGCAGTCTCCTCCACTCCCTATTGCCCCTCTAACTGAGGCTGAATTATCGAGAGAAGAGTGCACTCGGTTCTTCTTTAGTAGAGAACAATAAGGCTGTGTTCCTATCTGTAGATAGGCTGGAAGGGCTGCATATCTTAAGAAAATAGTTGTGATAAACGTACCCTACTAAGATGTTAACAAAAGGGAAAATTGGATGTGGGTACTATTTTCACTGCTTTTTGGTAAACCTTAAATTATTCTAAAATTTAAATATTACTAAATGAAACAAGCATATTTCTTTATGAAAGTGGACAATACTATTGTGTATTAAACATGAAAGCAAAGTGCTTCTCTGTTGAAAGAATACTCCTTAGTCTGTTTTCCTCATTGCATTACTTTCTCGGTCTCTGTGAACATGAATTTGTGACCTCCAGAAATGTTCATGTTACCAACGAGGATTCTGAGACCCAGAGAAATCAAATAACTTGCCTAGGATTAGAGAGCTAGTTAGGTGGAAGCTGTAAGTGGCACCCAGGCTGCCTGACTTACTTCTAGCCTAATGCTCTCTTTTCTTCCCTGCCGCTGCTGTTGTGGGAAGCAATGGCACAGGGAGACTATAATAAGGTCAACATCTTGGAATGCAGTGGGAATCTCGCTGACTTTTCTGGAATCCTCTATTGGAGGAGAGTAGCAGCAGCAGACTCAGAGCAGTCTGCTTGCTTGCCTTTTGCTTTTTTTTTTTTTTTTTTAACTTTCCTCATTTATATTTCATATCTGGTGCGTAGGGAAAACATTTGACATTTGTCCAAATACCAAATGTACTTTGGATTTCATCACTTACATCTTAGCGGACTCTAGCTATGCACAAGAGCATTTCCTCTGAAAAGCAGGAGACTCAGGGTTTGAGAAGGTGGGAGCTCTGGGCTCATGCTCAGAGCAGAGTGCTTGTGACTGGGCACAGGTCTTTGCGGCTGCTGTTAGGAAAAAGCTGGGCCAGGCATCCTGTGCGGGCTCCTGGCCTTCAGGAGGTGAAGACTAAGGGATTAAGTAGATTTCAGAGGTTGTGATTACTTCCAGAACACTGTGCATTCATAGCCTTGAGTCCAAGGAGCCTTTGGGGTGGCTGGCTCAGAGCTCACTGGAAAGTCAAGGTCAGCTGGTGGAAGGCCAAACAGGCTCAGAAATGGGCTGGCTGCTGGCTTCCTCTGGCCTTTTCTCTTCAAGGGTATTTCCATACTAATAGCTTTCTCTGGGATCTGAAGTGGTGAGGGTTACTGAGAGATGTAGCTTTTCTGACATTTCCTGTGGTTGAAACTCCGAAGGTATGAGGGGAGAAAGGGAAGGGGTAAATGAATGATAATGGTAGCTGCAATTTTATGAAGTGCTCCCGATGTGGTCATGTACATATTGTATTACATGTACAAGCAAAGTGTTTCTGTATGGGAAGAGTATACCTTAGTTTGTTTAATTCATCGCATTATTGTTTGGTAATCTCTAAGCATGAATTCATGACCCCTGGACATTTTCATTTTACAGATGGGGATTCTGAGGCCCAAAGAGATCAAGTAACTTTGCTGAGGATCACAGAGCTAGTCAGGAAGAAACTGTGAGTAGAACCCAAGCTTCCTGAATTGCTTCTAGCCCAGTGCTTTCTTTTCTTTCTTGTGCTGAGGGAAGTGATGGCAATAGGGAGGGTATAATATCAAGGTCAATAATCTGGAACTTATGTTTACACTAGTATAGGCAGGATGCTTTGAAGGCTGCAAGTGGAAACTCTGGAGCTGATTGCCAGCGTTTGTATCTGAACTCTACCACTTCATAGCTGTGTGACTTGTGCAAATTATTTAACCTTTCTCAACCTCTGTTTCTTCTTCTGTAAAATGAAGATAGTAACAGTACCCACTTCAGAGGGCTATATGAGTAATACATGAGTTAATAAATAGCATGTGACTCAGAGTAGCTGCTATATAATATTAGCTCCCATTGTGACATAGTTATAAATATTATTCCTATTTTGAAAATTGGAACACAAGCCCAGAGAGGTTACACAGTTTAACAAATAGTACACAGAAAAGAGCCACGCTGTGGTTAGGCTCAGATCTCTGCTGTAAATCATCTATTATATCACGTAACTTGGGCTTTCTCAGACCAGTGTTCCTTGGCTACTTCTCTGGGTAACTTGTAGTATGCAAATAGTTTCTTAGTTCATGTGGGTAAAATATTGGTATTTCTATAGGGCTTAGATCTTTCATCTCTTCCTTTTAAGTTCTTGCCTTGGATATTTTTTCCTATTATTTTTTGTGAGAAGAAATACAGGGAATAAATGATATAAAATCCAAACTCAATAAGCTGACTGAATTATATTGGTCGGTAGTAACACTGAGTGCAGAAAAGAATGCTTTGTCTTACATGGTTTCAAACTTCATGAAGTACAAGTAATTGAACATCACTTGCAAAGGAATGATAACCACAGACTTGATGCACAGGCCAATAGTTCTGAGAGAGCAGTCAGGCTGTGCTCTGATTGGGTCATTTAGACACGGTCCTTAGAGCCTAGTATGTGTCAGGCACTGGGCCAGGTGCTCAGGACAGAACTATAATACATTTGTTGTCTTCAAAGACCTTCCATTCAAGTCTGTTGTCTGCAGTTATTTAATGTGTTCAGTCTGGGTCCATTTTGCCTTTTATGTAAAGCCACACTTTAGGTAAGCCCTTAACACACAGCACAATATTGATCAAGATTGTGGAAGTGCCAGTCTGGACACCGGGTTATTCAAAGAACAGTTGAGTGAACTGCTAATCTTTACACTGGAAACAAGAACATAGTTGCTCCCCTTACTTGAATGGTGTTCAAGCAGAAATGAGATTAATCTTGTTTTAGATGATTCTGGAAGACAAAACTGGGTGGAGATCGCAGAGAGAAGATTCTCAGTTCATTCTGAATCAATCAAATTAAACCACTAATGGTAGCTGCTAAGTGCCAAGGGTTTGCCCAGAAGTGAGTGAGGCAGACGAGAGTCCTTGTATCCACAGAGCCTTAACTTATTATTTTGATCACCAGAGCTGCAGCCTAGTTTTGGCATAAAGATGAGTAGAGATTACAGATGGATGTGATAATCTACACTTCACAGGTAGCCATGTTTGAATGAGCTAGTTTGGTTGGCAAAGTGTTTTCATAGCATGTTGAGAGATATTCCAAAGAATGGGTAAAAAATAAGGAGTGCAGTCTTCTACTTCTGATCCTGTTGTGGCCTACATGATCTCAGGCCTCTCTGTTAACACGTAGTAAATGGAAACATTAAACTGGATGACCTTTAGTCCTCTCTCTACTCCATGGTTCTGTTCAACTTTCATTTTGTCCTTATATCTTTGTACAATCAAAAAGTATAATCATATCTGTTCTTAAAGAACAGGTAGATTTTTATGAGAGGCCCACTCATTTAATATATACTCAATTTAAGGATTGCAATTGGATGAAAATAAATCATTTGGAAAGAATTGTCTCTTTTTAGGAATTGATTTTTAATTTTTTACAAGCTTTATTGAAATGTAATTGGCATACAACAGTGTAAGTTTAAGGTGTACAATGTGATGATTTGATGTATCGTGAAATGACTACCACAATTAGCTTAGTCAACGTATCTGTTGTCTCACATAGTTGCCTTTTTATTCATTTCTTTTTGTGATGATAGGAAGCAACTTTCAAGTGTAAAAGACAATAGTATTAACTGTGGCCACCATGCTACGGGTTAGATCCCAAGACTTACTCATCTTATGAATGGAAGTTTGTATCCTTTGATGACCTTCCCTCATTTCCCTCCCTGCCCCTGCCCCCGGCAACCACCAGTTTATTCTGGTTTTGTGAGTTTATTGTTTTTAGATTCCACATAGATGTGAGATAACACAGTGTTTGTTATTCTCTATCTCACTACCCCTCTTCCAGGAGAGCCGGGATCAGTGGGGTCTAGCAATCCTCTAGACCACGCTGGCTTGCCCCCCTGGGCATGTTGTACACACATAGACTTTTTGGATATCTTGGTCCTTCAGGACAAGGGTAGGCAGCCCAAAATGTCCGTTGCTTTTTATTCTTTTATTTCACTGAAGGAGAAGTAGCTGGGCCCCAGGCCTTGCATGGTGCGGTCAGGGCTGTCTCTGTTACACTTGCCGCAGTGACATTCATGGCTACTGGATGCACATACAGGAGTCTGTCTGTTAAGCACAGCCAGGCACTCTCACTCTCTTGTACACCATCTCCTCAAAGGTGCGTGTTTCTGGGTATTGGGCCTGGATGGGTCCTTGTGCCCCTTATCCTGAGGAGGTTAGGAAGAAGACAGTTAGGTTATAATATTCTGGAGTTTTCTTTTTGGCTTAGTCAAAATGAGGAATTAAATTAGGGATTTAATACTGCTTGCTCTAGTATTTATTCTCTGAAGACCCGCTTTTGGGATACTTAAGCACAGGAAGTTGGCCTCATCAAGGAATTCTCAAGTTATGCCACCTTTCTGAACTGTCTTGGAAATGTTATAGAAAATATAACTGAGTACCCATATATTTAATATTTCTAAAACTCTATAAAACTGTGAATTTATATGGCAGAAAAGAATGTGAAAATAAAACAATAAAGCAGATAAGACTTTTGGAGTTTTAGGATTTTTTTTAATACTTACTAATCTGAAGTTATCTTAATGACAGATAAAAATCCTAAAACATTTGGATTTAATTGTCCAGAAAAATATTTCCAAGTACTCTTTTCTAAGTATATTTAAAAGAGGAATAACACCCATAAGCTAAATGACTGATATTTTGTCTAAAATGTTTGGGAGTCTCATATCAGATTCCGGATATTCTATTGCCTTTTAGGTTCTTTCTTGCCATTGATTTTAATTCTGTATATTTGCAGGGTCTTAGTCCAAAAGTATATGACATAGCTTCAATATTAGCTCATTTAGTTCAGGTCAATTTTTTTTCACTCTTTGACTTGTCCATTCAGAAAATAATGAAGAAAAGGGGTATTGATAATTCATTTCCCTAAGTGTGGAAAGGAGGGTTCCAATGATCAAATTCATTTAATATCAAATAAAGGATATTCGTTAAAATGCAGCCACTTTAAACTTCAGTTTATTGAACACCTGCACAGTCAGATGATACAGAGAAATGGCAAAGAAGGAACACTTTCCCCTTTAGCTGGTCTATCATGAACAAACGTGAAGAGTGTCGACAGTGGTTGAATGCCTCTATCTTCGTTTTCTCAACAGCATAAAGGAGGGAGTGGATGTGCTGATTCATTTTGGTTCCAGTCTACAGGTATTGATTGTTCTCAGGATGCTTATTGGCATGTGTATTAAAGGGGGGGCAATAAAATTAATTTGGCTGCTTACATTTTTATTTAGCTTTAAAATGAATTTTGGTACTATCCCTATCGCAGAGGTATGCCTTTTATTAGTGCATTTGGGTTTTTGAGACTTGACAATATTCCATGATTAAATATAGACATGTGCTCATGTTTATCCCTCAATAGATAAAGCTAGCAGAAAAATACTGTTTTAAAATGCAGAGCCAGTGCATTACTGAAGCACTCACATCAATCTGAGCTGTCCCAAATTTGTGTTATGTAAATTAAATGTAAACCCAAACATCTTGATAGCTTGGTAATTAACCTTAATCACAACACAGACAGTATTGGCTAGTTTTAATGATCATTTAGATGTTAATAAACAAAATTTTATATGTGACAATTCACTTTTTGTTTTTTTTGGTTTAACATAAATGTGGTAATACACTTGATTACTAGAAGAATAGTTCAAAGGTCATGTTAACTGGTCTATAAAATTAGTTAGTTATTACTGTTTGTGATAGACACATAAATTCTGAGAAGCCAAATTGGCTTGCCCGAACCCCCTACAAAACAGTAAGGAAAAGCTCTTAATCGAGCGACTCAATTTGATTTTTAGATCCTGAAAATCAGTAATTTCAAAAATTACTATGCCTACGTGATGACTATAGGAGTGGAGGTCTGTAGTCTACTGGTTTGGCTGAGGAATGCTGTAGACAGAGGTGAGTCTCAAGTTCACCATTTACACAAAACCATGTGTACCTAATACTTGGCTGGTTTGTTGGGTATTAAAATGTTCTAGGGCTTAACTGGTGCTTAAAGTGAAGAAGTATTTGAATAGATAGAATGATCAAATCCTGTTAAAACTGTCTAAACACAATATGTTGGGGGAAAGAATTCTAAAACAATCATTCAGAATTAAATATAACAGCATATTCACTCCTTTAGCTTGTCATTTTAAACACGACTATAGTTTTTTCTTTTGTATCCTTAACTTGGTGAACTCAGAATCCCTTCCAAGTGTTCCTTTTGGCTATGTTGAGAATGGTAGGTCAGGAAGGTGAATAATACGCATTCGTCAAAGAACAGATTGAAATTTCATGATCTATATCACCAGCCTTATCACTTCTTCCTTAGGTTCCTGCTCACTAATCTCCCTAATCCCAACCCCAATCACTGATTTAGCAACAGATCACTATTCTATCTTTCATTTCTCCTCATGTCTACCATGGAGTGAAAATCTCCAAAGACTCTTCATCCTTCATGACCCAGATCAGGTGTGATTCTATTTGTAACTCCAGCAGAAGCAGGGCAGTGATGTAAAGGAGAGCCTTTATCATTCTCCTCTCTGCCTCGGCACCTAGCCATGCTCCTGCTGTGTCGTGGTGATATGTGTCCTGATCTGTCTCTGTGGTGGATTACAACATACCTGAAGGCAGGGGTTTATATCTATTCATACATCTTTCCTTGGCATCTAGCAGAGGCTGCACATTGTAGGCACATGATAAATGTTCATTAATACATAAAGGTGAAACTTTAAGTATTTAATAAGCCATTGAAGGTGGACCTATATAGGCAAATAAATATATATTTAAAGCCTGAGAATGAACATATAGTTAAATTTTATAGATTATTTATTAGTCAAATAATACCAGCTAGTTTCTCAAGAAAATATGTAGTGCCTTCCAGTTTCTCTAGGCAGTATCAAATATTGTTATACAATTACAGTTAATTTTCTAATTTTTATATGAATTTTTAAATTCAATTATATTGGTTTTAATGTACTCTTCTAACTTCTTAAGATGGAAGCTTAGGTATTTGTTTTAACAGTTATCTTCTTTTTTTAATACAAGCATTGAAAGCTACAAATTTCCCTGTGTTTCACTTTAGATTCATCCCAAATCTTAATGTATGCTGAGTTGTCATTATAACTCAGTTAAAAATATTTTCTAATTACTCTCTTGCTTTCTTCTTTGACCCATGGGTCATTTGAAAGCATGTTGCTTAAGTTTCAAATTTGGGGAATTTTCAAGATATTTTTCTTATCGATTATTCCATTTTGTTTAGAAAACATACTTCATATAATTTCTATCATTAAAATGTAATTTATAGCCCAACCTATGGATTATTTTATTGAACATTTGTATACATATATAAAGAATGTTCATTCTGCCGTTTTGGGGTAAAATTATCTATCAATATTGTTCAACTTGATTTACAGTGTTCTTTGACTCTTCCATGTATCTTCTCATTTTATGTCTGCTTGTTCTATTAATTACCAAGAGAGGAATGTTGAAATCTTTAGCTACACTTTATTTAAGTTTATCAGTTTTTACGTTATGCATTTTGAAGCTCTGTTATTAGGTACATGCACATTTTGGATTTATACATATTTAAAAAACTTTAAATATTTCAATTCTAGTTGACATTCAATATTATATTAGTTTCAGTTGTACAGCATAGT
This sequence comes from Micronycteris hirsuta, assembly GCA_004026765.1. Taxonomy (NCBI): domain Eukaryota; kingdom Metazoa; phylum Chordata; class Mammalia; order Chiroptera; family Phyllostomidae; genus Micronycteris; species Micronycteris hirsuta. The sequence goes on along the minus strand of PVJI01000079.1, from coordinate 144,769 downwards.
AGTTATACATTTATATACCTTACAAAGAGATCTCCTGATTAGTCTCGTACCCACGTGGCACCATACACGGTTATTACAATATTATTGACTGACTTCCCTGTGCTGTACTTTACATCCCCACCACTATTTTGTAACTGCCAATTTGTACTCCTTAATCCATTCATCTTTTTTAACCATCTGCCAGAAATAAACATGCCCTATATGGTCAATTAATCTATGACCAAGGAGGCAAGAACATACAATGGGGTAAAGACAGTCTCTTCAATAAATGGTGTTGGGAAAATTTGACAGATACTTGCAAACAAACGAAACTAGACCACTTTCTTATACCATATACAGGGATAAACTCAAAATAGATTACAAGTTTAAATGTAAGATCTGAGACCATAAAAATCCTAGAAGAAAACATAGGCAGTAAACTCTTTGACATTGCTCTTAGTAGTATTTTTTTTTGGATGTATCTCCTCCAGCAAGGGAAACAAAAGAAAAAAAATAAACAAATGAGACCACATCAAACCAAAAAGTTTCTGTACAGCAAAGGAAACCATCAAGAAAACAAAAAGACAACCGACCAAATGGGAAGTACTAGTAAAGGTTGATACGAGGGTGTTTAACCAGGTGGGTGAGCTCAAGAGCAGTGAGAAACTGCCTACCTGGACCACATGCTCCAATGGAAAGGCACAGATTTTTGAAACCCAAATATTAGTTTGTTAGAATTGCCATAATAAACTCCCATAACCCTGGGTGACCTAAACAACTGACATGTATTGTGTCACAGTTCTGGAAGCTAGAAGTCCAAAATCAAGGTGCCTACCAGGGTGGTTCCTTCTGAGGGTGATGAGCAGGAATCCGTTTTATGCTTCTTCCCTAGCTTCTGGTGTTTTGCTGGTGATCTTTTGAGTTCCTTGGCTTGTCTACCTTCACATAGCATTTCTGTGTACATATCTGTGTTCATTTTAATAAGGACACCAATCATACTGGAGTCAGGGCCCACCCTACTCCCATATAGTCTCAACTGAACTCCATTAATTGTATCTCCAATAACTCTGGTACCAAATAAGGTCACATTCTGAGGTACTGGGGGTTAGGACTTCAATATACAAATTTTGGGGGGTTATAATTCAACATGTACCACCAACAAACTTGAATTTGAATCCTGTCTCTTTCTGTTATGGACTTGGCATATTTTCATATCTGAAATAGGGATAATAGTACTTAATAGGCAAGGAAGTTGTAAAGATTAAATGAGATGTTGGCAAAGCACTTAGCTTGAACTTGACATATGATAAGCACTCAATATGTGGTAGTGCTTACTGTTCTAAGCCAAATGCCCATTGATTGATTGAATATATTGTGCTCCTCCTGAATATAATTGAGAAATATAATAGGTCCATTTTTCATTTGAGTCTTTTGTCCATTAGAAAGAGATCTGGCTCTCTGTGAAATGTTTGCCAGTTTTCTTCTCAAATTGGTTTTTGGGGAGGCAGGACAATAATCACTGAATTATAAGTGCTTAAATAATTAAGCCAAAGTAAGAAGAAGTTGATAATAAACACTTTTCTGTGCATGATGATTGTAGAACAATATCTCCTAGATAGTTAACCCTGGAGGCTTTATTGATTTAACTGAAACCTAATCAACTAACAACTCAGAAATACTGTTGGAAGCACTTCTCCTGAGAGCTATAGTAATTAGCAGCTGGCCCCCTTCTGGGCAATGGAGCTGCCACCCTGATTGCATTGGTCAAGTAATTTTTCAGTCGAATGATCATCCCAGAGGACATCATTTCCCTTATTGCAACACCCTTCATTTCGCTGGCCATAGCAAATCAGCCCTAGCTTTTCCCCTCAAAATGATCAGGAGTTCAACCTGATCCCCCCTTCTCTTTGGACATAAAGGGCATACTTTAGATATTCAGAGTTTGAAAGGAAGATCTGATAACCTTTACTTCTGTGTGGTCCAAGTGAGGGCTTCAATTACTTGGACCTACTTCTATTCTTTCTCCTTAGAGTAATTGAGACTGGTTCTTTGTTTGTTTGTTCATTTATTGCTTCCATGATTTTCTGGATGGACTATCTTTCATGAACAATGAAAAGAATGCTTTCTCCCAGTCCTGGGTTCTGCACAGAAGGATTTTCCTAAGCACATTCCGAGCCTCTCTCAAAATATTTACCGCTCTACCCTTGGGATGATGGAGGGTTTTTCTTGGTTGTAAACTTGAGGAAAACCACAGGGTTCACTTGGCCCTTCCTTCTCTTAGACATGGACTTGCCTACAGAGAACATTCCTCCCCTCCTCTTCTTCCTTTGTGAGGAAAGGCCAACCTCTTTGCCTCAGTGAGTGCTTAATTTGGGGAAGGAGTTAGCAGTTTGACATTGCTTCTCACACCGTGCTGGGTCAACTTAGCTTCTATCAGTAATAGTTGGGGTATGTGGAATTCCTTCTGACATACTCTGGGTTTTAATTCTCAGAATTTTGAGAACTTGGAAGGGATGTGGAGTGCTGTTTATTTGGGACCTGTATAGGCAATGTCGGCCGACTCTGAGAGTCATCACCAGAGTCAGTTTCTTTGGTTGAGTGGAGATCTCTGATCAGGAACAAATTTTATGTATCTCCTGTTATAATTTCAACCAGGGATTAGCTGATCTCTACTTAGAAGGGCCAAGTTGAACAAAATAGTTGAATACTAGGTGTCCAAGGCCCTTAGAGAAAGTGGGAGGAAGAAGTAATATTTGTTGAGTAACCATTTGTTAAGCTAGTGCTCCTGTGGTGAGCACATTATTCACGTAATTTCATTTAATATTGAAAAGGATATGGAACCTGGTCAAAAATCAGAGAAGATGTCATTTTGCCTTGGTAAGTCTTTTTTGGTTTATGAGAAAAGGTGGAAATTTAATCCTTTGTTATTAAACATAGAGCATGATTACTTTGAGTTCCCCATCTCTAGGCACAGAACTATAGGGCTTTTCTAGTTTCTTTCTTAAGCGAATGACTCTTCTAATACGAATCCTGAAATTAGCCTTCTCAGTAGCTTATGGTTGAGAGACGAAAAGAATGTCAGAGATGATGAAGTCCTGGTACTGAGTTCTTTTTGCAGAGGAGGAACAGATCCAGCAGGGTGAAGGACTTGCCCGAGAACGTAATGCTATTTGGCAGGAGAGCTGGGATGAGAAGTGCAGTCTCTGAGCGTGGGCTGGTGCTGGTCCTGCTCTGTTTCGCTGTCCTCTTCCCAGGCAGCTATTGACAGCAATCAATCTCTTCCACCACTTACTTTATTTTAAGGCTATCCTTAGCTTTTGAATGGGAAAACAGGCAGAACCCAAGAGCATTGCTCTAAGGTGAGCCCCTCACTAAGTCACTATTTACTTCTCAGTAGCTTCTGCCATTCTTACCATTCCCAAGAGTTAGCATCTCCTCCCTTTCCTTTAGGATGCCAGGCAGCACACAGCTACCTGATGGCAGTTACAACTTGTCTTTTTGACAAGACAGATAGCGTTTTGGCAGAATTATGTTCTGTAGCATTGATCACTATGACAGGATGTATGATAATAATTGGGATGCTCACCATGCACCCCATTACACTTTTAAGTTGTTCGCTGAGATTTACATTTTTCCTATTATCCTGTCTTGTTGGCAATTTGTTGAAATTCTCCGTTGGTATAATAATTTCTTAAGTGCTTTGCCTCTGATACGCTTAAGGAAATTAACGTATGTTGTTGCTGACATACTTATTTTGGAATGATTTGAGAATCATTCGGGATTAAGTCCCAGCTCAAATGTCACCTTCTTTGGGGTATACTGAAAAGCTAGCTGTTCTTGATATTCCCAGACTGGACCAGGGACTCGCCATTGGGCACCCATGCACTTCCTTGCATTTCTCTCTCTCAGGGCCCTCGTCACCCTGTACTGTTACTGTTCACTTATGAAATTTTCTTCTTTGTTAGAAGGTAAGTAGGTTCCTTTAAGGCAGGTTTTTAGAGTCAGATGGGCCAGGGCTCAAGTCCTGGATCTGCCACTTACCAGCAGTGCTTTTGTAGAAAAATTGCTGTCAAAATCTCAGCTAGAGATTTAGATAGGTGCAGTAATATCCCTCATAAAGAAGTTGTGAATAGTAATAAAGATGTGTGTCAAATACACAGCATAGGGTTGAACAAAGGAAGCATTCAATAGATGTGAGCTAGCACTTACTTTTATTTCAATTATTATTATCCCAAGATATGCTACAATACCTGTCATATGATAGGTGCTGAAAACAAATGCATGTTGAATAAAAAAATGACCTTCAATGTTGCTTAAATGCTTCTGCTCTGATGTTATTTCCCGTCTGATACTTGATATGATATTATAACTGTGTTTAGTTATCTTAGTCTCTTTCCTCTTGGAGCTTCTAGTCCAGGAGACATTGATTTCATCCTTGCCAAATGAAGAGATAGATGTGAGATAAGTGCTACAGGTGAAAAACTTGGTCTGACTTCCTTCTCAGCCTCTCCTGTAGCTCCAGAAGATGCCAGATGCCTATCACAAAGTCAGCCGAACCGTCCTCCACAGATGTTTAATAAAAGCACCAAGCTACAACCAGCAGGGATTAGAAGAAGTGCAAGAGTCTGTTCTGGAATTTCGTGGATAAACTGACCCTTCTGAGAGATGACTGAGATAGGTCTGATAGGCTCCAGTGCACAGTGAAATCTTTGTACTGGTTGTTAAAATAGCCCCCCCACCCCCCACCATCCCCAGGGCTAAATAGTTCTACCCTTAGCCTCCTAATAATCCCCTACACAAGTGCCCCGGAAACCTTAGATCCTCTCCAGGACCTCCTCCCCATGGTACTACAACTGAAGAGTTAATGCCTGGCACAGGGCCTCCAGAACAGCAGCTATTCTTATTGCTTGGTACCTGCTTGCTAGCTGCTTAATTTTTTAGTATCACCCATCTGCAGGGGGTAGCCAAGCTGCTCCCTAAGTTCCTTGGTTCTGCAGGTTTATTGTTCTTTCCCAGCCTGCCAATGTGCTGTTTTGGTCTTGCCAGCTACAAGTCTAGGACCGAGGACCACGCTTTCTCACTGTATGCAAACCTCTCCTCTGTCCAGTCTGTCCCTTGTGCCCTCTGCATATGGCATATCGCCAATGACTGAGTCTCCTCCTTTGATCCATGCTCTTCTCGAACCTCATGCTAATGTGTAGACCTTGGCCTTTAATTGTGGATCACTCCCCTTGAAGCAGATTTGCCGGGATCCTATATAGACAGAACATTCCTATATGTAATGATTTTGACTTGCACCCAATGTTGACTTTGTTAGGACACCCCATGTGTCCTGGTTTCAGCTTTAGTTTTTTTTTCAAAAGATTGCAAAAATATGACAGAACTGTTTTCAAATTTAACTGGGTATCCTGTTTCCCTTCCTCCCAAAACTGGCCAACCTACCTTCCTACCTTGAGGACCACAGTTTTACTCTCATTTTTTTTGTGTGTGTGTGTGTTCTCATTAGTTTCCGTTGTTTGTTTTCTCTCTCTAAGCTAAAATTTTTCTCTCCATCTACAGTGCTGTCCAACCTACAGGATAGGTGGTCTGCACCACCTCCCTGCTAATTAGGACACAACCAAAATTTATTCAATGAACGAATGAATGAATGAAGAGATGAATAAAAGGGAAGAGCTCTGTAAGACCTCTTACTTTTTAGGATCCCATCCAGAATACAACAGGTCCTTTGAGTCTGAAAAGCAAGTAGCTATAATGGAAACTAATCCCTCTTCTGAGGAAGGCACACTGCTTTATACTGCTGCTCTCTATATTTAATTACCTTTTGTTTTTCCCTTAGCAATTAGGAAAGTGCCAGTCTGCCTCAGATGTGAGAAGGAGAATCAAGAGAAGATGTTTTTGTGCATACTTGAGCCAAAGTGTTAAAGGAACAGTGGCGCACTTGGGGTGGGGGGTGGCTGGGGAAGCGTAGAGATGGAAAGTAATTAATATTTATTGAGCAACCATGATGCGCTTTTTTAGACATGATCTCGTTTTATCCTCACAGTAACCCTGCAAAGTATATTCTAGGTAAAGAAGTATGTTCAACCAGGCTAGATAACTTACTCAGGTGCTAGAGTCAGTGAAGAGCAGAACTCGAATTTAAACTCAGGTCCTTCCTCACAGCGCCATTTTGCCTGCCATTGCTAGAAGCATCATGGTGGTAGCAGTGGCGGGGATCAGGGCCAGAGGACTCAAGGGACAAGTGTCACGCTAAGACAGAGCCAGGCCCACCCACTTTCTCTTTTGTGTTTTTTGCCTCCTTTCTGCCTTCAATTCATTCTAGGACATTTTCAGCATCCTCCTAGATTTTCAGGATACTGATAAACTGGTAAATTAGATAAACATAGTCCCTGACAGTTGTATTCTAGGGTAACTATAGAGACTGAAAAAGTAATTTCAAGCAAGGTGCAATTATTGAATGTTATTGTAGAAGCATATCTAAGGAGAAGATGGAAGATGGCAGTTGTTGGAGGGGTGGGGGTCACAAAGGCCTCACGAAGATAGCAATATGTGGGTTGAAATGTGAGGGATAAGAATAATTCAGTTATACCAAGAGTTGGGCAACAGTTGTTTCAGGCAGAGGAACTGCTAGAGGACAAGGATGTGATGCATTCAAGCAAGTGTAATAAGATTGGCTTATCCTTCCACAGAGAAAGCAGGGGGAGCCTGGTTCTATTTCATTAGGGGAGGCAGCCTGTTACAGTTGGGGGAGGTCATGAGTCCTGAGTGCTCAGGAGAGATTATCATGTGGAGAAATATTTGGAGAGAGAACGGGGCAGTCACGTAGGGTGATTACAAGTGGTTGAAGGGGGTAGAGGTCGAAAGTGGGGATAATGACAAGAGCAAATGAAGGACAAGCAAAGGACATTTAAGATTGAATCATTTCATGGAAAAATTCTCAAATGCAGTGGCGGCTCTTGACTTTGCTTGTTTTGAAATTGAATTTTGGGATGAGGAGACAGTAAAATTGTAAAGAGCCACTCTGCACAGGCAGAGAATATGCTGAGTGGCAGTTGGGGTTGTGATCAAATCCAATCTCCCCAGTTCTCCTCCAATTACACTGTTTTCCAAAAGTATAGATAGGTAGGCTGATTGGAGTATAGGCTCTAAAATAGCCAAATGCTTCTTCCCAATGTTTAAAATCCAAGCAGGTCCTCCATCATGGAACACTTTCTGTATTAAATATTAACTCAAATAATTTCATTTTGCAGACTTAATACTTAAAATATCAATTTAGATGATGGATCGTAGACTTTAAAGCTGGGAGAAACATTAAACACATCTCTTCCTCCACTCCCTGCATTTACAGATGAGGGAGCTGGAGTCTGGAGAGGGTAAGTGAACGCCCAGCTTCACAAAGCTAGATTATGGGCATTAAATCAGGCCGTTGCATTTTTCCATACAAAAGAAAAAAAAAATCAGGTTGACAGGAAAATCAGCTTCAGCCGTAAATGAGGTGTTTGCTAATGGTATATAGAACTTTTCACAGTATTTTGTCCCTTGACAAATATTTATTGTTCTGGCTTTTACCCCTAATGAAATCTCTGTACTAAGAGCTTGTTGTTATTAGAAGTCTGGATGGCATCTCATTAAAAGTGGGAAGAGGAGAGTGTTATAAACCTGGCAAGTGGAGTTGCTTATGGGAAATAGAATATCTCAGAATCGTGTTCACCTTTGTGCCATGACAAAATGCTCTATAACCTTTAAAATCATAAGGTAGAGGCCTGTTTCCCCTCTTTTTCATTCAACCCATACTGAGCATCTGCTTTGACCTTAGTTCTGTCCTTGGAACAAAGTGTTGGAGTGGAGTAGGGTTTAGAGATACACTCTTAGGAAATTTACCATTTTCAGTGGTCCCCAACATTTTTTTTTAAATTTTTTTTTATTTTATTTATTTATTTTTAGAGAGAGGGGAAGGGAGGGAGACAGAGAGGGAGAGAAACAGCAATGTATGGTTGCCTCTCACATGGCCCTCACGGGGGACCTGGCCTGCAACCCAGGCATGTGCCCTGACCAGGAATTGAACCGGGACAATCTGGTTCCCAGCCCGCGCTTAATCCACTGAGCTACACCAGCCAGGGCAAGGTCCCCAACATTTTTGGCACCAGGGACCAGTTTCATGAAAGAGAATTTTTCCACGGACCAGAGTCAGCGGGGGGTGGGGGCATGGTTTTGGGATGCTTCAAGTGCATTACATTCAAGCTGGCCTGGTTCCTAACAGGCCTGGACTGGTACTGGTCCGTGGCCCAGAGGCTGGGGACTCCTGACTTAGATGATCTGGGTCATGAGTAGACATCTGTGTTAGGGTATAAAGAGGGAAAATAAAACTGCTGGCCTCCTTACCTTGTTTTATCCTTCGCCATAGCACTTACAGTCTTCTGATATATTGTACTTGCTTATCTATATCTTGTTTTGTCTCTTTACACTATAATGAGTGTTCCCTGAGGCCGGGAAATTGCCCTGTTCACTGTTGTATTCCTAGCATCTAAACAGGACCTGGCTCATGGTAGGAGCTCAATAAGTATTTGTTGAGCTAAAGAATGGGAGATGGATGGTGTTCAGCTGCAGGGGGTACCTGTAGCCAGAAACGGCAACCTCAAGGCCCAGGTTATTTTCCTGACTCTGCAGGGTCATGTTCATATTCCAGTTCTTCACACCCTCTCGCCTGAATATGCACATATTCCAGTGCTCCAAGAGGAGCTGAGACTTGCCTTTCACCTAAGCACACTTCAGTGAACAATCTATGTTTCCACCTGAGCCTTTTTGATATATAGCCTCTTTGGAAAGTATTCTGTAATAGCAAGCAATCCTTTTTTTATTTTTTCAACAAATTTTTTCTATTCAGGTTAAGAAGTATTCCTAGGAGCCTTATGGAAGCCAGCATAGCTGTGCCTACCTCTTTTCCTCATTCCCTACTGTTCTTCATGCCTCTTATATTGTAGAGAGAAGGAATGCCCTGATTTTTCATGCCATGGTGTCTTTGCAATATTGGTCCTCTGTCTTGAATACGTTTTTCAACTTCTGGTGGCCCTTTGATTCTTTAAGGCTCCACTTAGGCAACTTCACCCAAAGCCTCCTTTGATGCAGTTAAGCAGAGTTGACTACTTCTTCCTTTGTGTCATTATTGTATTTTATTACATGTTTGCATACCCACAATACTGTATTGCAAACGTTTCCTAAAATACCTCCCCATCCGTCAATGCACTCTTCACAAAAACATCTTCTGCTGTGCACGGCACGAAGGAGAGCGCGATTCTTTATGCCCAGCGCCACCCCCTCTGCTTCGCAGTACCTGGCACAAGTGGACGATAAAAAGTCGGAGAAACTAGATGTGAAATGCCAGGCTGACTCCAAGTTCTGGAAACAGTAGAGATGTTCAGCAAGCCCTGATTTTTATTGATACCACTAAGTGTGATGTGCCTGAAACATGCCATGTTTCTCTAATACTCTTTGAGGCTGCGTAGGTCGCATAGAACAAAGAAGGGCTCGCCTTTATATTGTCCCAATTCTCAAGCATATAGAACCCCTGCCCTTACCGATCAGACATTTTTATTCGATGGCTTTATTTTCCAAAAAGTTTTTATTGGCTGCTATCTTTTCCTCGTGGCTCAACAGGTGATACTTCACTTTCTTGGTCAAAAAGCATTTTTACCTTCTAATCTTTGGAGAAATGGGATAGTATATTTAACCCTGAGACACACAAAGCCTTAACACAGTAACGTCCCATGTGAGGGACAGTGGGGCACTGTGATGAAGCAAGGCCTTGTAGCCAGAGTTAGCATCAAGTCTGGGCTGTGTGCTTTTCTTGCTGTGTGCCTTTGGGAACCTCTGAGCTTTGGTTTCCTCGTCTATAAAACAGAGAGAATAATTTCAATTACACAAGGCAGTTATGAGACTTGGTACAGTGCTTGGCATATAAACACCTCAGTGCATGGCTATGCCATTCTTTTTGAAGGAGCTTGCATTTTAATGACAAAGCAAAGGTCATACCTGAAATATTTGGAAAGAAATCATAGCAGTGTGTAACTGAGGAAGTTTGCTTGTGGACTTAAACAGTCAGAACACTTCCCCAAAGAAAAGGACTAATTTAAGGAGGACCTCAAAGTGTGAGTAAGAATGGACTAGGCAGGAGGAGACAGAGCATTCCAAGGGGACAATGACTCGTTTATGGGGTTGGATGAATAGTAACACATCCAAATGTCAGAGTAAAGCATTATAGCGCCTTGTCTGCTGTATGGAAAGTATGGTCTGTTGCTGCTGTCATTGCAGTTTCCCTTGGTGAGGACATCTAAGGCCAGCAGGGAGCCAGGTTCAAAGACAGAACAAGTGCAGAGAGTACTGGATTCACAGCCTTCCCTGGTTCCCTCAGAGCTGCCCTTGGAGCTTGCTGGTCCCCGAGCAGCAGAGCTGTACAGTCTTCCAGCTGTCAGACCAGGAGAGAAAACCCGCAGCTAAGGAGCTGTGGGACCCCTCAGCCCAGCCTGTTAACACACAGGGCAGGGCTGAGCAGATGCTCTTTGTGGTCAGCTACCCGAGCCCTGTGTCTTAGGGAAGAGCTGAGGCGTTTTGAAAGCACCCTTCAATTCCTGCTCAGAAGGAGCAGAGACTATTCTCTGCATGCACTTGGAGAAATACAGCACTTGACTGCTCTCTGCAAAGGTGAAAAGAAAGGTATGAAAGCATTTTTTAACACATTGCAACATTGTTGCTCATGGAGTTTATCCAAAGCTCTGAGGTTTCCGACAATAAATTCTGAACTTAGGTTTGACTGGGGTGCATGTCCTCAGGTGTGACCACTGTTCGTACTGCTCTCTGCTCTCAGCCATCTCTAGGCTCGACACTCAGTGACTTTTTCTCTGTTCTCAGCCTCCTCACTTGAGCTTCCTCATTTTCTCTCCTCCTTGAATTTCTCCTTTGGAAGATGATCGTATACCTTGTCTTAAAGCTGTCAATTGCCTTTCTTACCCAGTTACTTTAAGGTAGAGCATGTATTTCATTAAGAATCTTCCTAACCTGTCCGTGTGGTTGACATTGCTAGTCCCCATACTAGATTACTCCCTAAACAGCAGAAAGTTCAACAGACAACAGGCAGAAATGTAAAGCTGTTCAAAACATATTTTAACATAAATCAAAATATATAAATTTTTATTAAATATGACTTGACCAATATGGAAACCATATTGTTGGTCTCTGTCAATAATGTCTAAGGCATTTTCTGCATTCCTTGGTTGTATAAATTTGGAAACACTTAGGTAAAATTCATCAGATTCTGTACTTGTGATGTCTTCAGACTTTTAATATGACAATTTTATTGAAAATTTTCAAAAATAAATTGCATATGTATGTTTGTGTTATGTGTGTGTTGAGTATGTCTTGCTTTATTTCCTAGATATTCATGAATATGGAGTGCCATCCCCTCCCCCTCCTTTTCCTCCAGTGAGCATCTTGGGTCTAGGATTCTATAGAACTCATTTTGGAAAATGCTGCACCAGAAGGTAGCTATAACTTTTTTGTGAGCCACATAATTAGCTGGAAGATAGACCTGGAAGAATAGTTTTGTTAGGTCGGAGTCACTCAAGAAACCAGACGGACGCAGTGAGCTAAGGAGCAGAGTTTATTAGCGGGAATAAGAGGGAAAGTGGAGCCAACCAAGGGAAGTTAGGACTCCTGGGGGAAAGTGGGGCCAACTGAGGGAGGTTGGGGAGCCAACCAAGGGAGGTTAGGACTCGTTCTGTTGTTCTTAGGGCAGGGTTTTTAAGCGCAAAAATCCATGAAGAATAACTGGTTGGGGTGTCAGAGTCTGATTGGCTAGAGCTGGTTGCTGGGTACTATTTCTGCTGACCATTGTTCTTGATACATCTTGTCAGGCCCAAGTTAAAGCTGCATCCTGTTATGCCGGATAGGCCGGCCCCAGACCCTAATCTTAGCTGGGCATCTGTTTGTCCTGGGTAGGGTCTGCAGGCAGTTTCCCATGGTACAGTTTCCTGCCTAGTGATTTTCCATTCCTCCTAGGCCTGCCTAGGTCTGTCAAGTTTGATAACCAAAGGTATAACCTGCCAAAAATACTATATATTCTTGAGATGGTGACCATGATGCTTAGTCAGGCCTCCATTTGATTTGGCAATGGAGGTCATCACCATGATATTCATGATGCACAAGCAAATGGGCAAGTTGAAGGGGAGGCTCGGTGGTCAAGGTAGGGTGTGGATTGGACAGGTTGGAAAGAAGTTCTAGACTTTCGCATGGTAACTCCAATGCAGCTATGGAAATCAGCCCCGCTAGTGAACATGGCATTACTTCCCAATTCTTGACCTCCTCCACTAGACCTAAGAGACAACTTAAAAGGAGCATAATTTTATAGAATTATATTTGTGTAATATATCCTTGACATTCATTATTGCTATAAGAATCTACAAGATAAATGGACCAATGAAAGTCACAAGCTTGGGATTCTAAAACACCAAGAGTCAAACTTGGGTTGGGATATCTTTTGCCTTACATCTGCTAGGAAGCCCTCCCCCTCCCCCCCAAAAAGAGTAGTAGGGTCACAAACTGGCAGTTCACTGGCTGCATCTAGCTCTCAGATATTTCCTGCTCAGGCCGCATGATGTTTCAAAAGTGAGGTAATTATACTGTAATTGAGATTTACACTTTCTCTTGAAAAATTCAAAGATTTAGCATAGAGGTCTGTGTTGTTGCATGAGAACTGTCAGTGAGAGCTGGGTAGCGCTGGCTGGCCTTATGCTTCCAGTTATCCACAGTCCCCACCTCTTCACAGTTTTGGACAGGAGCTGTTTCACTCAATCTTTTTTTTTTAACCTCTTATAGCTGGTGGCTGAAATAATCCTCTTTAGAGCCATTTAGCAATGATATTTTTTTCCAGCCATTCTAGTTAGGAACACAGAGTGCTATAAAGGGAAGGAAATGTTTATTTAATTCACCCACATGCAGCAAGCCCCACCTGTAGACTGTAGGTTGAAAAGGCAAGGGCTCTTTCTTACTTTTTATTACATAGGTGGTGTTAAGCATAGTGCCTATTGTACAGTTGGCACTCAAATGTTTGTTGAATGATGAAAAGAGGGAAAGTAAGATTTAAAAAAATGAAAAAAGAAGGAAAGACACAAAATAGGAGGAAAGAGAAGAAAAAAGAGACAGGAGGAAAAGAAAAAAGAGAAAAAAGGAAAGAAGGGGAAGAAGAAGGAATGAAACAAGAAGGAAAGAAAGAAAAGGAAAGGAAGAAAGGGAAGGAAAAGGAAGGGAAGGGAAGGGAAGGGAAGGGAAGGGAAGGGAAGGGAAGGGAAGGGAAGGGAAGGGAGGAGGGGGAGAGAGGTAGCGAGGGACAAAGAAAAGGAAACTTAGGGTTAATCTGTGTGTTGCAGATTCGAAGATACATGTACTTCTTTTGGTTCCTTACCCTTGAGTTCATGGTGTTTTTTTTCTCCCGCACATACCTGCTGAGATGGAGATTTCCTGATATTTATTTATGTGCTAAGAATGGAGATAGCCTGACAAAGGAACTCTTTGCTGTTAAGAAGCATTGTTAGCTGATGGGCGGTAGAGTCCGGGGAGGCCGAGAGGAGGAGGCACACTCTGCGAGTCAGGTGTAGCTGTGGTCCACTTGAAGGATCTTTGTGTTCTTGTTAATTCTTGATAACATTTTGGTTTCTTCTGAACTTCTGTATTTGCACAAGGCTTAGAAGTCTTTAATAATGACAAGTAATTTATAAAAATAATAAAAGATGTTGAAGACTTTTTTTGGTGCCCCAACTTCTACCCAAGTAATTGCCACTTCTGGCTAATTATCATACAAAAATGTTTAAACTCAAGTTTATTGAAATATGTATGTATCCATGGACCCAGGTCATCCCCTGAACTATGCCTGCTCATACCTTTTCTCAAAGTGGCAGGGAAAAAAATCAAAATCAATTCTCTGTCCCCAGGGGCCTGGCTGTGGCTAAAGAATATGATGAGAGAAGCCACTCTGTAAACCACTTTTAACTTTATGGAGCCCATAAAATTAAAAAAGCGAAAACAGAAACATAAAGCAAAATACTTTGAATGTTGCATTAGTGCTGCTTGACTAAGAAAAGACACCTTGCTGGACCAGCCAGAAAGGCCAGCAGGAGTGTCTCCTGTGAACACAGACATTTGACTAACCTTTAGGCAATCTGCTTAGCTGTCTGTCTCCTAGCCTCTTGCTTCATATTCCAGAGTATGTGCTTCCTGATGCCTGATACAAAAGGTGTGTGTGTTGGACCTTTGGAAAGCAAACTTGTGAATTCTTTCTCGAAGAGCCCACTGCCTGTGATGCTGGAATATCTGGCTGCTTTTCTGCTTCTTTCTGGCTGTTAGAACCTATGGTTTCTTAAATATATACAGTATACACTCTATGTGCTGAGAAGTCAGACTGCTTTATAGACTAGAGGGTGTAAGAGTCAAGATCTCAACAGTAGTCATAAAACCACCTTCATAAAATCAACATTAAAAAATGAGACTTTTCCTCTTTTCCTTTCTATCCTTTAAGTATGGAATATGAAAACTCAGTTTCTAGAATTAGGCTGGATTTGAATTTAAATTCTTCATTTACTAGCTGTGTGATACATGACCTCTCTAAGCACTGCTTCCATTTAAAATAGGCATCATTTTAATAAAATTATTTAGAATAATTTATTTAAACTTAACAATATGCCTGGCACATATAAAATATTACATATTAGCCATTGTCACAGCTTTCGAGTTTCAGTGTGTGCTCACACAGAAATATAAATGCATAAACCCATGCCGTGTACACATTTACGTAGAAAGGTTGAAAGAATTGTGACATTGAACTGTAAATGAAGCTGTCACTTAATAATAGCTATCAATTCTGATCAATATACTATTTTAACTATATCTGTTTATTTTCTTGTATTTTTCAACTGTATATATTTCCAAACCCAAAAGGCAGTGTTTCAGTATTTGCCTTAAACAGTTCTGTGTAAAGAAATTAAAAGGGAAAATAGTTTAAAAAATATTTACCAAGACATTGGCTGTTTCTGATTCCTTCTGAAAACTACTATCATTTTCTTTCAGCCCGGTGAACTTTCTTTAGCGTTTCTTGTAGTGCGCATCTGCTGGCAGCAGGTCCCATCAGTTACCGGTTACCTAACGATGGCAGGTGGCTGTTTTTCGGCTGGGGCACTTTCAACGTGTTGTCCCACTGTCTGCAGGCCTTAACGTTTCTGTTTCTGTGTTTGTAAGAACTTGGGTCATTTAAATTCGTGTTCCCCTGTGTAATGGGACCTTTATACTCTGGCCGCTCTAAGTATTTTCCCTTTATCTTTTGTTTCCAGCATTTGTCTTTCTCCAAACTCTCTTCTTCTTCAAGTCAGAAGAACTGAGGGTTTTGATTCCCCTACAAGATTTCTACAGAATTTACTCTCTGGGCCTGTCTGTCATTGTCTACATCGTTGCTGTCATCTTCTCTTCTTCCTCCTCCTCCTCCATCTTTTCTCTCTCTTTTTCTTTTCTTTTTCTCTTTCTTTCATTGAGAATTTAAAGTTATTGTCTACAAAAAACTCAGTCAAGGAGGAGTTTTCTCGCCTGAATCAGAAGTGGATGTTTTACTATATATTTTTATTCCCAATCATTATCTCTTGAGATCTACCTATTCTATTAGTAATAAACCTTGCTTCCAGGGTAGGGCAGGTAGACCCTAAAATATAAAAACCATTGAGCTACAAATTAGACTTTTGTTTAGTCCATAGCAAATCAGTAGTCTTGAAAGATGGGTGTTATTAAGAGAAGAAGGAATTCACAAAATCCCCAGAGCTTTTCTTTACATCTTAGGAACTAAGCTGGAGGTCTGAGCACAGAATTTTCCAAAAGCCATAAGGTAGAGAGGAATGGTTCATGATGACAACAACTTTCGTAGGGCTAAGTAAAGTAAAAGAAGTAGGTAAAAATAGAGAAAACCAGAGGGAATAAGAATAGGTTCTTAAACAACCTGGGACCCTTAAACGTGGAAATAAAACTTTTTGGCAACTTGCTCTGCCCATCTTTGCCCTAAAGAACCCAAAGATAGGCAGAGGGAGGGTCCAGGTCGATGCCAGTTGGTAGCCTGCATCCCTGCCACACTCAGAGCAGCACGGGAGCCGGAGAGGAGTCTCAGGGAAGGATGGTGTTGATGGACGTGAATGAGCCTGAGATGGTGTTTCCAGTTGCCCCAGGCTGGGCATGACCCATAGGAAATTCCAAACATATTTTGTGCCCTAACCCAGAGGCATGGAATTGCTTTAGAGGACAAGTGGACTAAAGAACTCTGAGGCTAGGACAAGAAGGCTGTGGAGTGTAGGGAATTCGTGACCAGAGGCAAATGGTAACATCCCTGGTTATCAGCTGTGGATCTGCACATGCTCAAGGCCTGGTACAGGTCAGGCAGTGCTTATCAAGAATCAGGGAAGAATGTCTGGAGACAAAACCAGACCAGCCACACCTCAGTGGCATCAAGGAGGTTCAGGAGGACAGCGCTTGAAATGGAGGCCTCTCCCATCATTATATTATCAAAGCTATTTCCCTATAGTGCAGGAGGTGAAGGCAGTAAGACAGGGAGATGGGGAAAGCTAAAATCAAATAAAACAACAAATAAAACCCCCAAAGAGATATTTTAAATAGGAGAGACGTTTAAAATGACGAAGATCTGAGTGATGGTATGCTAACTTGTACTGATTTTATTCTTTTAGTCTCCCAGGAAAGTTGGACTGGATATATTGTGGCTGCAGCACCTACTTGTCAATTTGACTTGCAAACATATCAACTGAAAAGCTTAGTACCCTCTCTCCTTCCCCTCTTACCGCTGTGACCTAGTGATGGTTCCACGGCTCAAATGCACCATGCAGTTTTTTCTAATCCAAAAATACAAAGATGTATGTTCAAGGATAATCTTTGAAGCATAGTTTGTAATTGTTATTTGCTACAATCTTTGAAGAAAATATCAATTAGCGTCTGTGTAAAAATGTATGGTATACACATTCATGATATGTGACCACTTAAAATGAGGTAGATTTGTAAGTGTTGGTATAAAAAGATATCCTAAATATATTGTATGGAAGAAGCAAGACTAATAGGATTTTATTTACTTATAAACATAAAGTTGTATATACAGCATGTGTCTAGGGAGAAAGGTAGGGGGAGATTTACTTTTCATCTTAAATTCTTCTGTACATTTTAGGTTTCTTTTTAAACCTGTCATGAATCCTGTCCAGCAGAATTCGTGTGCTCTGGCAGGCATGTGAATAAATTCACATGGAGTACATAGGACTAGAAGAGCCAGGACTACCGACCTCAGAGAGAGGTCTAGAGAAAATGCCCGAGAGTGGGCCAGAGAGCGAGGGTCCAGGAGGGGGCTAGAGAGAGAGCAAGGGGGCCCAAGAGTGGACTGGAGAGGGCGAGAGGGTGAGAGGGCCTGAGAGCAGGCTGGAGTGAGCGAGGGAGAGCGGAGGGAGCGGGCCAGGAGCAGGCCCCCAGGAGCAGGGCCCCAGGAGCGGGCCAGAATGCCTCGGCCACTCTCTCCAGAGGAGAGAGCTCCCCGACCCCTGCCTTGACAGGCTTTTATTGTTTTTCCTGGGTCCATTACCTCAGAGCGGTCTTCATTTACTAAACACAGGTTCTCATTAGGTGATAGACAGCCAGGAAGGCACTTCAAAGGAGAGGTATGCAAATGGAAAGACAACGGGTTTGGGCTGAACTAGAAAGGATTTGCACTGGTCTAAGGAAGCTAGGCATGCATTTGCATATGTTCTTTTGATCCAGGGTGAGAGAGTTTTTTAGGAGGAGCAAGACTTAACTCTAGGAAGTATGCCATCCTGATTTCCCCACAGGAAATACGGTTTTTACACACGTGGGGCCTGCTTGCTGTCCCACGTTCCACTGGAGATTTAAACGTGAAGCGTTGGGCTACCTTTCCCATGGTGGGAGGCATGGCTCTTCTTCATAAACCAGCATATGCTTTAATTTTATAATGAAAAAGTGAGACTCATGTTTTCAGCCTCTTTCTCAATGATCCAATGGGAATGCAAGTACATGTGAAAAAACTGTCTTCAATATAGTTATTTTACAGTGACTCCCTCTCACTTTTACTAAATTTTACCGATAAACTCACTTTTGTAGAGCTATTGGAGAAAACTAATCTAAAGAGTTAAAAAATAATAAGTGTTTAACTCCTACCTTTCTTTACATGTAAAGATGCCCTCGTGTTATTCCATATCTAGAGTTTTCTGTTTCAAAGGCTTGGGTGAGGGGTTTTTTCAGCAAAGAGGACAGATACAGATAGAATTTTTTTAATTATCTAGCTGTCGGTCTAGCTAACTACCTATTTTTAAGTTTGGAGGACCACGATCTTCTCTGTAACAGAAACCCACAGCAAAAAGATGACAATGTGACTTGGTAAAGGTGATTATTCTGAGAAGATAGACTCGAAAATTGTTTGGGCCTCAAAAATCAGTTCAGTTGTGTGTAGGCTTCACAGGAGGAAAATTACCTTTGCTGTGGAAGATATTTTTGCCTCTGAAGGGAACAAACCAACATCAGGGAGGGAGAAAGCCTTTATGAAGTGATGACACATCCTTCCAACTAAGAATGAACCTTTACAGAAAAATAGAGGACACATACTTATTTTTCTCAGCATTGAATTAAATCCTTGTCATTGGTATTGTTCTCCCAGCTTCAGGACATTACTCACTTAGGTATACAGAATACGGAGACAAAAAGCTGTCTCAGACTGTGAGGGCAACGGACTGATGTCCTGATGAATAAAAAACAGCAAAAAACTTGGGAGGCGAGAGAAGAATAGGACGGAAATGTGCAGAGAGAAGTATCAGCTGAGCAAATTATCTTCTGGGTCAAGAGTCAGCAGCCTGCAGCAGCTTTTTCTCTGTGTTGGGTGACCTGTGGGAAGAATAATTACTATAGATTTTTCTGTAAAGAGCAAACAGGAGCATGAATCGCCTCACAGAAACTTCGGGAAAAGATGAGCCAGAGAGGCCTGTCTTGTGATGGGCAGTCAGATTGGAACCTTCCTTGGAGTGAACAGTGTCCGAATAGAAGCTGGGGGCGGGGATGGGGAGACTGGAGGAGCTGGGGCCCTTGTTCAGGTGATCCAGCAGTGAGGAATGATTTGTTTGGGCCCCCAAACCAGCTGAGGATTTGATGGAGACGGTGGGAAGAGAATTGACATTCATAAGCATCTTCTATTTGCAAGCATCTTTTTTTTAATTTAATTTTTTCCATTGTTGTTACATTTCATATTATTTAGTATTAGTTTCAAGTGTACAGTTTTCTGTTTTAATCTTCAGAATATTAATGTCAGGCAGGTATAGCTATTACCTTTTAGAGATGAGGGAACAGATCCGGAGAGGGTAAGCCCCTTTCCTATTCGGTAGTGAGCCAGCTTTTGACCCGCCTTCATCCTGAAGCCTGTGCTTTCTCCTTTTCTCCGCTCCCTCTCTCAGGTACATTGGGACACTCGTAGGAAGCCCATGGCCAGCTCGTCTGCACCGTTTACCATCTTTACACTACAACATTTTAATAATTTTTCTTTTTGTCTTCTGCCTTTATTCTCTCTCTCTTTTTTAAAAGATTTTTAAAATTTATTTTTAGAGAGGGGAAGGGAAGGAAAAAGAGGGAGAGAAACATCAATGTGTGGTTGTCTCTTGCATGCTCCCTCCTGGGGACCTGGCCTGCAATCCAGGCATGTGCCCTGACTGGGAATCGAACGGCGACCCTTTGGTTCGCAGGTGGGCTCTCAATGCACTGAGCCACACCAGCCAGGGCTGCCTTTATTCTCCATTAACTGTTATTGCACTCTAGCACTTAAAAATACTTTATTTTTGTATCTTAATTTTTAAAATTTTTTATAATTAAAAAATTTCACTTACAGTTAACATATTATATTAATTTCAGGCACACAACAGAGTGGTTAGACATTTATATAACATATGAAGTGATCACCCCAATAAGTCTGACACCATACATATCTATTATAATGTTATTGACTATATTCCCTATGTTGTATTTTATATCCTTGTGACAATTTTTATAATGAAATTTGCACTTCTCAATTTCTTCATCTTTTTCACCTATTTGCTTCAACCTTCCCCCCCACCCCACCAAATCTGGCAACCATCAATTTGTTCTCTTTATCTATGAATTTATTTCTGTTTTGTTTATTCATTTACTTTGTTTTTATAGATTCCTGATATAAATGAAATCATGGTAGTTGAGTTTCTCTGTCTGACTTATTTGTCTACCCTCTAGGCCTATCTATGTTGTTGCAAATGGCAAAATTTTATTCTTTTTCATGGCCAACTAATATTCCATTGTATATGTATAACACATCTTTATCCATTTGTATATCAATGGACACTTAGGTTGCCTCCATGTTTTGGCTATTTTGAATAATGCTGCGATGAACATAGGGGTGCATATATCTTCTTGAATTGGTGTTTTGGGTTTCTTCAGATAAATGCCCAAAAGTGGAATTGCTTGGTCATAAGCTAGTTCTATTTTTAATTTTTTGATGAAGCTCCCTACTATTTTTCATAGTGGCTACATCAATTTACAATCCTACCAACAGTGCACCAGGGTTCCCTTTTCTCTACATCCTCGTTAACACTTCTTGATGGTTTACTGATGATAGTCATTCTGACAAGTGTGAGGTGATATTTCCTGGTGGTTTTAACTTTCATCTCTCTGATGATTAGTGATGCTGAGCATCTTTTCATAATTCTGTTGGCCATCTATATTTCCTTTTGGGAGAAAGGCCTATTCAGGTCCTCTGCCCATTTTTCAGTTGATTGATTTTTTTTATTGTTGTTTTGTTGGTGTTGAGTTATATGAGTTCCTTATGTATTTTGGTTATTAACCCCTTATTGAATGTACCACTGGCAAATATATTCTTTCTTTTGGTAGGTTGTCCTTTCATTTTTTGATGGTTTTCTTCTCTGTGAAAAAATTTTTAGTTTTATATAGTCCAATTTTTTTCCTTTGTTTCCCTTGCCTGAGGAGACATACCCCCCCCCAAATATTGCTAAGAGCAATATCTGAGTTTACTGCATATGGAAAACTATCTTTACCCATATTACAACCATGAGAAGTAGCTATTGTTTCTCTCCAGATTATAGATAAAAAAGACTTAAAGGCCGTTATATTGCCACCGCCCCCCCCCCAAAAGATGTTTAGTGTTACTCACTGAGCAAAGGTGGTTTGAAACTTTAGAGCCAGAATGCACTTTTCGGCCTGAGCTAGTGTCAGACAGAGCAAGAACTAGAACTCAGATGTTGGGACTGTTGTGCAGTAATTTTTATGTCCACTAGGTGTCACTACAAAAATGCTTTGAAAAATATTTCCTATTCAGCAAATGCATTACCCTCAAGGTAGTCCTGGGGCCCAGTTCTCCTCAGTGGCTGACATCCCAATTTACTCAGAGCTCTCTGTTCTGATGCATCCCTTTATCCACCATTGTTGGGAAGGAGATTATGAATGATTTATCGCTAATGACTCATCATTAATGACAATTACCAATGATTAATCTTTAAAACCTCTCCTTCTTGGGCAATTGATTCCTCCTTGGAGTCTGTTCCCTATGAAAAGGGTGCAGCTGTCTTGCATAACCCCTTTCAACCCATGGGGAACGCCCCAGGCCTATGTTTGTTTTGGAAATTTGGGAAATTGTCCCAAAGTTAGTAACTGCTTTAAGTAAGGAAGACAGTGAGCCATGAGTTTTACTCTCCAGAGATATGCGCTTAGTCTAGGAGTCAGGGTGGCTCTGGAATGAAACCCCCAAGTGTGACCCCCAGGGCTCAGTTAACACTGTTGCTGCGACTGAACATAAACAAGTGGTGACTGTTCTGCTAGTTCTCAGTCATGTGTAAAGATGGCTTGCACTGCGTGGTTTCTATTTTCTGTGATTTGATCTTATCAATAAATGAGCTTTCTCACATTGGAGATTTTGCCTGGAATACTCTTGTTTTCCCAGGGGGCCTAGATGAGGTAACAGAATATGCAAATTTTTATGCCTTGTTCAGATCTCAGCTTAATTATCACTTCTTATACCCTCTTTTTAGGTTCGATCCCACTGTTATATTCTCCCATAACACTCTATATTCTACCTTCAAATCATTTTGCACACTAATTAATTATCTGTAATGTTTAAAACATGTTTGTTTTCCCTAGTAGATCTGAAGGACTATTAGAACAATAGCTCCTTTTTGTCTTGTTCACTACCGATTCTTTAGAGCCTGGCATATACCTTGCATACAGTTAGTGATAAATAAGTATTAACTGAACCTGAAATGAGTGTATTTAGACTTTTCTAGTCAGCTGTCTGGGGAACAGTATCTACTTGAGGAGGTCTATGATATGTATCTACAAGGCACATCTAGTTGTGAAAGATATAGGTGAGCCTCAGAGGGTCAGGAAGAGATATACATTCTCTTGGTAAAGGGATAAGGAAATTTCCTCCTAGACTATGGATGAGATCCAAAAGAAATGCTTATTTTTGTGTTATTTATACAGAGCACCAGATAAATGATTGTTTGTTGCAACTGTTACATTGCATGTTTATGTCTTGGGTTCTTGATTACAGTGATTAGGCAAATGCTTTCCAAATTCTATTTGAATTACAGTTTGGGTGTTTCATCAGAGCATTTTTTGTTTGTTTGTTTTTTTGTTTTTAATCAATGTGTCATTTGTAATGTTTGCAATAGAGATCAAGTGAAGAACATTTTGTACTGATGTAATAGAAATTGCACTAAGGTTCTAGTCAGGGATATTGACTGTCTGCATGATCTCATTTAAGCCACTGCTATCTTTGAGCCTCAGTTTCCTCATCTGTGAAATGAGGAGTTTATTTTACATAAGTGGTGTGGCAGGTAACTTTGGACATGGCCCTCAGTCATCTCTACTGCCAGTATTCACACCTTTCAGTAATCCTCTTGCCTTGAAAATGAGCTGAATCCAGTGACTTGCTTATAACCAATAGAATATGGCAGAGATGATGAGATGTCACTTTCATGATTAAGTCTCAAAAGATAGTGACTTCCATCTTGCCAGCACACTTTCTCTCCCTCTATCTCTCTGGCTTTGAAGTAAGCTATTATATTGGAGAGGCCCACATGGCAAAGAACTGAGGGAGGCCTCTGGCCAATAGGAAGTGAGGAACTGAGGCCCTCAGTCCAAAAGCCCTGATGAACTGAATCTTCCAAAAAAACCACTTAGGTGAACTTGCTCAGTCAAGCCTTCAGATGAGACCTCAGCCCGACCCAACACCTTGATTGCAGCATTGTGAGAGACCCCAAAGCAGGATACCCAGTGAATCCATGACTGGATTTCTGATGTACAGAAACTGAGATAATACATGTTCACTATTTGTGCTTCTAGGTTCAAGTCTTCTACATGCCACAGCCCAGGGCCAGAAGGACTTTTTGGGCTAGTGTGACTTAAAAAAGAAAAAAAAAAAAGAGTGGGGCATCGTTACCCAGAAATAGGTAACTAAAGCAAGTGGTTTTCAAACTGATTGATGATTTTATAGCCTCCCCGTCCAGAGATATCTGCCCTCCTATCACCTCTTTCATGTACTAAGATGTATAACACCTAGTACCCATCATACTGCTTTTTGTAAGGTTAAATCAATGAAAACCTCTGATATGATATCAGAGTTATCAGAGAGGGGCAGCAGAGTAATAATGATAGATGGAGTCAGAACAGCTACTTAGTGATAAGCATTTGAGCAAATCAGTTCAATTCTCTTGAGCCAGAGTTTCTCATTTGTAATATGAGGAGGCTGGAATAGAACTGGGTTCTCAAAGCGTGACCCCAACCAAGCAGCATCAACATCACCTGGAAATTTGTTAGAAATGCATATTCTGGTGCCTCACCACAGACCTATGAAATCAGACACTCCGGGGGTGGGACCCAGCATTTGGGGTTTTAATAAGCAAGCCCTCTGGGTGGTTTTCGTCCATGAGAAAGTTTGAGAGCCACCAGGTTTGAAGTTCTCTAGTCCCTTATTATAGCTCTGCCAACACTGATGATAGTTAATAACGAGAAATGGTTATTGATCATGTACCCAGAATCGTGAAAGGACTTTATATTCATTATTTCATTTAATCCTCACAATACCATATGAAGCAGAAACATAGTATCCTCATTTCTAGTAAAATCTCTAATATCTTTGCTTCTTAAGAACAGGGCCGATATTTTATCACTAAATTTCTAATGTGCACAGGATTCATAGTTTCTGTGTGTGTGTATTTTAGTTGGTACTCAATTAGTGCTTGAAGAATAAATAAATGAATGAATGAACTTATGAATAAAATAATAGGGAGGCATAGCTGAAATCCTAGGTGCAAGACACTCTCAAGGTGCAAATGGGATTCAGCCCATTCTCAAGGTCCCCTCTCTCTAAAAGATGGAAATCTGGGAACAAGTTGGATATTGTCACTGCCTCTTACATCAATATTAGGAAGGTACCACCAAATCTGCTTCCCTATAAGGCTGGCCTTGGTCATAGGATAGCCAAACTCTTGATCCTTATTGACTTCAATTTGTAAGCTTCAGCCATGGAAGAATTTAATATAACATTTATTCATTTCTCTGGAGAGTGACCCTGGGAGGAAAATTATTTTACAGAAATAAATTCATATCTCAAGGGCATAAGCCAAGATTTGAAATGGTATTTCAGACACGTTAATCAGAGTAAGTCCTGGCCTTCCAGAAACTAGAGAGGGGACCCTACAAGAGTTAATAGGCACTGTTGCTCCTTATTTCTGGGATCTTTTAATTGAGTTAGCAGAATTGTTTGGGTTTGTTTCCACATTCCATTCAAATCTGATCTCTTTGTCAATTAAAGGAAAAAACAGGGTAGTTGGTACTGTCAAACTCTTATTAAACAAGTATGTAGTTAGAACATATTCTGAGTTCAGCCACAAGTTACACATTATTCAGAATTATTTTAATGTCACCCTGTGTATGTAAGCCTTTCTTTCTTTTCACCTCTTTCCCTCCGTAACAGTGTTAAACAATATCGCTGTCAATCTTATGTCACAATTATCCTGTAAGGAAGATACAGTTACTATTGTGATTTGTCAGATGAGAAAATTATGGCACAATGAGGTAAATGCATCTTGCTCTAGGTCACAGTGGTGAGTTGGGGTTCAAATCCGGCAGTCCACACCAATCCAAGGCTTTTAACTATTATTTTAAATAATAATCTGACTATATTATAATTCAGGACTGTGATCGGACTCTATGTAATAGTGGGCATAGCCATGGTCTCAATATAGGTTAGAAATCCATGAATTTATGTTTGACTCTATTACTCTCTCTGTTTCCATGCAGTGGAAGGTTAAAGATAACTCTAAATGGCAGAATGTTTGGTGTATTCATTCTCTCTGTGTCTCTCACCTTCTTAAATCATGTACATATGAGCTCTCATTTACCCAGTTTTGGGCAGCTAATAGTAAATTTGTCTTTAGGAGAGTCTTCCCAAGTTTCAAGCCAGGACCCAGATTACTAGAGAGGTTTACATTTGGTGTTAGGAGAGAAGCCGGTTATGAATAAGATGTGCATTATTTAGCACACTGCTATAACAAATTACCGCAAACTTGATGTTCAGGAGAGTAGAAGTATAAAGTAGGTTTCAGTGGGATGTGATCAAAGTGTTATCACACTCCCCTGGAAGATACCATTTTCTTGTCTTTTCCAGCTGCTAGAGGCCATGTGCATTCTTTGGCTTGTGTCTTTCTCCATCTTTAAAGCCAGAAATATATAGTACCTTTAAATCTCTGTTTCTGACTCTTGGTTCCTATAATCATATCTCCTTTCTCTAGCCTCTGACCCTCCTGCCTCTCTCTTATGAGGATATTTATGATTATATTGGGCCCACCTGGATAGTACAGGATAATTTCCCCCTCTCCAGATCCCTAAATGAATCACATTTTTAAAAGTCTTTTGCAATATAAGGGACATATTCACATGCTCTGTGGCATAGAGCATGGACATCTTTGGTGGGCCATTAATTTTGTTACTACAGTTTGCCCTTTGCTTCCCAGAGATTTATGTCTTTCCTGCATACAAAATACATTCACCTTATCCCAACATCCCCACAAGTCTCACCTATTACATCAACTCAAAGTCAAAAATCTCATCCTAAACTTACTAGTTCGGAAATCCAAAATCTTGTCATCAAAATCCCCTACATCAGGGTAAGACTCATGTGGGCCTGTGAAACTAGACAGAAGTTATGTGCTCTCAAAATATAATGGTGGTACAGGCACAGGATACCAGATACAGACCACCCCACTGAAAAAGGGAGAAAATGGAAGAGAAAAGGAGTCACCAGCCCCTAGCAAATTAGAAATCTAGCAGGGCAAATTCCACTAAATTTCAAGGCCTCAGAATGATCTCCTGTGACTTGGGGTTTCATTTTCTGGGCCCAGAGTTCCCCACTCTGAGTCACTTTTCCCCTTTTTTATGAAGGATAGCATATGTTTGAGCTGAGTGGTTTTATCATCCTGTTTCCTGCCTATAGAATTTTGGGAGTTCAACAAAGTCTTCAGTACTTCATCCTCTCTCTGTTCCTTTCAGACTAGGCTGGGAGTGTTTTTGATGGTATAAAATTCTCAAGCCCCTTGTGGGTCTCCTGCATGTGTCTCAGGATTCACTCTATTAGATAAGAGGATCCTCCATGGATCATTTTTGGATAATGCCTTCTGTATTTGGGGCTTTTGCTTAGATAACTAAGGAGATCCAGAAGTCATATGTCTAATCTCAATGGAGATTTTTCTGTGTGATTGAATATTCTGACATTTGATCCTTCTGAAACACTAGCTAAAGGTTGTTCAGCTACGCTATTGGCTTTCTCTCAAGAGCAGGCTTTCCTGACAGTGAATCTTGTAATTTTAGCATCTTTTGCAATCTGGGTATGAAACAGGGCAAGAGGTCCGCGAAGTCCCCACTTCCATGGTTTGTGGATGGGGGAAGCAGATGATACTGTGATTAAGATACTTTGCATTACAATGGCAAGTGATAGCTATGTCTTTCCTGAAGGGAAGCTCCACCTGGGTAAAGGCCTACAGGACCTTCAGTATGTATAGTGTGAGCGAAGTCATGCAGGAAGCCCCAGGTCAGCATTTAAAATTAGGGCAGCCAGCCATGATAGGGCAGCCATGCGGTTTGAAAGGGTGTAGAAGGGCTCCCACTGGCCCACCATGAGGTCTGGCGTGTAAGGAGGTGCCATGTGGTTTGGAGTAAGGAGATGTCATGAGGTTTTGGATTAAAAGCTAGAGGAAGAAAGAGGGGACCTGCTGGGAAACCTGCCTGGGAGAACATGGCGGCGTGACTGATGGAATTGTGGGGGACTTACACAGCTAAGCATGGATTAATGAAAGATGCCTGGAATGCTGAACTGTGACTGGGAATGCTGAGCTGCGGACTTCTGTTTTTCTGAAAGATGGTACCTCTGACTGACATTCTGAAACTGGCCTAGTTTGGCCAAGGGAGGCAGGACTGTGTGTTTCAGGTATTTAAACGGAGTGGGACTTAACAACAGAATTCTACCATTATTCCAAATTTGTATAACTTTTAAATAAACAGTTACTTTCCTTTTCACCTAACTCTGGCATTGTGAGTCATACTTCTTGGTGGTGGGCAGTCAGACCCCACAGCTGTTCCAGAACAGCATAGGCTGGGGTTCCGTAACAAGTAGACAGAATTTTCCAGATCATCAAGTCCCAGTTTCTTTTTGTTTAATAATTCTGTCAGTGTATCTCTTTCTTCTCACGTTTTACTATATGCATTAAGAAGAAACTAGTCTGAACCTTCAATAATTTACTTGTAAATTCTCCCAGCTAAATACCCAAGTTCACTGCTTATAAATTCTGCTTCCCATATAACTACAGGACACAAACCCAGTAAGCTTTTTGCCATTATATAACAGGGCACATTTTTCTATAGTCCTCAAAGATCCCTCATGACCTTCTGAGCTCTTCCCAGAGATGTTATATAGCCTATAACATCTATATTTCTACCAGTGGTCTTTTTATAAAGATTTAGGTATTCTCCAAGGTGATATAGACTTTCTCCACCAGAGTCCTCACTTCCTTTCGAATCCTCACTAGTAGAGTAATGGATATCCATATCTCTATTAACAGTCTGTTCAAGGCAGTACAGATGTTTTCTATGACTCTGCTCAAAATTCAACCAGCCTTTGCTCATTTTCCAACCCCAAAGCCACTTCCACATTCTTTAATTATCTGTTGCACCAACATCCCATTAACAGGTACCAAAATCTGTTAAACCAGAGAAACAGAAGACATATTTTCAGAGCTTTTTCCTGGAAATTGGCTTAAGCCATTGTAAGGACTGGCTAGACAAGTACAAAATCCACAGAGCCAGCTGACAGGAGGGCAGGCTGGGATTCCACTCTGGGACACAGGCTGAGTCTGGTGTCCACAGTTGGAATTTCTTCTCTGAAAAACCTCAGCTCTGCTCTCACAGCCTTTCAACTGGTTAAGTCAAACCTGCCTATATTGCCTAGGATGACCCCATTATTTAAAACGAACTGATTATGAACTTTAATCACATCTGTAAAATAGCTTCACAGCAACACCTAGATTAGTATTTGAATAACTGGGGATGATGGTAGCTTAGGCAAACTGATACGTAAAACTTATCACCACAACATGATATCTAAATTCCCATTTGTCATTGTCCCTTGTTCGCAATATTTCTTTTGGAGTCCTGAAGAGGAGGAATAAATAACTGGACCAAAGTCAGGATGGGAGCATTGTCAAAGTTCCCTCATTACAATATCATAGAAAATCCTACCATTAGCATTAAGCAACATATTTAATGCAAATATACTTAAAGCAACTGAAAACAACCTAAGATAGTGTGTATTTAATAGTTATATGATATGGAAGGGACAAAACATGTCATGTGCCTTCATAGGAAGAGTTAAATATTGGTTAAAGAAGGAAAGGCTTTATTGAGAAGGAGAATATGAGCTGAGTAGGGCCGGTTATAAGTAGAAGGAAGCTGACATGACATATGAAGGAAGAGAACAAGCATGGTATGTAGAAGAAACCCTGAGAAGATTGCTCCTTCCCCCTCCTATCTTCAGGACACTTGAGATTGGCTGTGCATGCTATGGGGAGCATTAAAACCTGTGCCGTGGAATTTCTATCGGAAGTCATATGTAATAAAGAGTCATGGTGGAACCGTTCTACAGGAATGGTGAATCTGGCAGAAATGGGCAGGGCGCGTGGGAAAAGGGCAGAGGTTCTTTTAACTGGATTGATGTGACGGGTCAGGCCCAAGACAAATAGAGTGGAGGTAAAACTGCAGAACAAGAGACAGACATGAGTGGCATTTTGAAGCAAGAAACAAAAGGCACATGATGGAGTGAACACTGGAGATAAAGAATAGGCATGAGTGAAAATTGATGCCTAATATTTTGTATTGATTTTATGTTACAGTAGAATTTTATACTAGTATAATCAGGAGTCCACAAGTTCTGCCTTGGTCCATCCAAGCCTCCTGCTTCTGAGGCCACTAAGGAAGATACATAAAAAGGAGGCAAGAGGAAGCAGAGTAATACTATTGTTAGCAGAGAATTCTGCTTGAAATTCGAGTGCAAAAGAGCAGTAAGCTGGGGTGAACCATGTGGAAAACTTTGTAAGACACAAGAAGTAGCCTATATATAGTTTAGATCCAAAGCAGGCCAAACAGCTTTCTACATTGATTTTGTTCAGCCTGGAGAGGAGATCTTTTACTGATGGCTGGAAAGACCAACTCGGGTGTACCCGGTGCCAGGAGAAAAGTGCTGGTGGCTCCAGACATGAATGAAGAGAAAATATTCACAAAGGAGAGAAAGAAGTATTACATGGAGCAGGTCAGAACCCTCTGGCTTGGTTAAATAGAGGAGGAAAAGAAATTGCAGCCACAAAGGCAGTAAGCATTATTCCATTTGAAATTCCATTTCAGACATTGTGGCTGCCTCGGTGTCCATGAACTTAGCAAATTCCCTTACTCTTTGTGGGCAGAATTTCTTGCCTTTTTCCTGGCACATCCTTAGGGGTAAGTAAGACATTTGAAGTGCCATGAGAACCTTCCTTTTCATTAGAGGATCATTATTTTAAGGCTGGTTAATTGGCAGAATAGGGGCACCATTGATTGAGAAAAGGAACAGAGAAGGGAATTTTACTTGGAGTGAGGTGTTGACATATTAGACAGTGTCTATGCACAAGATGATACAGCACACTGAAATTAAATAATTTGTTTAAGTGAGTAGACAAGGTTTAAAAGAACATGAAAAATATTAACCACTTCTTTCCTGAAATAAAACGGTTAATGGAACCCAAGAGGTGGTTGTCTATGGGAGCAGCCTGAAGAAAGCTATGGATCTAGACCACAGCCAACCCGGGTGACTCAGCGGGTAGGCCACTGGAGGAATACACACTCCAATCTCACTCTTCTCCCATTGTGGATGTGCCCGTTGGCCAATGAGGAAAAAAGCCTGTTTGTGAAGGTCACATAATTCAGCCTATCTGGGCACAGACTGGGCTGGAGAAGGTGGAGCGAAGTTCTGGAGGGGCAACACAGGATAGACTGTGAGCTCAGTAGTGAGTGAGTTAATAGTTGGACCTGTGTGAGGAAATAGCTCTTAGTTTATAAGAAGAGCAAGCCTAGTGATAGAGATTTGGAGTAAAAATTATGGAACGTTTAATCTGGGAGAAAAGACAGAATATTTACTAAATATCTATTATGTACTGGGCACAGTGCTAGGCATTTTTATGTTACCTCATTTATTCTTCACAATAACTCTTAAAAGAAGTATCAGCATTCTGAGAGGTTTGTGAGCTCATGGGTCTCAAACTGGCAACTCAAGGGCTGAGAATCTGTGTGTTCTTTATCTTACACGTTGCTTTAAATGTCAGAAGATTTCAAATAAAAAATGCAGGTTTCTGGATTCACTGGAAAAATCAGAAGATCTGGCATCGTCAAGCTCACATTCCTGCAAGCTAGAATTAATAGAGTGTTAACTTTCATCTTTAGCTGGGACATGGATTTTGGTACACTCCCACCACTTCCTATTGTCTTGTGACTTCCAGATCAATTGACTGAAATTATCTGCAAGTATTTCAATTTGCAACCCTGGTCTCCCTTTCATTTTGCACATGAATAAAGTAAGGTATGTTGGAATTGGATGACTTGTTCAAAATTTCACAACTAGACAATGCCAAATTTGGCTCTAGAACTTACGTCTTTGGCCTCTGCATCAAGCTATCTGTGAAATCTAACAGTGGATTACTATAAATTTTACTGTAATAAAGGAAGTGTGGAGCTGCCTTAAAAACACACAGATACAACATCAGAACAAAATAGAGTCCAAAAATAAGCCCACTCATAGATGGTCAAGTAATTTTCAATGTAGTTGCCAAGGTGATTCAATAGGAAGAGGAAAATTAATGTCTGCTTTTACCTTTCATTATATACACAAATTAATTCAAGAGGGATCATGAAATATAAAAGCTGGAGTTATAAAGCTTCTAGAAGAAGACATAGGAGCATATCTTTGTGACTTGGCAAAGGCAAAACTTTCTTGGAGAGGACACAAAATGAACCAACCACAAAATAAAACAAATATTTGAAAGAATGGTTGTACTTCTTATATGGGATAGTGAGTTCTTATATAACCCTCTCAAAGAGAAGGTCAGGAATGCTTAGTATGGGAATATAAGAAAATAGAGACACTGAAGGAGCGGCAGCAAGAGATAAATAAAAGGGGTGTGCAGAAATATGGCAAGAGGTTTGGATACTCTGAGTCTTTTCCAAGTCTTGAATAACAACCTATTTAATTTGGGTCCATAAAGTTTATTTGGAAACTTATTAAAATCGTCTTCTCGTAGTAGGCTCCAGTAAACTAATGCTTCTAATTGCTCGAGCTATTTCTTTTTGAAATTTTGAGCTCCCTCAGAGTCTCTGTTTAATTTTCTGTCTAAGGCATGCCCTGAAACTTAATATTTTTCTCCCCAGTCTGACTCATACTGGGGTTTCTGGCCCTGTCTATCAGACTCTGTTAAGGCAACAGCACCACGCAGCGTTGGTTTAAAACAACCCTGTGTTTATAGTGTGGTGCACCCCGGGCTCAAAAACACCATCATCCTTTCTCCTGACTGGATCAGTTTGTGAGGTGCAAAAAGGTGAATATAAAGTTAAAGGAGATAGTTTTTTAAAAAATTTCTCCCCACTACTTGGACAGCAGGTCTCTTCATATGCATAATCAGACATTTGGTTTCATAATAAAATTTTCTGTCTTACTGCCTAAAATATTCATTTTAGTGAATTATTGTATTCTTGATTCCTTTGTGGCTGGCATTCATTTTTCTGTGTTGTATACAAAGTTAAGAGTAGAGTTCTTCTTTTTGGTACTCTGCTTCTCAAGGAGTATATTAATGAAAACTTCTTTATTCTTTGTTCTGTTGTTTCCAGAATATACTGATATTTTTCAATAGAACAAATCTATTATTCCCACTTATCAGTCATCTTCTGTTTTCTTAATATCGTCTCTTGTTCTGATCCTAAATTTGCTTTCTCTCTCCTCTACTTTTTAGATGTTATCATCTCTGTGTTTATTATGCCCCAAAGATCTTTCTGTGTCTTGTATGCCCTGAAGATTAGCGGACATTTGAAATTGGGCAGCAAGAAGATGACCATCATCTAACCTCCTTTTCAATTTCATTTCCTTTTTAAATTATTTCTCTGGAGATGAAAACTTACCTTAGTTTCATAAAGAAACTGGAATCGTCAAATGGGAGTTCAGCTTCTTGGGGAAAAAGAATAAAGGAAGACAGAATAGGATACTTGTCAAATGCTGCACCACCTCCTGCCCAGCTCACATGGTATTATCATGAAGTGGTTCTAAACCACGGTCATGTAAAACATGTCTTCTGACGAAGAACTTAGAAGGGGCACAACCAGCTGTGTGATATCAGCCTTATCACACTGTTAGATGTTATATCCCACGATCGCGAGTACAAATACTAGAGACTTTCTGGGCTTAGAAATACTACTTTATTGGCCAAATCTTTACCTGCGCAGGGACGAACTCTCAGAGTGTCCAGAGACACAGCGCCCACAGGGGCTGCAGATGAGAGTCGCGCCTGGCGTTTACAACTGGGGGCTTATATAGGGAGTTTTGGCGCGAGCAAGCAAGCGTTGTACAGAAGCAGAGTTAGCAGTTAGCTATTGGCTTACAGAGACTGTGTGCGGGAATGGGGGGGTACACAGCTGTTAATACAAAATAACAAAAAAAACAAAAACAAAAAAATAAGCAGTCACTCTTGCACGAACAGCACTTTTACATAAACATGCGGCTGGCGAGGTAGTTCGTCCCAGGGTCAGGGTGTTCTTTCTGACTTGGGTAAACATCCTAGT
The DNA here is from genome assembly GCA_004026765.1 of Micronycteris hirsuta. NCBI lineage: Eukaryota > Metazoa > Chordata > Mammalia > Chiroptera > Phyllostomidae > Micronycteris > Micronycteris hirsuta. The sequence goes on along the minus strand of PVJI01000079.1, from coordinate 111,277 downwards.
GGGCTAATCTCTTAGTTCCTCCTAGCTAGTAAAACATATTTGCCTCAGTTTCCCTGTTCTCTACATAAGACAGGTTACAGAAAATATGAACTGTATAAGCAGGGCCTATCGGTCCAACACAGTAACTTTGAAATGTCTGAACTTTCTATGAGGTGGGCTTTTGTGTCTGTTGAAGCTAGTGTCTTCTATTTGAGCCCTTCTATAGAGCTTCCATTAGTGCTGTCATTTGAAGTCACAGCACAGCTTAGATGTCACAGAAAATGCAGACGACAGAAAGAGCTTAGGTAGCTATTTGCATACAAAAGGAGATAGACCAACAAATACGGCTTGCTACCCATTCTGAGGACTTCTCCAGGCCCTATCCTTTCTCATCAGAATCCTACTGGTTTCCCCCCTGGCCAGTGTGGCTCAGTTGGTTGGAGCATTGCCCTGTAAACTGAAAGATCGTGGGTTTGATTCCTGATCAGGTCACATGTGTAGGTTGTGGGATTAGTTCCTGGTCGGGGGTCATATATGAAAGGCAACTGATCAATGTTTCTCTCTTACACTGATGTTTCTTTCTTGTCCTCTCTTCTGCTCTCTAAAAAAGTCAATACGCATGTTTTTGGGTGAGGATAAAAAATATATATATTTGGAGAAAAAAAAAAGAATCATACTAGTTTCCCTAAGACACATTTTGGTGTTCTCTAGTTTTGATAAGGTGATAGAGTAGGCTTTTATTTTTGATTATGAAAAAGTATTAAAGTGTAAATAGCACATATAGACAATTTGGAAAACACAAAATGATTAATAAGCAAAAAATATTATCAATGAATTTTTAGCGATTCTGGGCTGCGCGATACCAGGCATTTTAGCGCATTTTGCCATTTTGTTATGGCAACTGCTCTGTGGTTTGGTATTATCCTTGTTTTATAGATGGGCTGAGAAAAATCACTGAGACCTGCCACTGGTCAACTGAAGCTCACATTGTTTTCTTTCTCTTGCTGGGCCTCCTCATGTCTTGTTGGTCCAAGAGTAAGTGAATAATATCCTGACCTGAGCCAAGTTCAATTCTGAGGAGGGAGGACAGTTAGATAAGTGAAATTGACTTCCCAGGAGTTGCAGCAAGTATACATTCAACCTTTCCTGAGCGCAGGATGGCAGAAGGAAAGTTTGGGGAGATGAATGTGCAGCCATTATGCAGGAAAACCTGGGGGAGGGGTGAGGAGAGGTGAGACCCCAGCTTGGGAGGCCATTGCTCTTATCTACCTGTGATTCCACAGGGGTCTCAGCTAAGCATCTTATCACCTTACACAGTTTCCACTTTCTCTTTAGAGGTCAGTGCAGTTTTCACAAGGATAATATTGCTCCGAGACAAAAGATTTTGAATCTACTTTGATTCCAGTTTCCCCTACTAATATGTTCTTTGGCCTCAGGGTGATTGCAGGTGAAATGCAGTCCTATAGCCACTTTTTAAAAAAATTTCCTGATCCCAGTCATTCTTTAAGTCTGTTCAGTTCACTAATTAGAACACAGGAGACTTCTTTTTTAGCATAAGCTGAGCCCCCCAATCCTCAGCCTGACAAGCCTTTTACATTTGGGGGTGCAGGTGTTTGGGGACTGCTAAAGAAGGTTATTTCTGCTCTGGCTGAGACCTGGTATTTATTCTGCCTTGGAAATTGTAAAGCAACTGAGCTCCTTTCATTGGGGCAGCTGGGCCCCAGGCAGTCCCTTTGCCATCCCCAGCCACACTCTTCCTGGCATTGCTGTACTGTATCAATCAGATGCCTCTGGGAGCTCGGGCTACAGTGGGCTGACAGCATCACCTCCTTATTTCTCTCCTTCCCAGGCTATAATTCCGGAGCCCCATTTACCTGCAGAAAATGGTGGTTCATTTGTTAGCTGTCAGCCTGAAGCTATGCTTTTTCTGTCTGAGTCCATTGGTGCTCATTATTTACTGTTCTGTTTAGCTGTGTATTGTATGGAAACTTTGAGATGTTGCTGAGAATCAGCCAAGTTTTAACAAAATATCTAGGAGTTGTAGATTCCACACAGCTGTTTCCCAGCCTCACATTAGTTAGAGTCCACTAGCCCAAATGTCTGTGTCTTGGGGGAAATATAAGTATTAAGTTGAAAATGTCTTATAAAATTGATCAAGTATAAAGTTCAAGTCAGACTCTTTGTTCTCCATATAACTTACTTTTTATACCATCATAATTGCTAATGTTTTACTGAGGTGCAATCAGATACATTAAAGCAAAGATCAGGGAAATTTGAAGAAGAAAGCATCCTTTTGAAATGGATTTGGAAAAGCAAAGTACAGTCATTGTAATTTTTTCCCCCCTTCATTTGGTGTTTAGGAGCTGAGAAAGCTATAAAACTCTATTCTTTGCAAGTAGCCTTCTTCTGATTCATGGATTGGTTGCCTTCCCACATGACTTCCCTTTGGCATCATTTTAGGGTCCCCTTAAATGATGAATAAGGCATGGGAATAAGGGATGATACCCTAATTTATCAACTCCTATAGACACTGATAAAATTTCCTGTTTGACAAGTTCTTGTCCATTATTACATTATGGACTAAGTGAAGTTAGCTCCCTCTAGAGGTGGTCACTTGCATATGTTGTTGAGCCCCCCTGAGTGAGCTGGAGATCGGAAGCTACCAGAATTGGAGCCTCTAAAGGCAGTCTTCATTCCCAACTCCTTTGGTGGATGGCATATGGATGTCTGATGGGCATGGATTTAAAAAACTAGTCAAGAGATGTAAAGTCCAAAGAAAAGTAAGGCTGCTGTGCACAGTCAGCCCATTGCAACAGTGAAGGAAAAAATACCACTTGTTCTCCATCAGATTCAGGGTCAGATTTTCCCTCCTCTGTCAATTCCTCCACATGCAAAATTTACCCCGGGGGTAGGAATTAAGTAGAAGCTTTTGGAAAAGAGGTTCATTGAGTCTTAATGAGGATAGGCTTTAGTTATAATTTGTGATTTGTGCTTATCCTACCGTAATGATCTAGATGTGCAAATGCAGACATAGACAGATGAGCATGTTAATATATATGACTGTCCAATGTGGAAAAAAACAGGCTGAATTTCTCTTTTCTGAAAAGATAAATTCAAATCCTCAACAAGCCCAGCTCCATCTACTCAAGCAATTGCAATGACTATCAGCATCAATTTCTGACTAACTCTTCTCCCCAGTCTCAGTCATCATTCTGGGTCTGTTCGCTTCCAAATAAACACTTCTGCGAAGACCCAATAAAATGAGCACAGTAAGGAGACGTAGAATTTTTTAAAAGAAAACACTGAGGATCTGGCCCAAGCACTGGAAAATGAACAAAGTAACCGAGCGCTCATTAGACACTTGCAGTGTTTCTTGTTTTCACATCTATGTAAGTAGGCACTGGGTCAGAGTCATGTTGTTCTTGTGGAAGTTTCCCCTATTTTTTTGCTTTAAAATATAGGTTTTTTTTGTATCAATAGAAGGAACTGCAGTGAGGTTAGGTTATAGACAGAAAGGCCCCCTCCACCAGGTGGCTCATTTGGTCTTCACCTGGCCTCCAAAGAACCATAGCCACCTTCCTGGTAACTGACTATATATACCAGGCCTCCAGCAAGTATAGAAAATAGGTGTCACCTTGTTTTTTGACCTCATTGGCTGGAGGTGACTGTCTGGTAGGATACTGGTAGAACAATTCTGAAGCTACATCCAGGCTCAGAGGGAATAAATTCAATCGAAATGAAATGCCTGTCATAGGTATAGGGGAAGTTAATGGAAGCCTCGATGCCTAGTGTTTGCTATTCTAGAACATCTAGTCCTTTTTTGAAATGACCTCTAGTGCATGCTACATCAGGTTTCACATCCAGATTCTCCATTCAGTTTATCTCCTGAGCTTACTGGCACTACCCCTCACTCCCAGAGTAATATTAACAGTTGCCACTAGATAGTACTTATTATGTATCAGGCATTGTTCTAAGCATTTTACATAACTTTACTCTTCACTATAAGCCTATGAGTTTCTTTTATTACCTTTATTTTACTGGTGAGGAAATTGAGGCACATAAGGCTTAGAAAATTGTCTGAGGTCACAACTGACAAGTGGCAGACTCAGAATTTAAACCCAGGCGGCATGGATCTAGAGTCCCTGCGTGCCGCCATCACCTATACTGCCTCTCTAATTGTGCAATAGGTATGCACATCTTTCCAAGGGCTCTACCCCTCGTAGGAATGAAAAAGCCAATCCATTGTAATAACAGTCTCTCTCTCTCTCTACTTCCCCCCTCCTTCCCTTTTCTTTCTAGAGAGAAGCAAAAGGACAAAAACTCCAAGACATCTCAATAATTGATTTCATTTTTTTCCTATTAGAATTCCATTAACTCTGCTCTCTAAGGCTCATGTTTTTCTGATTCTAAATTACATAATAACAAGTTTATAAGTTATATGGGTATGAAAGAGGAAATGGTATAAGAAGGGTGGATTCAGAATTCTGGGAAGAGAGAGATGAGAAGAAAAGAGGAGTAAGATAGAAAGGCAGAATTAAGGCAAAGTGATTGGGAAAATAGTGGAATATTAGCATTTCTAGAATTAGAAAATTTAGGTCATAGAATAAATTCAGCAGTCGAGTATTTTGTGTCTACTACATATCAGGCATAGAGCTGGACATTGGAGATAAAAAGGTGATTAAGGCACAGTCCCTTTATCTATTTATGTTTATCATGAGAAAATAAATATACGGATGCAAACCAAACTTAATGAGTTAGTCTCCTGGCCCTGGCTTATGTCTGTCCCCTGCCCACTCTTCCGTTAAGGGACGAGTGACTTTTCAATTTGGAACTGCATGTGTGTGGCTTAGACTCTTCGAGGTGTCTGTCTGCCTGGAAAGAGTGTGCATTCTGATCTGCTGTCTGGGCCATGAATAGATTTACTGGCAGAAGCCCTGCCCCTGTGAACTGGACATATGGTTGCTCAGACTATGTCTTTTGTATGGTAATATACTACCTTATGTGTGAGGTTTATTTTTTTTTCATTTTTAATGTTTAATTTTTTGTTTATTTTGCCATTTTCATTTTGGGTGATTAAAAAACAAGGTCTTCATAATCACCCAATCCTTCTTACCAGCTGCATCAAGCATCTACCCTCTGCCTGGGTCACAGTTAACCTAGCGCCCAAGCTCTATCATGCCCTTTCCTTATTCAGCCAAGTCAACCAACCATTTCAACTGTTCCCTACAAAATCAACGTCCATACACCACGTTTTCATTTCCTATTTTGCCATAATCCATAATATATATAACAAAGTAGATGTGAAAATACAATATCTCAAGAGTAAATGTTGACAATTGTGTGTATAGTAACATATCAAGGCATGTATACACCATGGAGTCAAACTTCCTACATGCTAAGAAAGCCTGTTTTTCATCCCTCCTTATAGGTCTGATATTCATCCTTCAGAGCTTCTTCAGGTTCCCAGTATCCCATAGCCATGCCCCGCTGTCCAAACTTGTACCAAGTGTTCTTGGAGGTTGTACTTTGGTACATTTAGTCACCTGGTTTCATCACCTTTAAAAGTGATGTGGGGTTATAGCTTCCCATCAGGCTGATGCCACTTGGACGGGAGTGCTGTGCCTGAGAAAAATGGCTTCTTTTATATGGGGATGACTCAGCACAGGGATTCTAGTGGCTGTTCCTTCAGTTCTCTCCCCAGAGCCACCAACACCAGACTTTCTCAAGCTTTTCTAGGCCACTCCGTCCACCCTCTGCTGGAGTCCAGAGAAAGTGGCTGCAAATGGAATTTTGTCTGTGGGCCCTTCAAGAGCCTCTTTGCACCTCCAACTATCTCTCCCTGGTAGACGAAACTGTGCTGCTTTTCACAGCTATATGTTATTCGGGTTCCTTTCCTGGCTCTGGTGCTGTAGGCCGGGGAGCACAAATTGGAGTTTTGACTCCACACTTTTCAGGGGGGACCACCCAGCCACTGAAATATCCCTTCAGAACTTCAGCTGCCACCCATGGGAACCCAGCCAGCCTTCTCACCCTCTTCAGAACTCCCTACCACTCACGTTGTGGTGAAGTGGTTTCTTCTGTCTGTCAGTGGTTGTAAGGCTTCTCTCCAGCTAGTGTTCAGTTGGTTATTCAGGATGATTTCTCTACAATTTAGTTGTAATTCCAGATTGTTCTTAGGAGGAGGTTAGTGTAGCTTCCGCTTATGCCTCTGCCATCTTGGTGGCAAAGCAATTTATCAGATAGTTTAGAGTAATGATTATAAGGATACTCAACAGCATGAAAAAAGACATAGAAGCCATAAAAAAAAACCAAACAGAAATAAAGAATGCAATATCTGAAATAAATTATACACTGGAAGGAATAAACAAATCAAAGGGAGAAATCAAAAGATACCTCAAAACAAATGAAAATGAGGACAAAACAACCAAAATCTATAATCCCTTTCACAATTGCTTCAAAAAGAATAAAATACTTAGGAATAAACTTAACCAAGGATGTAAAACACCTGTATTCAGAAAATTACAAGACACTGAAGAAAGAAATTGAAGAAAACACAAATAAGTAGAAGTGCATACTGTGTTCATGGGAAGAATTACTATCATTAAAATGTCCATACTGCCCAAACAATCTATAGATTCAACACAATTCCTATTAAGATACCAATGTTGTATTTCACAGAACTAGGACAAATATTTCAAAAATTTATATGGAACCACCAAAGGCCTGCATAGAAACAGAAATCCTGAGAAAGAAGAACAAAGTTGAAGGAATCATGCTACCTAATATCAAACTATACTACAAAGCCATAGTAGTCAAAGCAGCCGGGTACTGGCATAAAAACAGACACATAGATGAGTGGAACAGAACAGAGAGCCCAGAAATAAACCTAGTCCTTTATAGTCAGTTGATATTTGACAAAGGAAGCAAGCTTATACAATAGGCTAAAGATAGTTTATTCAATAAATGGTGTTGGGAAAATTGGGCAGATATGTGCAGAAAAATGAAACTAGACCACTTTTTTACACCATGCACAAGAATAAATTCAAAATGTATCAAAGACTTAAATATTGGACCCAAAACCTTGAACATCATAGAAGAACACATAGGCAGCAAAATCTCGGACATTGCTCATAGCAATATTTTATTGGATATATCTCCCCAAGCAAGGGAAACAAAAGAAAAAAATAAACAAATGGGACTGCAACAAACTAAAAAGTTTTTGCACAGCAAAGAAAACCATCAACAAAATAGAAATACAACCTATAGTTGGGGAAACGTATTTGCTGATACATCTGATATCCAAAATTTATAAAGTCCTTACAAAACTCAACACCAAAAAAACCAAAGAACCCAGTTAAAAAATGGTCAAAGTACCTGAATAGACACTTCTCTGAAGAGGACATACAGATGGCCAATAGACATATGGAAAGATGCTCAATGTCAGTAGTCATCAGAGAAATGCAAATTAAAACCACAATGAGATATTATCACACACCTATCAGTATGGCTATTGTCAATAAATCAATAAACAACAAGTGCTGGTGAGGATGTGGAAAAAGGGGAACCCTTTTGCACTGTTGATAGAAATGCAGATTGATACAGCCACTGTGGAAAGCTTTGGCTGGTGTGGCTCAGTAGATTGAGTGCTGGCCTGCAAACCAAAGGGTTACAGGTTCGATTCCCAGTCAGGGCACATGCCTGAGTTATGGGCTAGGTCCTCACTAGGGGGTGTGTGAGAGGCAACCACACATTGATGTTTCTCTCCCCTTCTTTTTCCCCTCCCTTCCTCTCTCTCTAAAAATAAATAAATAAAATTTTTTAAAGAAATTAAAACTGGATCTGACTTTTGACCCAGTGGTTCCACTTCGGGGAATATATCTGAAGGAACCTACAACACTAATTTGAATGAACATAAGCACTCCTGTGTTCATTGCAGCATTATTTCCTGTCACCAAGATATGGAAGCAGTCCAAGTGTCCACCAGAAGATGAGTAGATAAAACAACTATGGGACATTTACATAATGGAATACTACTTGGCTGTGAAAAAGAAGAAAAATTTTACCTTTGTAACAGTATGATGGGCCTGGAGAACATTATGCTAAGTGAAATAAGCCAGCCAGAGAAAGATAAATAACATATGATTTCACTCATGTGTGGAATCTAATGAAAAAACTGAACTAACAGAGAAAACAGAGACAGACTCATAGGTAATAGGGAGCAAGATGACAGCTAAGGGTTGGGGGAGGTTTGGGGGGAGAGAGATTGAACAAAAAGGAAAAAAAGACTCGTGGACATTGACAACAGAATGGTAATGGTGGTGGGGAGGGGTGTATACAGGGACTAAATGGTTATGGAAAAATAAAATCAAAAATTAAAAAAAGTTTTGCTGAAATCATCAGTTAATAACCACTCAGGGTCTTTAAGTTGCTCATACTATCCATAGTCTTTTCATTGTACAGCATTGCACTCAATATACTCAAATGCTCAGGCTGGAACCGGAGAAGAAAATGAATTAGATTCTGATTCCATCCCATATACATTGCCCATATATTTAATTCTTTGTCTTTTGAATCTGTTTTCCAAAGTTATGTTTACCTCTTGTTGCGAATTCTGGCTAGCAGGATTCGTATGCCATGGCAGCATGTAAATAATTTTACATGTAATACACTGGACTAGAAATTCCGGGACCACGCATCCTGTCCATTATCTTCTCAGAGAGCCCCAAGCACCGCGCCTACGGGCCTTTTATTGCTGTTTCTCCGGGCACATTACATCTGAATGGTCTTCATTAACTATGCATGAATTGTAGATTTACATTAGGTGGTAGACACCCAAGATAGTGAATCAAGAGGATAGATATGCAAATGGTAAGACAATAGGCCTGGGCTGAACTCACTGGTCTAAGGAAGCTAGGCATGCATTAGCATAAGTTCTTTTGATTCAGGGAGAGAGAGGTCCCAGCAAGAGCAAGTTTTAAATCTAAGAAATATGCCATCCTGATTTACCCACAGGAAATTCCGCTGTCACACACATGAGTCCTGCTTGCCAACCCATGTTCCACGGAAGTTTTTCTCACATGAAACATTAGAGCTACAATTCCCATGGCAGGATGCATGAATTTCCTTTACCTCTTCTGCTCCCATCTCCTTTGAATACCCACTTTTATTCTGGCAGAGGGTGCTTCAAATTAAGGTGGCATATTCAAACCCTTCCCTCCTCTTTTGCACAATTACATCTTGAGGGCCAACACAATGGTGAATATGTCACAAGTAGTGCCCTTTGGGAGTTTACCCTCTGGTAATGTAGACAAGAAAACACATTGTGCCATCTAGAACTACATCACAGAGTGCTGTGGAATAAAATAGGGAGAGCAGGGAGGACTTCCCACTGGTAGTGAGGCCCAAAATGTTTCTCGAATGACAAGTGGGCTTACAAAGAGAAGACAAGTCTTTGAGGAAAGCCATGGCTGTCCTTCCCTCTTCCGTGAAATATCCTGGTCCCCACTCTCTGGGCATTACCCTAATTCAGTGAACACTCACCCTCAGAGATATGTCAACTAAAACCTCAGTTTCCAGGGTGTTGACAAGCTAGTAAAAAGAGTGAAACAGGTGCTAGAGGAATTTTTTTTAAGTTTTACAAAACATTCCAGATGAACTTCTGGTACTCTTAATAGTGATTGCCAATCACTCCATGAATCACAACTGTTACTCACTTCTCCTTGGCAGTGAGGACATTTCTGGGACAGGGTTGGATCAATTTCTTCTGCCCATTTTTATGATGTAGGAGTTGAGGGACTGCTGAGATTCACTAAAACCCCGGGAGCATTATGTGAACTGTTCAGTCTTCAGGATGTCCAAGAACTTGTCCTCTGTAAGTTCAATAGAATTGAAAGTTAGGAATAGGCATACAGATGGTAACTAAAAATTAGCTTCATTACTATGCAAAGTTGGATTGGAACATGTGGCTTCTGTGTATGTGGCAAAAATGCTTTTATTAATACTGTATCTAAGAAGTTACCTTACACATCTGAAGAGTTATTTCTCCCAAACAAATCAATAATTTCAGCAACTCCAAAGTCCAACAATCAGGAAATTGAGTCCTCTTTCCCAATTTTATTCACTTACAGCCTTAAGCATACACTGTTTGTTTGGTTGCACATTTTTGAAGCCTTTTCCATCCTTTCGATGATGCTCCCATATCATCAGATACTGCCTCAGTCTGCTCACTCTTAATGGCCAGTATTTAAGGAGTGTGTGCAATGTGTAAACCTATGCTAAGCACAGTGCTCATTAGCTATTAGTCCTCATATTGTGCTATTACTGTTAATGAATTTTACAGAGTAGGAAAGTAAAGCTCAGAGAGACGAAGAGTTCATTAAGGAGACGGAATTATCAAGGAGCTGAACTAGATTCAAACCTAAATCTATTTGACTCAGAATTTGTATTCCTAAACACCAAATTATGCCACTTGACCACATGCCCGCGCTTAGCCTGGTTAGTTTATCTTACTGCTCTGACTCTTCCATAACTAGAGTCTGGGGTAGCCGAAGATATGGAAAAGCAACGCTAGTGTCTGTTGTGCTGTGGATCTGGGCCCACACGTGGCATTATCAGCGTTTTTACAGCTTGCCAATCTCTTTCTTATAAAACAATATCTTATTGTAGTTTTAATTTTCATTTCTCTGGTTGCTAATGAATATTTCTCGGTATGTTTATTGGCTACTTGTTAGCTGCCAGTTAATGATCAGGAAGCTCTTGGAAGCCAAGTATTGAAGAACGTAGAGCCTCCTGTAGCCTGGGGTCCCAAACTACTGAGTTCAGGAAAGGCTTTCCAAGCACGCCCTAGAATTTACACAAGTGAGAAATTGACTGCTTTTGTGTTATGCTGCTACCTTGACTTCAAGATTTAGAGGATACTGATCTTTCCAAATTATATGAAGTAGAGCTATCCTAGTTTGGAATATGTGGGTTGTGTGTATGGAAAAAGTGGTCTTACTATTATTCAACCTAAAAAGTTACCTTATCTACTCAGTCAGGGTCAGAGCTGGAAAACTATAGGTGTAGTTCCGAGGGGTAGGGCCTTCCTTAGTAAACTTCATGGCCCAGAGTGTAGATAAGAATGCATTTTTTTTTCCCCAGGCAGACAAATGCCAAGAAGATCCTAGAAGGGGCTAACGCACACATAATACATTTCCAAATTGAAAAGTCATTCCTTCTTGTAGGGGAACAGTGGTTAGTGGACACAATGAAGCCAGGAGATCTGGCTTCTTGGAACATGAAACCTTGAAAGGAGTCCCCATCATGAATCATGAGTCTTGCCAAATACCATTGTGATTGTGAAGATTTAATGCTTGACCAAGTGTTGTAGCTAGTGGGAATTTGGCTTCTCATTTTAAGCAGTCCTTGATTAACTCTTTATTATCCTTTAGCCTGAAAAGAGGGGGGAAATATTGATGGGCTGCAGTATAGGGCTGGGTGTTTGGGATATAGAAGAAGAGGCCTGAAGAATGGGATAAGATCCGGCTTTGCAAGTGCAGTCGTGAAGGGAAATTACCTGAAAATACAAGGTACCTTTAAGTTAATGACTGTTTAGGGGAATCTGAGCCTATGTCATGATTTTAATTCAGTTGAATTTTCCACTAAATAATTATTTATGAAGTTATCTAAAACATTTAAAGATCAACACAGAAAGGAAGGTAAAGACGTATTATTTTTGAGAGCAGGACGTTATTAAACTTGTCGTTAACGACAGTAGTACGAGAGTATGGGCTCGAGACCTGATGGTAGAGCTCAGTGGATTGAGTGCTGGCCTGCGAACCAGGAAGTAGCAGGTTCGATTCCCAGTCAGGGCACATGCCTGGGTTGCGGGCCAGGTCTCCAGTAGGGGGTGTGCAAGAGGCAACCACACATTTGTGTTTCTCTCCTTCTCTTTCTCCCTCCCTTCCCCTCTGTCTAAAAATAGATAAATAAAATCTTAAAGAAAAAAAGAGTATGGGCTTGAAGCCACACATAACTGGGTTCAGCTCCTAATTTTGTCACTTACTAGTTGTGTGACTTGGGGAAAGCTACTTAATTTATGCCAGCCTCAGTTTTCACAACTGTAAGATGAGAATAACATGGTGTGTACCTCAACAATTGTAACCCTCAAATGAGGTTTAAAAAATGTAATGTAGTCAGCACATGGTAGGAGCTTAATAAATGGTGGCTACTATTACTTTCAGTCACCAGTCAGCTCAAATGAGATTATATATGTGAAAAATACTTTGTAACTAGAAATAACTGGCTCTGTGTGCCGGGAACACTTTTCCCTGCCTCTATAAAAGCACATTCACTCTTTAACGTAGTTGTCAGTTTGGCCTTGCTGTCCCAGCCAGTGGGGCCTGCGACTCTGATGCAGACTGTGGTTCAAAGGGAGAGAATGCGTCTTAGCAGGACTTCGCTGTGGGGCAGAGCCCACAGGGACCATTAAGCACATTTTGGGGAGAGGAGGAGGAAGGAGCGAAAATAGGAACTAGAATTAATGAGACTCTATAATTTGTTGCATTCCAGAATGATATGGCATTGCCTTTGAAACAGCCCAAATAAGTCTATAGAGATTTTTTGAGCCATCAATGCGAAGAGCTTGGATATCTAATTTTGGGTGTGAACAGAAAGGGAGCTCCACACTACACACACACTTTTCTGTACTTGTTTTCCTCTAATACCACCTATCCAAACATAAATGTCCAGTGTCCAGCCAGGGCCTGGACTGGGACCATTACTATAAAGATTATGTTTTATTCTATCTCTAGCATCCAGCCCAATGCCAAGAAAATGGTGAGTCAGTGAGACATGCTAATTGAATGCATTAATTTAAACTTATAAGAGGTTATGTGATCACTTTGGTTGGATCTATTGTTTCTTAAATGCTTCTAGAGCAGCCCTGAATTGCCAGAGTAGAGGCAACAGGAACAACAAAAGACCATAGGAATCTGCCATTTCAGCAATCAAATGACTGAGGGTAGGTCCATGCATGGTGAGAAAAAGCTATTCTAAAATTGAATCAGCTACCATTTCAAGAGAGTGAGCTGCAAGCAGGGAGTGGAAGCTGCGTGGCCATCTGAGGGCGATGCAGCACAGGGATACCCACACTGGGTCAGTGCTGGACCATATCATCACCCCCACCTGGCTACAGCAGAACTATTTCTGGGTGGGTTATTTATTTATTATCCTCACCTGAGGACATTTTAAAAATTGTTTTTAGAGAAAGAGGAAGAGAAGGGTGGAGAGAGATAGAGAAAAACATCAATGTGACAGAGAAGTATCTATCAGTTGCCTTCTGTATGTGCTCCAACTGGGGATTGAAGCTGCAATCCAGGTATGTGCCCTGACCAGGGATCAATCCAAACCCAGTTGGTGTGTGGGATGGCACTCCAGCCAACTGAGCCACATAGGCCAGGGCTGGATGGGATTTTTATAAAGCTTATTCCTAGGCCCTTTACCCAGAAATTTTCATTTAATACAACTGATTTGAATCAATGCATCTGTAATTCTTACTGAATTAATATACAATAAAGGCACTCATTAAAGTTAAAATTTATTGATGAGTTTTGACATGCATGCACACATATACCCATCATAATCAAAACAGAACATTTACATACCTCTAAAAATTTCCCTTGGACTCTTTGTGGTTAGTTTTTTCCCTCCCAGTTCTAACCTCTACTGGTCTGCTTCTTGTTACTGTAAACGAGTTTTGCCTGCTCTAGAACTGGAAATAAGGCATCTATAGTATGAACCCTTATGTGTTTGGTCTCTTTCCTTCAGCATATTTTTGAGGTTCATCCATATTTACAGATGCATCAGTAGTTTGTGATTTGTATTGCTGCACAATATTCTATTTTAGGCTATTCCATGCTTTATTCACTCACTGATGGGTATATATGTTGTTTTTTTGAAAAATTTTTATTTATTATTTTTAGGCAGAGAGGAAGGGAGGGAGAAAGAGAAGGAGAGAAACATCAATGTGTGGTTGCCTCTCGCACACCCCCTACTGGAGACCTGGCCTGCAACCCAGGCATGTGTCCTGACTGGGAATCAAACCTGTGATCCTTTGGTTCACAGGCTGGTGCTCAATCCACTGAGCCACACCAGCTGGGGATGTTGTTGTAACTTTTGTCTATTATGACTAAAACTTCTGTGGACGTGTATATGCAAGTCTTCGGGTAGACATTTTCATTTCACATGGTTAAATACCTAGGAGTGGAATTGTTGCATTGTACAGTAAGATCTATTGAACATTTTAAATTGTCAAATTGTTTTCCAAAGTAGCTGTGTGAGTGTGTGATTCCTGCCAACAACGTGTGGCAGTTCCAGTTGCTCCACATTCTTTCCAGTACTGGCCTTGTCAGTCTTTTAAATTTTATCTATTCAGTTAAGTGTGTAGTGGAGTTTTATCGTGTTTTTCACTTTTTTTGCTTATGACTAAAAGTGTTGAGCATCTTTTTGTGCTGATAGCCATTTCTATATCTTCTTTCCTGATGTGCCTGTTCACTCTTTTGCCCATTTTTTATTGACTTATCTTCTTGTTAAGTTTTGAAAGTTCTTTATCTGTTGGGATACAAATTCTTTGTTAGATGAACCATATTTTGCCATGTATAATGCATACTTTTTGCCCAAATTTTTGATGGAAAAATAAGGATGCACATTACTCATGGGTAGTATTAATTCTGCATCTATATAAATGCTTTTTAATTCTTTTATTTATGCTTATGTGTTAAAAGTGTAATTCTAGAAAGCAATAACAATATCTGTATGCAAAATAATACCCTAGACTATGATAATTGGTTATGTTTCCAAGTATAAATAAATAAAAATTTGAATTAAAAAATGAAAATGAAAGATTTTTTCCCTGAAGGTTTGGGCCAAAAATGTGGGTGCACATTATACACAGCAAAATAATTATTCCTGTCAGTGTCTTGCCTTTGAAATTTTCTTATTGGTGTCAGTTATGGGCAGAGTCAAGTTCTCCCAAAATTCATGTATTGAATCTAACTGCTAATACCTCAGAATGTGACAATATTTAGGACTATGGTCTTAAAAGGGGTGATTAAGTTAAAATGAGGACATTAGGGTGGGCTCTAATTGAATCTGACTGGTATCCTTATCAAAAGAGGACATTTGGACATGTAACAAGACACCAGGGGCTCGTGAGCACACAACAAAGGCCGCAGGAGGCTGCAGAGAGAAGATGGCCATCTGCAAGCTAAGGAGAGGAGTCTCAGAAGATAACAAACTGGTCAACAACTTGATCTTGGCCTTCTAACCTCCAAAATAGTGGGAAAACAGGCTTGTTGTTTAAGCCACAGTCCATGGTCTTTTGTTGTGGCTGTCCTAGTAAACCAAGACAGTGTCTTTCAAAGAAGAAATGTTTTTTGTAAATTTTGACAAAGTCCAATTCATTACTTTTTTCTCTATGGTTTGTGTTTCTTGTGCCCTAGCTGAGAAATTTTTTCCTACCCTAAAACTGCAATAATTTTTTCTTGTGTTGTTTTCTAAAAGTTTTATAACTTTAGCTTTCACATTTTAGGTCCATAATCCATTTAAAGTTAATTTTTGTATATGATATGCAGTAAAGTTAGAGTTCATTTTCATTTCAAATGGATATCCAGCTGTTCTAGCACCTTTGTTGCAAAGACTACCCTTTCCCTATTCAATAGTTCCATTGATCTATATCCAAGTGTCTATTTTTAACCAATTCTATATGTAATTCTAATGCACAGCCAAGTTGTAAAACCCTTTGGATGAACAGTCTCTAAGAAACCGAACTCTTTCATTGGATGAGAGCTCTGTCAACAAGTCACTGCCTCTATGAATCAGCAATAGAAAGGAACTGATCAAGGAGATGATCTCCAAGAATCCCAAAGTATTTGTCCTCTCCCTTGGCACTTGAAGTCACCCAGAACTCAAAAGAGGATTGGATTAAAAGAGATTCTCATGGTCATCAAGGAACATACATAAAGGACACAAGGACAAAGCCAAAGGGCGTAGGATTGAGGGTGGGGGGTGGGGATGGGTGGAGTAGGGGAGAGTGGGGGTGGAAAATAGAGACGGGTGTACTTGAACAGCAATTAAAAAAAAAGGAGAGATTCTTATGGAAAAAAATGTTGCCTAATTATTCAAAGTCAAATTGGGAGCACTCTTTCTCAGAAGCATCTGTTAAATGGCATTAGCATTCATTCATAAGCATCTGTTAAATTTTGTTGCTATGTCAGTACAAGCTAAAATGGATATTACTTAGGCATAGTACGATTTTCTTCCATTTAATGTAAAAGGAGCAACAAAATATGTTCTGGGGAGACAGTCAGATGAACAGAGGAGGTAAAAGTCCTAGCTCAATGGTTACCATAGAGTATACTCTTTTTTAAAAAGACTTTACTTATTTATTTTTAGAGAGAGGAAGAAAGAGAGGTTACCTCTCACACAACCACAACTGGGGACCTGGCCCACAACCCAGGCATATGCCCTGAACAGGAATCAAACCTTAGACCTTCTGTTTCGCAGGCCAGTGCTCAATCCACTGAGCCACATCAGCCAAGACAAGTATACTCTTAATAAATGCAGTGTCCCCAGTGCCTAGAATAGTACCCAACACATATTCGATGCTGATTGGTTGAAGGGATGTGCTAAGGAAACAGAGAAAAGGGGTTTAGAAAATTCATAACAGAATGGGGATAGTAAGGCATCCTGGCAATCACATGGATGTTTGAAGGGTAACGATTTAATGATGTAGTTAAATGCAACATCATTAGAGTCAGAAGAATCTAGGTTGAGATCCTGGCTCTATTTACCAATGGTGACCTTGGGAAGGGTATCTAATGTCTCTAAGCACTAGTTTCCTCTTCTATGAACATTGGGTTAATGAACACTGTTCATTGTTGTGAACATTAAGAGAGCTAAGAATCATTCACTTAACGTTTCTCTTTCTAGCTGTAAATTCCACTCCTTGAGGGTAAGGACTATGTCTTGTTCATGACCTCATTTTAGAGCATAAAGAAATGCTAGACACTTACTCTATAAATAGTTGGTGAATGAGTGAAAGCATATAAAATTACTACTAGTGTGTTTTGCATGTAACAAGCCCATAGTTAATAATAGCCCATGATTACATTTATTTTTATTTTTATTCCATCTCAAAAAGATTGGGGTTACAGTCAGCTAATGCCTCATTGATGACAGCAGCTCTCTTTTATAGAAAACAATCCCTCATTGATGGCAGCAGCTATCATATCTAGTTTTATAAAAAAGCTATCCTTTATAAAAACAAACATTCCAATTAGGGCTGGTATAGTTAATGTAGGTACAATTTATTAATGGTCCACCCCTTCATGGATATTCATAGGGTCATAGGCCGTCACTATGCCATATGCAGTTGTTTTGCTGATATTTGAAATGGTGAATTATTGGTTCAAGTGACATTTTTTCCAACAGTTTTCCATGGATGGCTGAACATTTGATGAATTCATTTCAAGTAGAATCAACACCACATCTTTGTTGTCTCCATTATGGACTGTATACAAAGGCAGACATCAAAGTTTTTTTCCCTAATGTAGGTACTGCTCTTGTTTTCACAGTCATTAATAAAATTTAGAGGAAACAGCCCATTCCAGAAGGCTAGTTGGAAAGAAGCCTGCTTTTGATTAATAGCTGACGGGTTCCGTAGCCTTGACAGGTGCTTAGACAGTCTTGGCTTTGACTTTGTAATTATTTATTAGCTATTAAATAATCAGACCAGAGGTAGAGCTCACAGGCTTTTCAAATTCAGTTTACTCTCACCTGATGGCATAAAACAGAGTTAATGTGTGTGTCGTCTTTGACAAGGGAGATACACATTTTCAGAGACATCAAAATATTGGCATTCTTTCATGGACAATGGGGGGATTGACTGTTAGAGTGGGGGTGACTGGGGAGGGGAGAGCAATGGGGATAAAGGCAGGACAACTGTAACTGAACAACAATAAAAAAAATTTTTTTTAAAGTAGAGGATCAGCAATTCAAAGAGGACCAAAATGCCAAACTCCATCATTCCAGCAATTTCTGCATAGCATTTCTGACATATACAATGCTTCTGAAAGAGTGGGCCTGCTCCACTGGTGGAGTGGTATTGGATAGAGTAGACCCAAAATGCTGGTTGACTAGGTCTAAATGCTGTGATTTCAGAGCTTACAGAAGAACTCAGTAAAGGTCTTAACATACTTTCTTCCCTTTCCCTTATCTACTCTTCTCAGTTTGGCTCAAGAATTGGAAATTCCCACTTTAATGCACACCTTGACCCCAAGTTATTGAACTATCCTGTTAAAATAAAAATATATTATCTTAAAGAAGAAATGAATATTTTTTAAAATCAGCAATTAATTATTTAGTCACTGTAACACAATTTAATTTTTTTTTAAAGACATAGTCTTTGGAATCAGAAATATCTGGGTTCAGATCCTAGTTTTGCCACTTTCCAATTGGGCACATTCTCAACAGATTTGCATTTGTACTTACCAAAATACTGAAACCAAGATATTTTTGAAAGGGGAAACTTTAGTCTTTACTGAAAGAGCAAAGATTCTTTTGATTACTGATTCCAAAAGCTATTCATGTCTCATTCGAGGGAGCATTTGGGAGTCATGAAAAATTTGAAACCTTAACTTCAGCAGCATCTGAAAGAATTGCCTTCATGAAATTATGTTTTTATGTTATACTCCTGCTTTTAATGGGATGCACCATCCTAAAGCTCGCCATTAGATTGACTTGGGAAAATGTAATCGTCTTGTCCCTTGATGTGTCCCACAGAAGACATCCGCATGGAAACAAAACAAAACAAACAGTCTTTCAACATCCAGTACAAGAGGCACTTTGCTTTTCCTAAGGAACTAGTATGCTTACCTTTTATCTGATGTTGAAAAATACATAACTTGCTTTTTGTTTGGTTGCCAGGGATCTTAGGGACCAAGTTAAGGATCAGTTCTATCTATTGCATAGCTCTTTATGACCAACATACTTGTGTTCATTACTTAGCCTTCACATTTCTCCTCTTATTTATTGAATTCAGTTATTTCTCTTTTATAATTATTTTTTTGAATTCTAGTTATGAGATACTTTAAATTCTTTTGAGATAAGGAAAGCAGTAAATAAATATATACATAAATACATGAACAAATATGGTAAATAGATTATATTTCATCTTTGTATTACAATTTAAAAAAGAATTCTAACAGTTATAGAAGATGGTAGATCAAGCCGTCAAGCAAGGTGTGTCAGTTATGCATTGCAGTGTAACCAACCACTCCAACATGTAGTGGCTTAAAATGACTATTTTATTATTGCTCATGAGTCTGTGCATTAGCCAAGCAGTTCTGCAGTCAGATGGTGTGTTAGCTAAGGTTTGATGGTCTGGTATGACCTCCCTTGTGTTACTGACATTTGTCACAGTTGGGCGACTTGTGTCCACTTTATCTGATCTCATATTATTATTCCAGGAGACTAACATGGTCCTCTTCACAGGTGGTCTCTGGGCAGTGAAAGAGTATAAGTGACAGTGAGCAAGCACTTTTCTCACCTCTGCCAGTGTCACAATTGCTAATATCCCTGTGGCCCAAGCAAATTGCATAGTCAAAGTCAGATTTAAGGGGGTGGGGGTGGGGAATAGGTTTCACTTCTTTATGGGAGGCATAGCACCGTTACATTGCAAAGAGAAATGAATACAAGATGAAAATAATCGATGTCCAATTTCAATCCACTGTACAAAGTCAAGATTAAATAAAGACTAATAGGTCTCTAATAAAGAACAAATGAAGACATGACTCTATTACCTTTTAACATTCTTTCCAATTCTGAGATTCTATAATTCTTTTATCTTAACACACAAAAGGAGTAAGGCCATAAATTGTTCATGGTTAATTCAAATTTCCCACATCCCTAGATTGGTGGTTTGTTCAGTCACCCACAAAGAAAAATCCTAAGTTTAACCTTCTGGAATCATAACAGATCCCTCTTATCTATAGTATCCTGAGAACTTCCCAGTCTGTCACTCTAACTACTTAAACTTCTGGTAGATCTCAGTTGCCCAGATGCCAAAACCTATCTTGAAAGAGAGGTAAAAAGCAAACAGGAATAATACTGAATAAATAGAATCAGTCAGTAGTGTTCATTGAGTACCTACTGTGAACAGGGAAGTATTGCAGAGCATTAGTTTTAGGGGAAGGAGATTATGTTAACTACAAAATTTGAGAATCAACAACAGAGCATTTTTCCATGTCATTGCCTGGGAGGGATTCTATGTATCTGCTTTCTAAGTTCATGCACTCCAGTTTCCCCTTCTCTGTGGACAGCATGCCCCTGGTTTGGGCTCTCAGTTCTGGTTCCTGACTCAGCGGGCACTCTCTGACTTTAGACCTGCGTGTCCTACCGCTGCTTCCAGACCATTTCTGGGGTCTCACCCCCATTGAATGGGATGGGCCTTGGGGCCCTGCTGTGGGGTGTTAGGGAATGAGGCAAGAGATGTGGAGGGGAAGATGGATAACCTTTCTCTCTACTGGGTCAGTGAGGGAGAACTTCAGATTCTTACCCAGCATGTATTGAGGGCTCACTCTGTACCAGATGATTTCATATATCTTCTGTTTAATTGCAAGAAGTCTCTGGCCAAGACGAAGTGGAAATTCTAGAGACTGAGTTGTCACATTCAGACTGCCATATAAGAAAATTATATTTAAAAAACCAGTTGCACCCAGCACTTTATATTTAAATGATTAAAAATACAATCTTTTCCTCTTCAAATGTCTTGGATGCTTTCCTTGGAGGTGGTGTGAGAGGGCTTAGTATTCTATCGTAGGGTGAGAAGGGAAGGTGTAAGCTGGGTATAAACTGTGATGATTGTAAACTAGGCTTCTTTAGGCTGAGTTCAATGTTCGTGAACAAAATCTAAAGTAGACTATTCATTCTGAAACCTTTATGGATGAATTTTCAAAATTCATTGATGAGTTTTATACTCTCTTTCAAAGGTAGGTGCCAAATCCTTCCCTTTATTATACTTTGAACAAAATAAGATATGTAGAAGAGAATGCATTTCGAATTTCTATTCACTCTCATCCCTTCTTCTAATTACACAAAATATCTTTTATATAGGAAATCCAGGGACAACTTTCTGCTTGAGAATGAGGGCATGCTTTCTTTTGCAAGTCAATAGCATAGTTATGTCATTAGGTAGAGACAAAATGACATTGTAAAGCGGTGCATTTCTTTACTCCATGCCTGAGTTCTAAGTCTCATATCAGCTTCAAAATTTAAATAGGGAGCTATGTTCATTTGGATGGACTTCATGAGTCATAGAGAAAGGGTGTGAGATGCTGATGATGGGAATTAATGAGAACCAGAAAATAGGAGAAACTTTATGAGAGATGACAAGTAGAAGAGAGTTTTACAGAAAGAAGTTCTCCAGTAGCCCATGCAGCAGCTGACGGAGTAAAAGGTCAATGCCTCCCATAACTATCCATTGCTGCTGTGGCAGTGAGTACATGCTCTCAAATGCTGGACCAACTTTCTGGGAGCAGTGGGGCAAGGAGGGGGCATGTGAACAGAATGTCAGAGAATTTTTGTCAAAGTACCTACAGTAACTAAGAAAGCTATAAAATACTGACATTGTGAAATAGTTCATTGCGTTAAATCTTTATATTATTTGGGTTTGAAAGTATTTGTTTTTTTTTTAGGTGTAATTCTTTCATTATGCCTGGGTAGTACTATAAATTTGGGTTATTGTCAGATGCAGAGTACTGTTAACCCTTTGCTGAGGCACCCATATTTAATAATCTGCTTTGCCCACTTTGTTTATATACCGTCCTGAAAGAAACTCCCATTGCTTGGTCAGTCTAATCACCGATCATCATTTTCATTTCGCTTTCCTCCATACATGATTTTCTCTATAGATAAAATAATCCATGGACTTTGAAATCTTGGTTGCTTTACACAATAGAAATTTATGTCTTACTCAAATAAAGTCCAACTGTAGGGAGAATGTGGCAGTAGGGACAAGGACGACAAAAATGCTCATAGAAAAATTAAAGTGGCCTGACACAGAAGAACAAAAGGCAAGAATATAAAGAACTAGATCCTTGGGAAAAGGCAAGAAATAGGAAAAAGGGTTGGAGCAAAACAAGGTTGCTCTGTCACCTCAACCCCAGGTAATTCTGTGCATGGGCGCCTGGTTAGGTCCATCAGTACCTGCAGGGAAGGGAGAAGGGATGCTGAGGGGGTACAAGTCACCTTTAACATGTTAATAAGCAGCTGCTGTCAAGCAAAGAGGGAAAACACAGGCAGTCAACTGGGAAGTAAAGCCAAAAGCCCACATGGGCACTCTAGTGGCTCACAAATGGGCCACTAGAACAAATTATAGTATACGGTTTGCAAAACATAACATGCAAACTTAAAAAAAAGAAAACAGAAAAACTTGTACAAGTTTCAGGAGAGAGAGTGCGGGAAGAGAGGACTGTTAAAGGCACGTTTGGGAAGGAAGATCGTCGCGATAGCTGACCGTGACCGGGTGCTTACCGCAGGCCAGGCTCTGTCATGAGCAACATATACACTCATTTATTCCTCATACCTCAAGGAGATACAACTATAAATCCCTCATTTGTAGTCCAGGAAACCGAGATGTAGTTAGGGTGAGTAACCTGCCTTAGGGTATGTGGCTACAGGCGGCAGGAACAGGACAAGCCCCAGGCTCCAGAGTCTGTGTGCTTCACCACTCTGCTGTTTGTTACTGTTATAACCACTCATGATTGCTGTGGTGTTCACTTTTGCATGTCCCTTCAACTTAGGTGAGCCAGGTCCTTTAAATAACCTTATGGCACTGGACAGGTGCAATGCAGCACCTAATGCCTTATAATTTGTTCTAGAGGCTTTAGAGAAACTGTTCAAAGCAGTGTTGGATTGGTCAGCGCACTGTTACCAAAACTGAGTGTGGGGGCCACTTGGTTACTTTGTCATTAATTCGCTACATCCTTTACTTAGCTTGGTTTTGAAATTGCCATTAATTGACTTTGGCCCTTACCTTCAGAGTTTAGAAATTCACCTACGTCAAGGTGGAAGAGTTAGTGATCTATAATAGGGTCACTTAAACGATAACCAAAGGACTTTTCAGAAGGGTTTGATTAACTGCTTTGTAATTATTGATTACTTTTGTAGTAGATATCTATTTTGTTCCTTTATGCATACTTGTGAGACTGTGATGCAGAGACTGTCACACTGGGGGACCAGGAGAGGCACCAGTGAGTGTGGACCTGTGAGGCCAGGGCTAGGGAATCAACATGGTGGTTAGGTTGCCTTTCTCCTAAACCTTTCCACAGGTACCCAGATCCCTCCATGTCCAAAGGAAGGACGGGGTTCACATTGTCTCTAAGCTGTGGTCAGCCTCTATGAATCCCAACCAAGGAGGCTGCAGTCCTTGAACAGTTTCAGTACAAGGAGGCAAGCAGCCTGTTTCGGTTTCTGAAGAGACTAGGCAGATCACTCTGCTGTGTAAAGGGGCAGAGGCTATATTTGAAGGTAGGAAATAAGTAGCAATCGAGGGACTTATCCTGCTAAAAAGTGGCCAGCTAAAAGACAAAACACACTTTAAAATCAGAGCCGGCTCTAAATTGTTTATTAGCAAACAATTTAACTACTTTGAGCCTTAATTTTCATGTCATAATAAGATGTATGCTGAAAATAGGTCATGACTATTTTCTTCTTTAAAAAGATTTTATTTATTTACTTTAGAGAGGGGAGGGAGGGAGAAAGAGAGGGAGAGAAACATCAACGTGTGGTTGCCTCTCGCATGCCCCCTACTGGGAACCTGGCCTGCAACCCAGGCATGTGCCCCAACTGGGAATAGAATTGGTGACCCTTTGGTTCACAGGCCGGCACTCAATCCACTGAGCCACACCAGCCAGGGCTGTCATGAATATTTTAAAGATATGATATGTACAAAGCAGTCAGTTCTTGATATACAAAAGATGCCCAGTTGGCCAGCTATTATTACTGCTGTGGTGATGATAATGATAATGATGTTGTGTACCCTTTTAGTGAAAAGCATGGTGCAAACCAGTAACAGAAGTGGGTTTGCAGTGCAAGAGGTTATGCCTAAACTCTCCTGTTCTGCTGTGGAGGGATTAACAAGGGAGGCCAGCCTGGAAGGTAGCCCAGTATTCCAATTCTCGTCCCTGTACGTCCAGCTCCGGGCACCAGATCACTTTTTGCCTTCCATTTCCCCCATCATGCATAATAAAGGCTCTCCTGTGACACTGCCAAGAGTGATTCTCATCAGTACAGGAATGCAGAGGCACGGGCTGCCACTGGCAGAGCCTTAGCACCCACAGTCCGGCAGGGCCTGGCCGGGAGCAGGCAGGGAATGGATGATCTGCTCACTCCCTGCCCCCGTACCCGCCACCCCCTCCCCGCTGCTGTAAGGCAGGCCCTCCACTGAAGAACACGCCATTGTTTAATAAGTAAAGAAGAACAGTATCTCAGGCAGCATCTCTCACATGACATTGTCTTTTCAATAACTCCGAGGACTTGCTGAAGGTTGCACGCGGAGTCCGAGATCACTAGCCGGCAGCAGGCTTGTATAGCTTATCTCTTCCTTAGTTCACAAGCAAGAGGTTCCTCTTAACCATGGATGACATTGGTTAACATTGATGTAAAAAGACAGATTATTACCAGAGGCAGATAGTGGCAAAAAAAGAAAAGAGATGATTTGTATGATGACCTTGATAAAAATGTGGGTAATTAATAGTGATAGTAATAGCAATAAAAATAGTAATAATAGTAACAACAGTTAATAAATATAGTAATTGCAGTAATAGTAATAATAGTAATAGCAATAATAGCAATAATAGTGCTAATACTAATAAAAGGAATAATAATAATAATAACAATAATATTATAGTATAATAGTAATAGCAATAATAATAGCAATAATAGAAATAATGGTAATAGCAATAATCTTTTTTTTCAATTCTAACAAACCTTTGATTGTGACATTCACTGTCAGTTAAAGAAAAGCTCATTATAGAGATGGCTAGTGCTGAAGGAGTTGTATATTCCAATTTAAGAAGGAGTAAAAAGAAAAACATTTTAGTAAATATAGTGGCTAATATGTTTTTTGCCTATTTACTAGGTTTTGGGACTAGGCTAAGTACTTTACATGACTTATTTAATTATCACAATAGCTCTGAGTAGCCATTACCGAATAATAATAATATTATAGGTAAAGGAACAGAGACTTGACATGTATATTAGTTAAGGTAATGTGGCAACACGTAAAGCCAGATAAATTTTACTTATCATTCAAATCGGGTTCCATGTCAGGGGAAGGAAGCAGTGGTGGTGGTGGTGGTGGTGGTAGTGGGGACCACGTAGTCATTCAGAGATCTAGGCTGAGGGAGCCTTCACCATCTTTAGCATGTGGATGCTGTGGCGGCCCTGGGCATGAATATTCTGTCAGAGATCGGGGAAGAGGGTGATTTTATGGGCTAGGACAGGCAGGGGCATTTGTCACTCCCACCCACATACTCTTGGCCAGGATTTGTTCACAGTGCCCTTTCTAGATTAATAAAGGCTTGAGAATGCAATTGCTGGCTGTGCAGCTGCTTCCTCAGAGCAGCAGCTCAACTGCACCAAAGAAAAGGGTAAATCTGATGGACAGCAGCCATCTCTGCCACATAACGGCTGAGTAGATTGTGGAAGGTCACACAATTAGCAAGTGACAGGGCAGGATATAAACCCCCGACTGTCTGATGAGACAGTCTGTCTTCTGCAAGAGGGCGAGAATAGTTGATATTTAAAGAGAAGCGTGTGTGTGTGCGTGCTGCAGTTTGCCTTTATTCGCACCACAACTTGAGAAGCTTAGACAGACACACTGTGTCCCGCTGACTCTTTCTAAAGAGAAAACTTGCCTGAGTGTACATTGTTTTTCTTCGCTAGCTCACCCAAGATTGCTTCGGTTCAGCAAATTGCATCCCATCATGAAACAGAGTAACATCTTTGAAGCCAGAGCTCAGTGGTTCTGGAAATGACACACGAGAAATGTAAAATGAATCTTGTTCTCTGAGGAAGCTGAGAAAACAATTTAAAAACCAGCACTGCCGCAAAGTTAAGTGGGATTTTTTATTGAGGCATATTCTATTCAGTCATCGCTACCCTAGTTCCTTGTGGCTCGAGGCCTGTGCAGATTGTTCTTCAGACTGATTCATGACTGCCCTCAGTGTATCAGTAGGAAATCGTGTCTACTCTGTACTTGAATCTTGCCTAATTGCTTCTCATGCATTACCCCATTTAATCCTTTAAAACTATGACAAACTCTATGTCCATTATAAAAAACTTTATGATTATAGGTATTATGATTAATTCCATTTTACAGATGAAGAACCTGAGGCCCAATGCCATTAAGTAACTTGTCCACAGTTGTAAACTAGGAGATGGAGCTGGGATTGAACCCTGGTGGTGTGCCACCAGAATGTACACTGTTAGTCACTGCTTTTTACTCAAAGCCCCTCCTGCTGTGGTGGATTCTACGCAATAAGCGCAGTGAAGAGATGGGAGAACTGGAGACCTTACATTAACCAAGAGCCTACTAGGTCATGGGCATTTTATACATGTAAACAGGTGCCAGGTGTTTTCCATAGTCCCATAGTCTAAGTGTGTCTCAGCCCTATTTCTAATGATTTTCAAAATTCAGCCCTTCACAAGCTTCCATAAGAAATCAGATCAGGCCACAGATTTATTTGGCCAGAAGAAGAAATTACATTACACTTGAGAAGCCCGCATTGAGGAGCCCCCTGACACACCCTGCCACTGTACCTCCTACCCATTTTCTTCAATTCAGCAACAATGGGCTTTTCTTCTGCTCAAACTCTGTGTATCACAGGTTTATCAAGAGGCACCTTCTCAACATAGAAATCTTCCTCCTATACTGTAGTTCTATCCCTTACTAGCTGCTAAAAAGATAAAATTGTCTCCAAATCCTAACATATATATTATCCCATTCAACCCTAACAGCCCCTTCAGGGTAAGAATTATTCTCTCCATTCTGTAAATAAGGGAACAGAAACTCAGGTCAAAGAACCTGCTGAGATCACACAGCCAGTAAGTGGTAGAGTGGCAGCTTGAATTGTCGTCTCTCTGACTTCACATCGCAGGCTCTTTTCTTTATACCACACCTTAAATATTTGGATCTAGGCTACAGCTTGGCCTGAGAGCAAGTGAAACATGACCTGTGGTCCACTCTTGGTTGGCACTGGTCCACATTCTCTAAACGTCAGCCAGGAGGTCCATCAAGGGCAAAATCAAGTGAACTGAGGGAGTGAACGCGATTGCCTCAACTAAGAAGGTCTGCGGGTGAGAAAAGAGTCAGTACTGGAGCACTGCAGAGTGGAGTCTTAGGGAAGACATTGCACAGAAATATCAGGTGACGTTAGCCATGCAGGGCTGAGCCCAGGAGCAGGGGCAACTAGATGTGGCAGGTGGTGAGGTGGGTGTCAGTTTCCTCAGAGGTCAGCTGTGAGGCCGCCACACACGGGGAGGCCAATGAAATGCCTCTATTTGTGTGATCTCGGCAAAGCAGGCTCCAGCCGCAGAGGGCACCACGTGTGCCTCTGTTCTTTACCCTTTGGAAATGTTCCTTAAGTTCATGGATTTTTCTTTCCTACTGTCGTTTGTCCCCTCTTCCTTAAAAATAATTCTTTCCTTGTCCTATAACACCTTATAGTGCTAGACTCTTACAATCATACCATAATCACATTTCCCATTCCTCTTCTGCTATTCTCTCTAAAAACTTTTCTAATGAGGATTTCACTTTCAGCATTCCACCAAAACTGTCCTTGTTGAGATCAGTCCCTTCCTCTCACTGACAAATCTCTCTGTGGTAGAAACTGAAATCTCTAAAGCTCATAATATAAGTTTTGCATTTAAAGGTATATTCTGAACACTGCGTTACAGATGTCTGAAGTCATCATGCATCGGATAGAACCTGGGAGGAAGCTGGGCACATACCCTACCTGATACCTTCTCGCTGTGGCACCTTCCAGCCGTGGCACCACCTGCAACTTTTTCCTCAGATACCTGAGTTAGAAGAATAACAATTAGGTGATGCTGAGTTCGGTGTGTGCCATCCCTCTGGGCGAAGGCAGATGTGAGGCAGGGCTTGTCTACTTTGGTGCTGTGAAGGGCTTGCCCCGGGAAAGTTGAGAAAGAGGAGCAGCTTGACCTGGGTGCACTCCGTTGTCACCCTTGACCTGCAGTGGCTCCAGCCCTCTTCTTCAGAAGCAACTGAGAAGCAACTGATGTATAAGCAATCCTGTCTCTTCCAGGAGTGTAATCAACACATCTAGGTGTTCTCTCTCCTTTCCTCCTTCTCTGTCTCTGCACAAAACTGTATTAATCATTTGCATCATGCCAGGAGCTTTGCTAGACAGAAGTGATCTCTGCCCTCATGGCGCCTAGAGTTTACTGGGGGATATGGGAAAATAGGTGGCCGATGAATCTTTGGCAGTGCATTAATGTAGTCTGGTTTTATTTCAGGAAAATTATCTCACTATGTTGTATAAAATTGATTTACGGAAACATTGTGCAAAACTGGAGGAGGGAAGAAGAGATGGGTGGCTGTTGGACTAGTAATGGCCAGATATTATGGGGCTTGAGCTACAGAGTGGGGAAGAACAGAGAATAGATTTGAAAAATGCATAGGAAGACACCTGAACCCCCTGATCAGTGGAGTGTAGAAATTAATTCGTCGGCTCCCATTCAAAGGCTTACTTTAAGGACTTCATCAAAAGACTGTCCACTGGCCAATCTTTGTGGTTGGGGCGTGCAGAGGGTGGCAGGTGTGAACAAAGTAGGACTGAGTCAGGCCTGCGGTCCTGAGCCTGGAGGGATGCTAGAGGGGCTGGAGGGTCAGACTGCATTTGACTGGAAGTGTTAGGTGGAGGCTGAGTTGCCCGGGAATCAGGATGCAAAGGAGTAAAGCTGGAAGTTTAGGATACTGAGCAAGAGAAAAAGAGCATAGAGTAGCTTTTCTAAAGAAAAGGAGGAAATGTAAGGGGTGCTGTGGAATAAATTTTAGAGACACCTAAGAAGGCTGGAACTGGCCTCTTTTTTTTTTTTTAAAGATTTAATTAATTAATTAATTTTTTTTAGAGAGAGGAGAAGGGAGGGAGAAAGAGCAATGTATTGTTGCCTCTCACATGGCCCTCACTGGGGACCTGGCCTGCAACCCAGGCATGTGCTCCGACTGGGAATCGAACCAGGACCTTTTGGTTCCCAGCCCGTGCTCAATCCACTGAGCTACACCAGCTGGGCTGGAACTGGCCTCTTATGAAGAGACACTCTTGTCCTGTTCCCTTTCACTGGCATCCGGTGAGCTTCCTCCATCTGGGACACTGGAGAATCCCAGATGAAACCCCACCCTTCACTTCAGCCAGCTGAGGTGAGGTGCGACTGCGTTTGTGTTTTCATCCTGCGGGAATTCCAGGCCTCCCTGCGTGCCGTGCCTTGCCTTGCTTTGTGACAGATTTTTCTGAATGACCCGGCCTGGTCTGGTATTACTACTGTTTCTTAAACCGAATCACTGTCATTTCGAAGCCCCTGCTTGCCTTCTGTGAAAACATGCTTGTTTCTCTGTTTTTATTTGGAGCTCAGCCGGCTTTGCTGTCCGCTCTTTGGAAGTGACCGTGAATTGTAGTTTCATCAATATTCTGGCCTATATTCCTGCTCACTCTACTCCTCAACCCCTCGGTCCTCCCCCGCTCACCACTTGCTCTGTGCGATAGGGAATTGTGCCCGCGAGCCAATCTGTCAACTCTCTTCTCTATACTCTTGCTTGCAAACGTCCTTTCGGTTTTCTCCAGGTCAGAAAACACAAAAACACTGTCCGCTGGAGAAGTGAAAGAGGTTTAATTCTTTGACAGCGTCCCTGTCATTACCTGGTGATTTGACAGAAGTCTAAATAACTGAATGCACTTCCTAAGACATTTTGAAGCTTCTAATTGTGAGAATGAAGATAGGACTGATGATTAGGAGCTTGGTCATTCCAAAACGCTCCTTACACAAGAAAAATGAGGAAATGTGAAATTCATTTTTAAAATGTGTGACTCTCCTAAATGCCAAGAAAAAAACATATAGCCTGTAGCTCAAGAAACCAGGACCCAATATCATACCGAGTTCTGTCTCTCTCAGTCTGATAACACGTTTCTCCTCAGAGGCCTTCCTGCAAGGACCCTGGGATGTTAATGAGTTACAAGCCTGGTACTGGGCCCCATTCAGTTGGCATTGCTGTTTATTAGCCCAGCTTCAGTCCATTCTGGACTTTAGAGAGAGACTCTGGAACATGTTGCTCTTTCATTAACTGTCTTACATTTCTGGAAAGGAATAGGGTGGATCAACTAAAGACTGTCAAAATCTTTGTTTCGCTTTTGTCGTTATTATTACGCCTCGGTCCCTACCTCCCAGGTCTCCACATGCTGGTCTCCAGCCAGAGATGAAATGTCCCTATGGCTATGGCTTTGGGCCACGAAGAAGAGCTGTTTTGTTGCTGTCAGGAAGGCACCAAGGCACCTTCTGAAGACGAGGAGATGACATGTGAAAATCCAGAGCAGAGTCAGATTGGCCACATCAAAAGGAAAACATTCTTTAAGACTCCCTAAGATAACAAATTTAGACTATATCTGTCTGTGTTCATATCAATTTCTATTCTGATGTTCATTTAATTGCTTATTTTTCACAGGATAAATTGTCAATTTACATAGTTCTGACAAAACCAACTCATTTCTCTGGGGCACTTTGAACTTTTATTGAAAAACAGAGCTGTCTTTCTTTCCTTTTTTATTTTTTAAAATGTTCAACATAGCTTAATGATATGAACATGACAGGAAAGAGATTTAATTTTTATACTTAGGAGATTCATTTTGGTAGAATTTGATGCATCATAGTGGCTTGAGAATCATTTATCTGTGTATTTTAGCAGCAATGTGAAAAATTCTTAAAGTGAATTTTCTGACACAAACAGTACATTACAGTAAAATTGTTCTTCTAAAAGATTGTACTTTCCTTCTCTAAATGTATAAATAAAAATATATAAATAATCTGCTTCAATTGGTAAAAAGACAAAACAAATACTTGTTTTAAATCAGGACCTTCAGAAAAAACTGAATATACCTGCAATATTTATGGGTATAATGACATTCCACCCTTCCACTTGTACTTTAACTCCTCTTTCCACCCCCCTATATTTCAAAATATTAAAAAGATCCAGGGAACTAAGAAGGTAGGATAAATTCTACCTCTATCCTTTTATTTTAGCTATTTTTGTAGACTTTGGAGTGGTCAAAGAGGAAAAGGAACTAACTTTTGCTGACAGAATCCAATGGTGTGCCTTTCCCAGATATGAACCAAGCCCAATGGTGCACCTTTCCCAGATATGATCTCATTTTAGCTTCACAAATTATTTACCAGGTCTTACTCTCCCCACCCCGCTCTTTTTTTCATGTGAAGAAACTGAAATACAAGTTTGTACAACTAGCAGTGAAGAGCTAGGATTTGAAAATGGATTCTTGCTCCTGTACTACCGTGCTTCCTTCTTCTATCTCAGGTTCACTGAAAGTTAATAATTCACTGAAAG
Source organism: Micronycteris hirsuta (assembly GCA_004026765.1). Classification (NCBI taxonomy): domain Eukaryota; kingdom Metazoa; phylum Chordata; class Mammalia; order Chiroptera; family Phyllostomidae; genus Micronycteris; species Micronycteris hirsuta. The sequence goes on along the minus strand of PVJI01000079.1, from coordinate 79,626 downwards.
TTAATTTACTGTTTAGGGAGAATCCTGGTTTAATGATCTCCAAGTTTAAAGCACCCCTCATAGTAATGGAGGTTTAATGTAAAATGATACAGAGGGGAATTTCTCTTTGTTTATTCATTTTTATGTGGATAAAGTTTTTAATATCGTTGGTATTTTAAAGTACATTAATGGATGGTTATGGTATTAAAAATAATAATCTGTTTCTTCCTTTGTAGGGGTGCCTGAGTGATTTCTTTGATATCTTTATTTAAGAACTGTTATGCCTTTATGCTAAAAAACATCTTTATAGTAGAAAAACTATACAATAAACCATCATCCAGAGATAACTATGCTAACATTTTCTTCTAAGATAGATTACCAAGTGTAGTTGCTTTAGACACACATGGAATTTAATCATTTTAAATATTATAGGAGAATATATATTCTGAAGGTAATTGGTATTTAGGATTCAAGTTGGTCTATATATACATACATATTATTCAGCTCAAGATGGAAATATCAGATCTTTGAAAGTAATACATTTTTGCAGATACTTAATGAAATATCCCAAGTAGATTTTGAATTATTGACTTGTTGATCTGTAGATACTTTTTACATTACAGATGACAACAAATATTATTTATTTACATCTCTATCATTCCTTAATATCTGAAGCCCTTGAAGATCATGTTCTATTCAAATTTACAATATATTCTAGCACCAAGTACCATGCTTTACTCAGAGCACCTGTTCAATAGATGTTCATGAGAAAGTAAGTAAAGACTAGGTCTTGAGTGACTAAACAATTTCTAAAGGTCATGCAGCTAATGCAAGGTGGAGCTGCGAGTTGAACCTATAACCCTTGACTTCTAACTCTGTGCTTCTTCTCAGTTTTACCAGTGCAAGAGGTTAGGTGCTACTACATTATGGGGGAGTGCTATCCCTGGGAAACGGTAGAAAGGGGAATGGGGAAGGAAGCAAAACAGAGGAAGTGCAATTACAAGAGTGTGTTACCAATACACCACCTTTTGGTGTCCAGGGCATCTGACTGCTGCTTGACATCATGGGATCATTTCCTGGGAAAGCTTATAAAAAACAGCACTTCAGGAGACTCCACTGGTTGGAGGAAGGGAGGCAAATGCACCTGCCAGTTGCAGTCTCCAATGGAGTATTAATCTCCAGGTTGTACATATGTGGGTATACAATGCGCTCCTCTGGAGTGGGCAATGGGGGACAAGACACATTGTTGGGTAGTGCCCACTGAAGTCATTGCTGAGGGAGCTGGGGTAAAACTAGTGGCAAGGACTTCACAAGCAGAGGTTGCCAAGAGGATCTGGTTAGAGACTATGAGATGTCTGATACCAACAATTTACACACAGATTCACTTAGTAAATATTAAACATCTTATATGTGGTGCTGCTGAATCAATGGTGGTATATACTGGGAAACCAGATGCAGGTCCTGTCCTATGGAAGCTTACAACTTTGATTAAAATGTGGTTCTTGGGTTGATCAGCTAAGTCCCTTTTTGTTCTCAGATCTGTCCCCAGCCCTTTCTTTATTCTACTGTTTTTCAGAGAACTGCATTTCCCTAGGATGGTAGATTTGGCCAATGATGATACCAGGGAGAGGTTGGAAAGTGGAAGGAAGAGGGGAGCTTCTCCCGTTTGCCACCTGTGCTTCTGGTAGCTTCTCCTGTACCAATGACATCTCCTCTGGGTTCCAGCTCAGGGCAGCCCTTGCTGTGATTCTGGCTCCTACCTCCTGCAATCCACTTGTTCCCAGCGTTCTTCCAGTCCTAGGACAGTAGTGGCTTCCTGCTGCTGCTAATCTATGGGTTGATTGCCTCATTGTCCCCTGATTGTTTTTTAAGCTCTTCCATCACCTGGTAATCAGTTTATGGAATCAATTTCGTCTGTTTATGAGACCTAGAGTGGTTTTCTTTTGTAACTGCACCTCAATGAAAACAGTTCTTCCCAAGAAATTTAATCCACAACCCTTAACGGTTTCACTGATCATAAAGCAAATAATAATCTGTGAAAGTAATAGTAAAAAGAATGAATATTTTGCTCACAACCAGCTAATGAAAATCCTCCATTATAAAACAGATTTTACAATGTAGAACTGGTCAAAATAATCTTGTTTTATTAGAAGCCGTAAGGAGTTGATATGAAACAGTGATCTAGGAGGATGAACATAATCTTATCAAGATGAACATTAACTTCATGAACAGAGAACATTATTTCTTCCACGAGGTCATTAGAAATCAAACACATATACTAAATGCTGACTCTTTAATTTTGAAAGAATGCTGCACATGTAAACTGACAAGAGGAAAAAGCTATTATTTTCTCTTTGACATTTCTATGTTTTCATTTCCTTGTTTTGAAATGAGGATGGACATGGAGGGAGAGAGAGGGAAAAGCTTTTCAGGAGGTCAGCTCTTTCTACCCATTGTGCAGCCTCAACTGACCCTTACCAATAATGCAGCTTTGCACGGCTGAGCTATGCTGTGTGGTCTTAGGAAAGATATCCTGGTATTCAAAGTTTTTATAAACTCATATCAGTATTAATATTATTGCTAGCATTGTGATCTTTATTAATATCCATCATGCACTCTACTAGATGCTTTATATATTATCTCATTAATCTTCATAATATCCTATAAACTTGGTATCATTTTTCCTATTACACAGATGTGTAAAGCAGGGGAGGTAAAGTAATATGCCCAGTGTTGCAGAGAGTAAATATTAGAGCTGGATATCAAATCCAAGTCTTTAAGATTAAAACTCCCTCTCCCTTCCTCACACTAGGTCAATACTCTCACTAAATAAAACTACCTGTCTGTTATAAGGCCTGAAAACGAAGTGATTTTATGTCATATATATGTATATACAGTGAATATATATATATATATGCTATTGTATTTCAGAAACGTATACTTTAAATTTTTTCTGTGTTCCTTGAAAGTAGAGAATGTGAATTATTTTTCTTGAGTGTTCCCTTGCATAGGAAGAAATTCTTGGAATCATGAAATAGACAGAGTCTATGCAGAATAAGACAGTCCAACCTCCTCTAATTTTACAGGTGAGGAATCTTAGATCCAGGGACAAAAAAATGATTCGGGCGGGGAATCTTCTGTCCATCAGAATCTCCATTTGGAGACAGGCTTTAGGTATTCAATGAAACTGATATAGGGAAGCAGGGAATGACATTAAGTGAAGCGTCTGGACAGTAACCACTTGCTGAATGGAAGAGATGGAAGTTTCCTTTCACATGTAGCAAGGGGCCCCAGCGTAGCCTGGTTTTGCATCTTCCTTTGGGAACTCTAAGAAATAAGGATTTGGGGGAGGAGGCAGGTTATTGAGGGTTTCAGTTATGTGAAGGCCCCAATAGGCTTCCTGTTGGAAAATCAATATTTATGATCAATGTTCATGAGACAAAGTGATATCCCATAACTTTCTGAAAGTTCTGCTGGATTGAGAGGACACCTGCCACAAATTGGGAGAAAATCAAAGCACTGAATGTCTAGTTCAGTCTTAGAAATCTGGAGAAAATCAAAGCACTGAATGTCTAGTTCAGTCTTAGAAATCTTTCTTGGTGGAAATCTGGTGGAGGAAGGTCTGATTTTTAAGGTGATTGTAAGAGATATACTTTTGTGACTCATCCTGTAAGATAATTTTTCTGAAATCTGGAGGTACAAGACAAATATTACAATCCCAAGGAAGTAAAGACTGAAGACAAATGAAGGATTAACACGCAGCCCTAGAAATGTATGAATTGAATCCAGCTAGAAATACTTTATTTATACTTAACATACATTATAACCAACCCATCAGATGTGATTATAGTGCTTACTACATAGGGTTTAGGGATAAACAGACTTGGATTCTAAATTTTCTCTTTATTCTTTTGTATGACCTTGGAGCTGTTACCTACTTAACTGATATTACTCTCAGTTTTTTAAATCTCTAAAATGGGAGATAATAATACCCTTTGCTTGGCTAATGTCACTAGAGGTGTCTAGTCCAACTAACGAAAACTATACAGTTTCCTCTGTAATTACATGATGTAGTTGCTCTCAGAAAAAGGTTCCTGTGTCTCCCCCATCAATTAAAGCAATCAGTCACACTTGATTAATTCAACCCATTTCAGTGCACTTAGCAGCTGGAGCACCTGCATACCAAGGGGATGTGCTGCATTGGATAATAGCAAAAGAAATCAGCCAGTGGACTGTCAATATTTGGAGGCTTTGTTACCCACTCAAATGTGTGTGGCTAATGGGGTTCTTAATAAGCAAGACAAATAGATGGAGAATGAATTTTCCCTTTATTAATGAAAAACAAGCAAATAATTTTGTAATATACTCATTACAAAAATGACCACAGTAAGAAAGTATGAAAAGGACAGAATATTCGAATTAGTGTATGGTAAAGACAAAATCAAGTGACTTTGGATGTGGTATTTTGCTTCATGGATTACTTTGCCTAGCCTAAGCCCTTGGTTGCATTTCTAATTCTCAAGACTGTTCTGTGTCAATTAGATTCTACCCAGCTCTCGTCTACTTTCCTGTCCCAGGAGAAAGCAGACCTGTCATTGTATGTGAAATGTGTCTCTGCTTTGAACAGAGTAACGACCTAAATACAAGACTTTTGTCTCTCACTTATAACAGATAGGTAAACAACAGCAATATATCAAGTTATGTGAATTATTCTTAAACTGTATTGGGGTTCTGCCGAGGGGCTTCAGAGATTGGCAGAGTGATGCGGGGACCATTTAGTCCCAACTCATGGTTTTTGTTTTTTTCAATATGGCTCATTCTAAGCTTTTGGGTTCTTCCTACAACTTTAAGAAAATATTCCTGGGTTGCAAAAGTTGGAGAACATTAAAATATAGCTCCTATTCATCTGAGCTGTTCCTAAGAAATACTGCTATTTGATGTGAGGTGCAATATAATATCCAACACAGGGAGTGAGAGTGACTTGTGGGTAATTGACCAAACCTCATTTTTTCCATCTCTAAAATGGGAAAAATCATAAATAGTAAATAATTGCATCTTAAGTATGATAGAGGGCTAATCTCAGGAATAAATTTAAGCTTTTAAACCCAAAGGACATGGTACAAGGACATTCTTAAATTTTTAACTTAACATTCTTGATTACTTTTTTCTCTTTCCAGTTGGAATAGTTATGTTGCTAATACCAAAAGTAAGTGCTCAGTACTCTGGATATGTTTGTATACTTAGTTTAGTTTACATTACATTTGATTTGATCATGCTGAGGTCTTTCCTATTTCTGATGAAAAGCACACATAAAAATAGCTTTGATTCTTAATGGAACTGGATGCTGTTCTTGTCTACACATAGTTTTTCTTCAGGCTTATGCCTATTTTTGTTCACTTTGGATATCATTTAAGCCCATATTACAATTCATCAAAAGTTTAGAACATTGCTTCTTTCTTTGTTTAATGCTTCTAAGGCTGGAATTAGATTCAAGTCATTTTTTTAAATGACTGCCTATTATTATGGGTTATTTTATTTCCTTTTCTCATTTCAATGGTTTTTTTATTTACTCACAAGAAAATCTTTATTATTTATTAAAAAGAAACACAATCATTATTTAAAATCTCAAGTGATACAGGAGGGAAGGATAATCTCAACCACAAATAACCACCATCACCATTGAGTAAACATAACAGTAGATATTCTTCAATGTCTATGGATGGACAAACAGGTAGATCGAAGAATAAATGGGTAAATAGATAAATGAAAATGATTTTATAAAATGGCATCTTGTAATGAATTCTGTTTTAAATTAAGTATATTAAATTACTTTGTTATAACAAAAAAAAATAAGCAGATATGCATCCGATAACTATTTCTTCTGAAAACATGTATTAATTCCTAATATATTGCCCTAAAAGTAAGTAAAAGTAGAGTGAAAAAAAAAAGATGTGCAAGTCACTTTTTGGAACTTTAGATTTAAATTTCTGTGGTACTGAATGCCTGCCTGCTCTGAAAAATAGGAAAAATTTAGATTTACAGTCCTCCCCCATCTGTTTCCCCTTATATCCTTATATTGGTTATTTATATTAATATATGTGTTTTGTAAAAATTGGTGATATTTACATTACATTCTTTAAAAAAAATCAGTGGCTGACATTTATTGAAATTTATAGATTCCAAGCACTGTTCTAATCCTGTCAGCCTTTTGTCAGCCTTTATGATTCCCTCTCTCCCTCTCTCTCTTTCTCCCTCCTTCCCATTCTCCCTCTCCCTCTTTGTCTCTCCTTTTTTTTTCTGCCTTGAAGTATGGGCAGGGCCAAGGAAAAGAGGAAGAGTTCAGCTCCTGACACTGCAGTTTGCTTTGATAAAAACTAAAACACTTAGAATTTGCTTTCTCTTTTGAGATGTCAAATATCCTGGACTATGGTTTATTTCACTTGGTTGCAGGAATATCCTATTTTTTCCAGTTAGAAAAGAATAAACTTCCAGTGTATTCAGTCAATTCAAAGTTCAGCTTTGGGAAATCATGTCCCTGATGGCATTTTTTCACTCCCGTCACTCATCATCTAGCATGGCACTTATTCTTCAGAATTTGCCCTAACAGTTTTTCCTGTATTCCTGCTTGTCCATTTAGTCCAGTTCTCTGAAAATTAAAGTTATGAATGAAAATCTGAAGACTTGGAGTGGCCGTCTTCTTTCCCCAAGATACCTCTCAAGGGACAATAATGTCAGTAAATGCTAAAGTTTCTACTAAGTCATATTAACATTTCCTACTTTCCTCCCTTCGGCCACTGCTTTTCAAAGAGTAGTGCAGCATTTACCATTTTTGAATGTTTCTCCTTTCTTTTTCTTTTTGCTATTGTATGTATATTTTTCAGGTGTTGGGAGGGAGCATCCATGACTGTAACATCAGGAGCACTGAATGGGAATGGCATATAAATTCTTTAGGACAATGGTCACTTACCTTTGAGTCAGGAGTAGAGGATCCCACGGAGGTGCGGTTTTTGAAATATGTTTTCAAATGCATATGCATCCCAAAAATTGTCCGCAGGCTGAATAAAATTCAGGTGCTGTTTTATGGTGAATAAAATAGAAAGTAATTTAAATGCATAACTGAATTCTTTATAGCTCTTTGTCATTTTGTATTCTGGTGAAGCTATATAGCAGTATTAGTGGCCGTAGACAGAAAGACATGTCACCATGCAACCTTGAGAAAGTTGACTACTGTCTTACTGTGAAACGAGTCAATAATAGTGTCTACCTCAGAAGGTTTTTGTAAGGTCTACATGAAATAGTACATGCAAAGCATTTGCCACAGTGCCTGACACCTAATAAGAACTCAGTGTTAGCAGTTATAATCAATGGATGCTCTCACAGGAGGATCTGATTGTTTAGAAGGGGAACTCGTCATTTTAATGTTGGGAATCACAGCAGGGCCAGAGAGACTTCTTGATTCTTTGGACATGGCTTACCTACTTCCATTAAGTTAAATTGCATACATACTTCAGCTGGAAGAAATGCATTGAACACGCCTACAGGGAAACAAGCCCGACGCCATGTGAGCGTGTACCATCTATTTGGGTGCACGAGGTGTCCCAGCTTAATTTCCACAAGAGCACACACTGACATGAAGATTAGCATAAAGAAGTTTATTTGGAGAGCTCTCGTGAGCAACATTTGCAGAAGGAAAGGGAAGAAAGTAGGATTGGGCAGAGGGAGAAGTTAGGTCCTGATACAGTTTCAAGGAAAGCCACAGCTGACCCCTGCAGGGAGCTCTGAAGGGATGGTGGCCTGCCAAAGTGGTCCCAACTTGTGACTAAGGGGGCCATTCTTTCCATGTTCATATTGACCTGTAATTGAATGAAGGTATAATCCTGGTGGAGACAGCTTCCCTCAGCTAAGCATGATTTCTGGGAAGGACTCATCTCTGAGCACTGGCAGTTGTCAGCACTTGCAGTTGGTTTTTTTGGGGGGAGCAGCGGAGCGAAAGTTCTTTGGGTCTGAAGGGGGATTTGAGTGTATTCAACAGAATCTACCCCATTAGCTGCAGCAGGCTCATTAAAAATAATATATTCTTGTTCAAAATAGTTCTGAAATGCCATTCAAAATAAAGTTCAGAGTTAGTTTACTGTGTCCTTTAAGAATGCATCTAATTACCATTTTCATGGTATACTCTGTTGTCACAAAATCAAATAGATAGAGAAAAATAACAATGCATTCTCTAGTGGAAATGTACCTTAATACATGATTAACATAGTTTGAAAAATCTAATATAGATATTTATTGAATCAAATTTGATCAATCCTGATTGTCCATCTATGTTTTAAAGACTATATATACATGTTTGTGTCTTTGCTTGCACACATGTGTATTCAGATCTGGTTTGTGAGCAAGTTTGATTTTTACACATTCATGTAAGAGTAACATGTTTTTTCCAGGGTCAGTGTCAGATACTGTAGGAAACATAAAGAACCAGAAACATACCAGTCCACAGGGAACTAAGAGGAAGTAAAACCTGTGCATGTCATTTGTAGCAGACTACTTTTTAAAAAAGTGAAGTGGTCTGGATTTGACATAACAGTATAGGCAGAAGAGCAGAGTATTCAGGAGCACAGAGTGGCTACCAAGGCTGTTCAAATCCCACTTCTGCTATTGCTGTGACATTGGGCAAGGTACTTGACTTTGCTGAGCCTCACTTTGCACATCTGTAAAATGGGTCTAATAGTACAAATACCAGTGTTATTATGAGGAAGATATGAGTTAATATATGGATATGAACTTTGTCTATGATCCAGTCAAGAAACATGATCTTTTTTTCTTAAAAAAAAAATCAGTGTACTCAGAACTCATCCCTACCTGATTAAAGATTAAAATTTGTGTCTCTGTAGGGAGCCTAAGGCCATGTAAGAATTACAGTATTTGAAGAACATTTGAAGAATTGCCTCCTGGTCCACACTGTATACTGGTCACCACTGTTACGTGCATATTCTCTGCCTTCATCAAAGGCATGTTTAGATCTTTGCTGGGGCTGAGAACAGCAGGATTAGTTCCCAACCTTCCCAGGTGCACCCTGGAGCTTTGCGCATCTGAGACCTGCATTTCTCTCGTTGTAGAATCCAGACTATCCCATTATTCCCCATTGCGCCTGACCTCCCCAGACTTCTGCTCCCCCAGTCTCTGGAGAAACTCTCTCAAGACCTTTCAGCTCCAAGGGCTGACTCATCACCTTATCCAACCCTGAAATCTCTTTCTTCAGATAACCTAATTCCATATTCTCTTATAGCCTAGACTTTGAAAAACAAATGTCCTCTTTGGAAGTGTTCTTTTGGGTATGCTTGTGGTTTTTTTTTTCCTATTTCTGGGGGAAACAAAGATAAAACATTGCTGCCTTCTTTAGACAAAGAGGTGTAAACTATTTACAGCAGTGAGAATAAAATGCAAATTAATATTCTAATCTATTATTCTACCACACACAGATTGCTCTTCATTAAATGGGGTTTACTTCTTCCTATTTAACTTGCAGCTCAAGCTATTATAGAACCAATTTCCTGTATTGGTTTGAAATGAGTTTTAGTATTTGCAGAATTCAAAAGTAGTATTTCCAGCAATCTGTCGTTAACGCAAGGTGTGAAATAGCAAGAACAACCTTTTTCTCCCCACCCTTTCTCTGTATCTGTTTATCAAATTGACTTTGGATGGTTCAGATCACAGGGTTTCAATTTTTTATTGGAAAAGCAAGTATGCTCTTTGAAACTGTACTGCTCTCACACTTGTCTCCCATATCCTATGTATGTTCTCCAGTGTATTAAGACATGCTGTCTAAATGATGCTGCTACATACCCAGAGATAGAATGTTGAACAGGCTGGATGTGAACTCAAAGAAGGTAAGTGTTCCATAGAGTGATAGGAAGGAAGAGACCCTGTAAAATCAAGTTTTTGAAGAGTTATAATATCAAACGAAATCTTGGACTGTTCAGATACATACAACTCAAGCGGAAATAAGTTGACAAATAAATTTAGTAATAGCGGAGAGGAACTTATTAACACAAAAGAAATTATAGAATCCTAAATATTTAGCTGTACCTTACATTGTGATTATCACATCAAATACTTCGGTGAGCACCCGAGACATTGTATAAAAATAAAATTCTATTACACATTTACTAAAGAATTTATTTAAAGATGATTTTTAGAAAGAAGATATTTTTGTAGACTCCCAGGGAAATACAGCATTAGGTTTCTGTCACAACAGTTTTGTCATCAACCAATCAATTTATGACCTTCTTTTATGTATATTTCTGTTTAAAGATGCCTTAATACATATTTTTGACTTGTTAACATTGAACTCATGGCCAACAGCACTGTAACTCAGGCCTGAACAAAGCTTACCCAACACCTGTGTTTTCTCCATAAGGCACGTCACAGCCTTCTTGGACTTCGCAACATTAGCACTACTCTTAGGGGACATCTTCAACAGCAAAATCACCAGCAAAAAGTAAAACATGCAAATGACATAGCCTTGAATAGGTTGCAAAAGACACTGTTTAGAGTATGAGAGCTGAAACAACAAGGCAGAATTTTGCTGTATTTGACCTCATCTGGGAATGTATACATTGTGTGACTTAAGTTTTTCACCACACTGCACATATCAGTGAATAACCATGAAAGCAATGCAACTATTGAGTTGGGGATATAAATGCATTTTAGTGAGTAGCTGAATTCACAAGTACAAAACCTGTGAACAATGAGAACCCATTTTACTTTGAAATAAAGGCTCATTGGGTGCCCTAAAGGAGTAACCTAACCATATTTTTTAGAGGTTGAGTTATTTAAATATTTTGAGGCACTTTGATTGGGTCATAATTATTCAGTCTGTAACATTAATATTGGGAGGGATCTTAAACATCAATCTTGATAGATAGGAGGATTAATCTCAGAGAGGTAAGACAACTTTCCCACAGTTGCATTATAAGTCATGTGGTAACAAAACAAAATCAAAATCCCTTTTCTCTTGATCCTAAGCCTGTTTCTCTTTCTGCTACTCCACCCCATACAACATAAGGTATATTTTTAAAAATATAATGTTAAGATTGAGATTGTATCAATGATTATGTCAATTCCTGCTTTGGAGTCATCTATAATAAATGAGGAGATCAGCATAACAAAAGCAATGAGCATTGTCAATCTTGATGATTTTACTATTATCAATGGCAGATCTTTCTTTAGTCTAATTTTTATGATTAACTGAGGCATTTATTCACCACATCCACAGAGATTCATGCTCTCTATATACACACAATTTGGTATTCAGCCATACTCAGAATAAAACAAACCAGGATGGATCTTAAATGTATTGTAAAAATGATGAAACTAAATTTAAAAAATCTTTGATAGTATAAATGGAATTAAAAACTAGATTTTCATTTCTATTTCTTTATACAGTATATTCACAGTGACTTAGACACTCAAATAACTCAACCTCTAAAAACTATGATTAGGTTACTTTTTTAGGGCACCAGTGACCCAAGAAGCATTTATTTCTAAGTATGTCTATTTTGAAAGTAGGGATAGTTTCAATATTGAGAGGTTGATTCTAACGTAGATGATTGACAGGTCAACTGATAGACAAACAGATGAAAAATATAGGTGTCTGAAACATACAAATATAGTTAATCATTTTTATAACATATTCCACTGGAGTGTCTCTGTACCCGAGATATCTTTGTCTCTGGAATTAGTGACTTCCATTTTGTTCTCAATTTGTGACAATAACCAGAGGTCAAATTTTAATATTCCTCTGAGTCAAAGTCATGAATTATTTCAAAAAGGCAGACAGAAAGGATTCTGTCAAGAATTGGCAATCTGAAGTCATAAAGAAGGGCACTTCTTTAGTGTCCTTCTTCAAATCTGACTACGTTTAAAAGGGTCCTATAGCCTTTTCTGAAGGTTTGGCACGGGTCACTGACTGTCCCAGGACCTCAAGTATTTTCTGCAGGAGGAAACCAGAAAGGGCCTGGAGGCTGTTGAGCTGAGAGTCAAGGACGCAGGTTCAAGAGACCTCCGACTTAGTGAGGGAAATTTTATTTGGGGGCGGGAGTCAGTGGGCAATGGATGACTGCTTGTCGTACTCAAAATCATTACTTAATTTAAATATAAGTAATTTTTAAAGGGCTATGTTCTAAAAATAGATAACAATAATAATGTAGAGGTTATTATGAAGATCTCAGACTTAGGGTATGTAACTTAATATTTATAAAAATCTTAGGCCCTATTCCCTACAGCACAGTGTTGGCAAAACCCAATATTTTGCTGTTACTCAGACTGTGAGTTGTTCAGACGTCTGAGTTCTGGTTAAAATAAAGGCCAATAATAAGATTCAAAAACAGATTGAAGTCAATTTCTGAATAACTTCAGTAATTCTTATTTTAATGATTAAAAACAATGCCTACACAGAATCAGAAGTACTTTTAAAGTGAGTCAACACAGAGAACAAACTGATGGCTTGCAGAGGGAAGGGGGCTGTGGGGTGAGTTAAAAAAGATGAAGAAGATTAGGAGGGACAAACTCAGTTATATACCAGTCACAGGGACATAACGTACAGCCCAGGGAGTATAGTCAATAATAGTGTGATGACTTCGCATGGTGACAGATGGTACTAGACTTATTCTAGTGACCACCTCATAAGGTATATAAATGTCAAGTTACTATATTGTATACCTGAAACTAGTATAATGTTGTATGTGAACTGTACCTTAATTTTAAAAAAGGAAATTAAAATCCTAGCTAAGAAAGAGACTCGGCTTTGGAGTCAGGCAAAATTTACTACCAGTTTGGATTAGTCATTTGATTTCTTCAGGCTTCCTTTGTAAATCAGTTCAACAATACTATATCATAGGGTGGTCCCAAGTTCTAAATGAGATGAGATCAACATCTATAAAGTATTTGCATATGTATTAATTATCTATCGCTGCATAAAATTTACTATCAAACTTAGTGGATTCAAATAATAAATATTGTATTTATTATATCACAGTTTCTGTGGGTCAGGTGTCTGGGACCAGCTTAGCTGGGTGCCTCTGGCTTCAGTTCCCTTAGGAGGCTTCTGCCAAGCTGTTGGCTGGGTCTGAAGTCGCATCTGAAAACCCAACTGGAGAGTGGTTTGCTTTCAGGCTCACTCACGTGGGCCTCTGCTCCCCAGGACTGACAGACCGAGGGCTTCATTTCCTCACTGACTGTTGGCCAGAGTCCTCCTTCAGTTTCTTCGCACATGAACCTCTCCACAGGGCTGCCTGACAATGTGGAGGTAGCCCTCCCCAGGGCAGTCCAAGGAGAGAGAGAAAATTCAGTATATAAACCTCTATCTTTCATAATCTAATCTCAGAAGTGATTTGAACCCAGGGAATTTTAAAACCTTGGTCCTTAAAGGTATTGCTGTAGTCATCATCAGTGGTCCCTCATATCTATGAGTTTTGGACCTCTTTCATAAATCTGATGAAAATTATGTACCCTTTTCTAGACAAATGTACCAAAACACATTTTCTATACTTAAATTTTAATGGGTTTTAAGAAACTCTACAGTCCACAGATGGACACCTGATTTAGATCCCTTCTCTGTAATTCTCCAGCTTCAATAGAATTCAGTAAAGCCTACATTTTTTCATAATACAAGCTGGCATAGTGAGAAAGAAACAGATTGTGAATAACTGAATTTGGATTCCATCTTAATAGGCAAGTCATTGAGGCCACAGTTCTTTTTATTTATAAAATGGACATAGTAATCCTATCTATATATAAAAACTAATATACAGTAAGGGCAAAAACTCATATATAATACTTTTACCAGGGCTATTCCAAGTATTTTTCTCATAGTATTTCCTCTACATCTTCCCCTTTCTCCTGTTAGATAGATATTATTGCAATATAATCCTGTTTTAGAGGTGAGGAAACTGAAGCACAAAGAGGTTCAATATCCTACTAAGGTTACATAATAAGTTAACATTAGAGCTGAATTCCAGTTTGGTAAGTGATGAAGTTTCATTATGTATGTATAAAAAGGCATCATGCTAACAATGAACTATCCAAAAAAGAAGAAAATAGTCCCATTTATAATAGCAACAAAAAGAATAAAATGCTAATCAATAAATTTAACCAAGAAGATGAAAGATCTATAAACTGAAAACTATAATACTGACGAAAGAAATTGAAGAAGACACACACTAATGAAGAGATATCCCATGTTTATGGATTGGAAAAATTAATATTAAAACATTTATACCATCCAAAGTGATCTACAGATTCAATACAAACCCTATCAAAATTCTAATGACATTTTTTACAGAAATAGAGAAAACAATTCTAAATTTGGATAGAACCATAAAAGACCCCAATTAGCTAAAGAAATCTTGAGCAAGAAGAGAAAAGCTAGAGATGCCACACTCCCTGATTTCAAACTATATTAAAGAGCTATAGTAATTAAAGCAGTATGATACTGGCATAAAAGCAGATACATAGGTCAATGGAACAGAGTAGAGAGCTAAGAAGTAAGCTTACACATATATGATCAACTAATTTACATAAGGGTGCCAAGAATATACAATAGGGAAAGGATAGTCTTCAGAAAATGGTGTTGAGAAAACTGGATATCTACATGAAAAGTAAAAAAATTGGATGTTTATTTTATACCATACACAAAAATAAACTTAGTATGGATTAAAGACTTAAATGTAGGACCCATAACTATAAAATATTTGAAAGGAGAGGTTGGAAGCTCCTTGGAAATAATTTTTTTGATATGTCACCAAAAGCACAGGTGACGAAGGCAAAAATAAATAACTGAGACTACTACAGCAAACTAAAAACTTTCATCATAGCAAAGGAAACAAAAATATGAAAAGGCAACCTATGGGATGTGAGAAAATATTTCAAACTGTATGTCCTGGAAGGGGTTAATATCCAAAATATGTGAACCACTCTTACATCTCAATAGCAAAAACCAAAACCAAATAACCCAATTAAAAATGGGCAAAAGACCTAAATAGACATTTTTTAAAAGGAGATATACAGATGGCCAATCACTATATAAAAATATACTCAACATCACTAATCGTCATGGAAATGCAAATTAAAACCGCAGTGAAATATCACCTCACTCTTGTTAGGATGTCTATTTTCAAAACAAGAGATAAAATACTGGCGAGGATGTGGAGGAAAGGGAGTCTTGTGCACTCTGGTTGGAGATGTAAATTGGCACAACCATCATAGAAAACGGGTTCCTCAGAAACTTAAAAAGAGAACTACCGTATGATCTGGCAATCCCACCGTGGGACTGAAATCACAACCTCAAGGAGATGCGTGCTCTCCCATGTTCATTACAGCATTCGTCATTATGGCTAAGTTACGGAGACAACCTAAGTGCCTGCTGATGGATGAACGGGTTCAGAAAATGTGGCACACACACACAAATAATATTTGGCCATAAAAAGTAAGGAATGGAATAAGGAATTCCTTCCATTTAGGACAACATTGACGTACCTGGAGGGTACTATGCTAAGTGAAATAAGTCAGACAAAGACAAATACTGTATGGAATCATTGAATTATATATATGGAATTAAAAAAAAGTTGAACTCATAGAGACAACAGTAGAATGGCGGTTGCCAGGGGCTATGGACAAAGGAAATAGAAAGATGTAGGTCAAAGGATTCACATTTTTAGTTATAAGATAATCTAATGTATAGCATGCTGACTATAATTAATAATACTGTACTGTATACTTGAAATTAGCTAAAAGAATAGATCTTAGGTGTTCTCATAAAAAGAGATAACCATGAGGTGAAGGGTGTGTTAATTAACTTAATTATGGGAATCATTTCACAAAGTATGTGTACATCAAATCATCACATTGTGCACTTTAAATATGTTACAATTTTATCTGTCATTTATATCTCAGTAAGGCTGGAGAAAAACTCATCAAGTGTAGGGTTAAAGAGCATTGACAACAGATGCAGCCTGCCTGGGTTCCAACCATATTGTCTGTGGGACCTTAAGCAAGTTGCCCAACTGCTTTTGTACCTGAGTGTGCATCTGTAAAATGTGACTAATAATGGTGCTAACCTCATAGGATTGCGGTACAGGTTAGGTAAGCTTTGCACATAAAATATCTAGAACAGTGCTTGGCACATACTAAATTCAGTAAATATTAGTTATTACATTTGAATGAGTTGCAATCTCTTCTGTTCCCCATGTCTCATTTTAATACCTGTGAAGTGGGAACATTGTTACATTTATTTCTGATTAGGATTGTAATAAAATTTTCAGTTGTTTGGAGAATGTTTTAAACTCTGTAGGTGCAATGGATCTATACAAAAGGTAACTGTTGTTCCACTTTTACAAGGGAGAAGATAATTACTGTGCGGTCTTTTTTCAAGAGGAACATTAGTCAAGAAAGTTGGTTTAAAATTTTTTTTTTTCCAGCGCCCACAGAGTTGCAAGCTACTGTGGGATGATTCAAATGATTTAGAAGACTCAATTCTGGGCTGATGTTGAACGTTTTTCTCAGATCAGAATAGAATTGTAACTGCAATATCAGAGCAGGAGCATAGTAGTTTTCATGTGGAAAGGAACAATTTTCATTAGAAACACACAAAAGTTTATAAAGGATAAGTAAAGAAGGAATCTATTTTGAACTTCCTTTTCTCTTAAGGGGAAAAAAACCCATGTATTTTTATTCACATATTATGGTCATGACCTCACTCTGCTATATTAGCTCAAAGGTACCCAGGCACCCACCACCAGGCCAGCCTCCCTCCAAGTACGCGTCTATTTCTGCTTCCCTGCAGGACACAACAAAGCGACCAGGCTTGTTTTGGGTTATAGTTTTTCCCATCACCACCAAGGACCAACTGAGCCATCCCATGGCCAAACCCCGCACCGAATGGCACTGACAGAGGCTGGCTCAAAGGAGAAATCAATTTGATAAATATCTGTTAGTGAGAGAGGGTGACCAATAGAGTCCTGTCATTAATCAGAGTCATTTAGTTAGAGGAGCAGAATACCATGGGCTCATTTTGAGCGTCATACAATCTTCTGCAAAGCAACCTCTCCTTCAACATCTAAAAGGAGGCTTACTCTTTTTCTTTTTTTCTTTTCTTTTCTTTTCTTTCTTTCTTCTTATTTATTTATTTATTTTACTATTTGAATGTAGTTGGAACTTAAGCCTTATTTAACAAGATTTCCCTAGTGGTTATGCCAGACTCACGTGAATCGCAAAGAATAGGCAGGATCTATGTGTTTATTAAGATATATATATTGGGGAAAATGCAGAAGGGAGTTGGGGAATCACTGTAACATCTTGAAAGCAGAATGCATGCAGCCTATTAGTGAATGAAGGCTAAGAAGGAACAGTCCCCACATACCTGTGTGAGGTGTGAAACCCACAGGTGTTGAAAACCAACGCACCTGCCGTATGTCTGTCATGGGTCAAGAAGACCCCATAAAATTTAGTCAATAATATTGTGATAAGTTTACAATGTAACAGCTGATTACTAGGATTTGTGGGGTGATCACATTGCAAGGCATAAAAATGTCCACCTGTAACTAATATAACCAAAATAAGACTGAATGCCAACTATACTTAAATAAAAATAAATAAATAAATAAAAAAGAGAAAGCAAAACACCATCCAGACCTGGAGAAGAGCATGAAAAATGCTCCTGGACTTTGGCTCATATGCAGTAACTGGTTAGGACTTCAGGCTTGCCTCCTTTTGGGAGGCAGGGAGTGTGTTTTATGTGTAAAAAACATAGGACTATTTGGGTGATAAGGGACATGCTGAAGCAAAGATTGCTTTATATCTCCCACTGTCTGTTCTCTTCATCTTTCAAGGTAATAAAGACATCAACTTAAAAAAAAAAATAGACCCCATAGTGGAGATGAGTGGGAGAAGTTCAGGCCACAGAACAGGCGAAGGGTACGGCTGGGTCTCGGAGCTCAATAATGCCAGTGAGAACAAAGCCATGACCCAAGTCAGTGCGGATGGGGTGGGGGGAGATTGCAAATCTTCCCAAATGAGATTATTGCCTCTGTCCATTAGAATGGACAGTACACCATAGCAGCAAGTCAGGTTTGCAAGCCCTGCTTAAAGCTTTTCAAGGCCTGGACTGACTGCCCCATTTTCAGGGTTTCAGCCCAGTTCTATATATGAATTGCATTTTTCAAGTTTAAAGCAAAACTTGTAGTAAGCAACATGACTTTATTTAAATCCTCACAGACACCAGTGGTTGGATGGAGATGAGCAATCACTTAGGAGACGGTCCTGAGTTTTTGAAACACTGAACTCCTTTGATGTTTGCTTGCATTTTCCCTTTTCTGTTACCCCCATGGCCAGCGGCCAAGGTAACAACAGAGATGAAACCAACACCACTCTCAGAAGTAAATTCTGCTGTGTTTTCCCTGGCAAGCGAGGGCTATATTATGTGAGACCAAATGTTGGAATGCATCTTAAGATTGATTTTATACATTACAATATAGGTCAATTGATTAAACAAAGTTCTCTGTTTCAGGGCCAACTAGAAAGCTTAAGAAAAAAATGGAAGAAGAGTTAGGAAATAAAATAAAAGCAAAAATTTAATGAGATCGATTACTGTTATAATTTGATAACCTAGACATTAAAGAGAAGCCCTATTTTTAAAATACAGAAAAAAAAAAAACAAACCCACCCTTTTAATCAGTGCTGTCAAGTTGAAAGTTGGGAGACCAGCAGATTACAGCAGGCAGAGCCTAGAATAAGGGGCCCAGTCACTGTGTATTAATCAATTAGACAGACAGTAGTTGAACATTTACCATGTATCAGACATTGCTCTAGGTCCTGGCAGATAGAAGTTGAGCTCTCACAGTAAGAAAAAGACACATGAACAAATGGGATAACGTGATTATGACTGGTGGGGTTGGGGCGAGGTGTCTCTTTAATAACTACTTTCTACTATGTCCACTTGTCCCATGTGAAAGGCACACATTCCTG
Organism: Micronycteris hirsuta; assembly: GCA_004026765.1. Lineage (NCBI taxonomy): Eukaryota > Metazoa > Chordata > Mammalia > Chiroptera > Phyllostomidae > Micronycteris > Micronycteris hirsuta. The sequence goes on along the minus strand of PVJI01000079.1, from coordinate 60,627 downwards.
CCATGCCAAAGGCGAAGAGAAGAGGCTGCTCTTGCATCGCTCCTACTCTCTGCTCTGCCTTCTGGCTGCAATCCTTTGCCGCACTGTCTAAATGGGGCAGTGGGCAGAATAGCCATTGTACTACCTGTGCAGGTGCATCCAAAAGGGCAGGAGTTGCTTTTCTCCTTTCCTAGCAGGCGTGCCCAATATCTCTTTGTGGTTTTCTTAGAACCATCTCCCATGCCCTTCACACACACACACACACAGACATTTGTTTTAGGAATGGGAGTGCATACTTGTCAGCTCTTTCACGGAAAGTTAAGGGAAGAGCCTCAGCATTTTCCTTTAGATGGATTTCCTGTGATCTCATACCCATATGATTCTTGTAGTCTTCTTCTGATACAAGCTGGAGGTATCAGGTGGCATAGGGGTTATCAGGCCTCAGGTGAATCTTTGAGGGTATTGGATCGAGTTAGATGGCTTTCTAATAAAACTCGATGGGGTATATTGCCTGCTTTGTATTATTTCCAGAGGGATTCTTATCTATTTTCAGAAATTTATGTTCTAGTAATTTATCTAGGAATTTATAAGTGGGAAAGCCCCACTTATCCTATTACAAATTATCTATGAAAAGGAGAGAGTCATACACTTTATACACCTTTCCCATGGAGTAAAATAAAATGACAAGCAAAAAGCGTTTAGGGAAACTCTACTGAAAACATAGGTTACAATAGCAAAGGAGCCCAATACGTAGCAGATAGTAATTGCAACATCATCCATCGAATTCGGTTGGGTGTGCCCACCCAAGGCATTGCAAAGCCCTTATGAACTGGCTTTGTTAAGTGTGCATGTATTCGACTCAACTTTCACAAACTCTTCCCAGATGAATCTTCAAATCAAGGACCTGATTTTAATAAGTGTAAGAATAACAACCATGACAATAACAAGAACTAATAACTTGAATTTATTTTGAAATTTTACCAAATACTGTTATCTTTATCATGTACTTTGATTTTTACAAAAGCCCTGCTGTAATGGTAAGAAAGTGATCATCCTGACCCTGACTTTGCAGACGAAGAAAGCAGGACTCACCTCACTCGAGGGTGAGTGCCTTACCCGGAGGCACCCGAGAGATCAGGCTTCCAGTTCCAGCCTGCAGCCTTCGGTTTCAGTGCCACGGCACTGCGGGAACACCTTACTCTGTGTGACTTAGATTCAAGATGTAAAACTTACACAGAAACTGAATAAGGGCAAAAAGACTTTGAAGAATCCCCGATTAACTCCCTTAAGTTCTCCTCTAGGATTGCTATTTTCTGCTTAAAAAGGACCTCTAGGGCTCTAAATTTTAGAGAAATCCTAAGGGTTTTAGAAGTCAGTGTCTGTGGTCAGCAAGCAGGCCCATTTTAAAGAACTAGTGGCTTGATTGTCTCAGCTTTGAAATGACACTATTTTCTTAGCTTTGTTGCTAAACAATTCTTCACAGCACAGTTTTCTCTCGCATACTATTTGGACTTCAGCTAACCCACGTACGTTCTGGGAACCTTCCCAGATCTTTGAACATATATAGTAAAAGCAGAGGATTCACATATTGATTCTTTGCTGTTACAAATTTAATGGTAGGAAACCTGCCATGTGGCTTAGTTTCAGATTAGTTCAAGGGTAACCACAAAACCAAGAACATCAATTGGGAAGTTCAACAAATAACTTGACAGCAGCAGCTCTAGCTCTGACTGTGAATAAACCTAGAATGGACAGTTGTCATTTTTGCCACCACATCATCTACCAAGAGAAGAATTCATCTAACAAGACATTGGAGTGTCTGAATTGGCTTAGTTTAGTCTTGAGAGTCCCCTGGATTTCTTACGTACATTAGTCAACATAAAAGACCTCTTCCCCTTTTTAAAAAAAAATTTTTTTTTTGTTTAGTTTGGCTTCTTTCACTTGTCTTCAAAAGTTCCTGATTTATACAGAAGTTACCTCAAGTCAGGGAATAATTAATTTATAAGATAAAACACAGATTCTTCTTGAAGGAATTTCTGGATTCCTTCAAAAATTCAGAATATTTGTAACAAAAGGACTGGTCATGGTAATAGCATATTTTTAACACTATAAATATTAGCCATATCTCTGAGTAGTCACATCTAACCTTGTTTGCTATTAAAAGCATCCAGTAGGGATCATTCTGTGAGAACGGAATGGAATTTGCTCTCCTCATCTGCAAGTTTTATAATTCCTGAAACAGGAATTATTTCCATGAAGAAGGCTGCTGTGAACCCATAATGGGCTCTTTCATAGAAGATAATCGCTATGTATCAATTTATAGTTGTAACCAGAAGAAGTTTCTGTCTGTTGAAGATAAAATACATTGTTAAGTCACAGAATGTTATGTAACAGTACACTAAGCCTAGATAATGAAGGGCTGTACTATCTGTTCAGAAATGTTGCCAATGCTCTGGCTTCCTTCACTTGAGAGAGATAAACATTTGATTCATTTACTGGGCTTGTTGGATGAGTGATTGCATCAAGTACCACCAGAGGCTGTTTTAGTGACTGGCAGCCAGCAGGCAAAGGCAGATGGAGGCAGATCTCAGGGCTCCTTGGGATTTTTGCTGACCTGCTCCTGGACCTGGTGCTGCTAAAAGCCAGCCTTGGCACACAGCTTAGTTCTTCCCACGTACACCCAGGCTCAGCAGAGACAGCCACAAACTGTGGATTGCTTTGTAGCACCAAACAGGTTGCTCAGGCCTGGTCGCAAGCAGTATCTGAAATCGGCCTGCCCCAAAGTCCCTCTTAAGAGGCTCCAGACCCAACACACCCAGTAGCCAGCTTCAAAAAACATCAGAGCAGGATCCAATTAGCTTCATGAGTGGCACATCCAAAGGGAGGTCTCAGCAGCACCAGACCCTGCTGGAGTGAGTCCTGCTTCATGTGGTCAGCACCTGCACAGCAGCTTGTCCATGTGGTCAGAGTCAAGCCTCACAGTCAGCCAGCCTGAGGGTGACCCCACGCACTATGGGCCAATAACAACCAAAACTCAATTACAACAGGACGGCCCACGTAACCCACACAAGGAACATTACCAGAGCACGCAGCTTATGTGATCAAGGAGACTGTGGCATTAGGCCCACAGGACACCTACTACCTAAGGCCACTGTGCCAAGATTGGGAGTCCTAGCCTACCTACTTAGTCACAAAGAAATGCAAAGAGTCAGCCAAAATGCAGAAAGACAAAGAAACATGCTCCAAATAAAACAACAGGAGAAAACGCCATAAAAAGAGTTAAATGAAATGGAAGTACACAATTTTAACAGATATAGAATTTAAAAAATGGTTTTAAGGATGCTCCAGGAATTTAGTGAAAACTGAAACAGCATGAAAAAGGACATAGAAACCATAAAAAAGAACTAATCAGAGATTAAGAATACAATATCTGAAATGAACAATATACCAGAAGGAATAGATAGTAGTTTGGAGAAAGCAGAGGTTCAAATCAGCAATTTGGAAGGCAAGGTAGCAGAAAACACCCAATCAGAACATCAAAAAGAAAAAAGAATTTTTAAAAAATGAGGATAGTTTAAGGGACCTTTGGGACAACATAAAGTGTAACAACATCCACATCATAGGGGTGTTGGAATCAGAAGAGAGAAAGCAAGGGATCGAGAACCTATCTGCAGTAATAATGACTGAAAACTTCCCTAACTGGTGAAGGAATAAGATGCATAAGTCCAGGAAGTGCAGAGAGTTCCCAAAAAGATGAACCTAAAGAGGCCCACACCAAGACACAGTGTAATTAAATGGCAAAGGTTAAATACAAACAGATAATCTTAAAAACTTCCAGAGAAAGACAGTTAGTTACCTATAAGGAAGTTCCCTTAAGACGATCAGATAATCTTTCAACATTTCAGGCCAGAAGGGAGTGGCACAAAATATTCAAAGTGATGAAAAACAAGGACCTACAGTCAAGACTGCTCTATCCATCTAATGTATCATTTAAAATTGAAGGAGAAATAAACAGCTTCTCAGACAAGAAAAAGCTAAAGGAGTTTTTTTTACCACCTAATCAGTATTATAAAAAATGTTAAAGGAACTTTTCCAAGAAGAAGACAAGGAGGAGGAGGAAGAGGAACATAGTTATAAAGAATAAAATGGCAATAAATATGTACCCATCAATAATCACCTTATATGTAAATGGTTTAAATGTCCAATTAAAAGACATAGGGTAACAGAATGGGTAAGAAAACAAGACCCATATATATGCTGTCTACAAGAGACCTGCCACAAACAAAAGAAACATACACAATAAAATTAAGGGATGGAAAAAGATACTTTATGCAAAAGAAAATAAAGAAGAAAAGCTGTAGTAGCAATACTTATATCTAACAAAATAGACTTTAAAACGAAGTCTATAGTGAGATAAAAAAAGGCACTAAAATTATAAAAGGAGCAAGCCAACAAGAGGATATAACCTTGTAAACATTTATGTACCCAACATAGGAGCATTTAATATATAAAGCAAGTCTTGATGGACATAAAGGGAGAGACTGACAGTAATACAGTCATAGTAGGGGATTTTAACAGCCTACTGACATCAATGGATAGATCTTCTAGACAGGTAAGTGCCCATACTACCCAAAGCAATCTATAGATTGAACACAATTCTTATCAAGATACCAATGGCATATTTCATAGGACTAGAACAAATACCCTAAAAATTTCTATGGAAACACAAATAGCCAAATAGTTACAGCTATCTTGAGAAAGAAGAACAAGGTTGGAGGAATCATGCTACCTGATGTCAAACTACTACAAGACTATAATCATCAAAACAGCATAATACTGGCATAAATCCTTAGGTCAATGGAGCAGAATAGAGACTCCAGAAATAAAGCCCCTGCTTTATGCTGAACTAATGTTTGACAAAGGAGGTGAAAACATACAATGTGGTAAAGATAGTGTATTCAATAAATAGATTCTGATGTCGAAACTGAGGGACTATTACTTGAATTGAAATAACTTGTAAAAGACTTAGCATCACTAAGTGCTTTTGGTGGGAAAGTAGGTATTTTCTAGTGTACACCCTCCCTGGTTATCTGATACTATGGGGTTTGTTCCTTTAATTGCTTATGAGATATTTTACAAGGTTTTACAATGTAAATTGTAGTTAACCAGTAGCAATTCAAGTGAATCTTTTTCATAGACATGCAAATGAGAGCTGTCTACTGTGGGAACAATTCATTTTCCTTTCCCCCTCCATTCTTGTAGTAAGCCAGTTTTACATCTACTTATAAATCATTTATACCTCTGTATAAATTCATTTTAGTATTTGATATTACTTATACCTATATGCAGGTTTTTTCTTTTGAATGATTGGAACATCTTAGTGGTTCCCTGTTAACTAATGAGTTAATATAATATTTGATGTATGTTCATTTTATCTTTACATGAGAGTCTTGATTTTTGCTTTTTTTAAAAAAATTACCCTTGAATACCCATAATAGAAAAAAGGTATAACTGTAAGAGTTTGAAACAGTAGAATTGATATGACCTAGTGTCAAATATGGGTGTCAAGAGAGAGGAAAAAGATAAAGATGGTGTTGAAGTCTGTGCCAGGGGGCCTGGGTGGCTGATTTCTCATAAACAGAAACAGGGGAAGCAAGATAAAGAGGTTTGGGTGTTGTTGGGGAAGAAGAGCCATTCTTTCTTTTACAAATATTGAGTTTGAGAGGAGGTTATAATATCTTGCTGAAAACATCCAGCCAACTCTTTAAAAAAGATATGATTGGAGCTCTGGAGAGAGGTCAAGGGTAGAGGCATCAGACTGGGAATTGTCTGCATGGAGGTGGCCTGTAGAGTAGGTGATGCCCTTGAGAAAGGAAGTAAAGGGAGGAGCTGAGGGTGGAGCCTGGGAAAATTCAGGCAGCAGAGCAAGCTACATGGTGAAATGTTTGCTAGTTTTTTCAGGATTAGGAACTCTTTTAATCCCCCTTCTGTTTCTCAGAGAATTTTGTTTTAAACCTCATAGCCTTACTTCTGTCTACCACCTCTTTTCTTCCATCACATATCCTGGCCCCCAGCTCTCCAGTATTCATTTCTCTTCCACGATAATTCGAAGTCTGTCTTTCAGATCACTTGACATCTAGAGATCCAAGTGTGAGCCTCAAAGCTTCCATTTTAAGCTGTGCCACTATGCACAAGTGAATTAACTTCTCTGAGCATCCGTTTTTCATATGACAAAAGCTGACAATTAGACCTTCTCACAATTATGTAATTGTGAGAAGTGAAGGAGATGATGCGAGGCAGTGTCTAGCACAGCACTGGGCACAGAGCAAATGTTCTTTGAATCTGAGTCTGAACTGCCAAATAGGCTGCCTTATGATTGCATGATGTATCCGTAGCTTTGCCTACAGCCGAAAGACTTACGACTATACCACAATTATTGGGGAAGACTTACTTATTACAATGAAAAATTATGCTTTGCTTTGTATTCTAAGAGAATAAGCTTTTCTGTGAATTGCATTTCCTTCTTTCTTTCTTTGTTTTCTTGGCCTTAGTGTATCACAGGAAACATTTTTTACCCCCTTGTTTATGCCTCATTGCATGATAGGATGTCTTAAACTTATAAACACAGACCTCAAAAACACCAGGAAAGTATGGAATTGTAAAACTAGAGCTTAATCAAATTCATTATTTTGGTTCAATGTGACCCTTTATATCCTTTCTCCCAAATTCCACACTGTAGGAAACGTAAGTGGCTTGCTCTAAGAGTTCAGGAGCGATTAGGTCATTTATTCTCTGCCTCTGTCACCATCTGCTTTTTTTGGTTATATTTTATTCATCAACTTTTCCCAAATATGTATTTATAATTGAGAGGTTTTGTAGTCCATTATGTGCCTTTTATTGGCTGTTGAGTTCACATGAAACTTTCCTTAGGAATCAGCCTGAAAACAATGCTTCTTCACTTTTATCTCCAAGATACCCAAACCAATTGGAGGGGGAAAAGAACAATGTCTGTGAGATCCTGTTAAATTCCCATCCCTTCTCCTATAGTTCCATCAGGATCAAACAGATTTCACATATTGGCAGCCCCATAGAACAGAGACCAGATCAGATGAATATGGGAAGCTGTGATAAAAGAGAGTTTATAGAAAGGAAATAAAGATCTAACAGGCATGCTGCCTGGCAGTTGAAGAAAAGTGCTACTGTCATTATTAAAGAATATACTTCCAAGGCTTAGAAAACGTAGCATAAAGGAGTGCCGGTGGACCCAGGGTTGGTGACTCATTCATTTTGTCTTACTGTAAGAGGGAGAGCCAAGAGCCTATTTAGAAAAATTGTTGGTAATAATAAGGTATAAAATAAAATGCTTCAATAATCGTTGAGATATGCCAGACTCTTAGTTTGTATCAGAATTATGTTTAGCAAGCTGGCATCCATTCATCTAATCCTAGCAAAGCTCTATGGGGTGGGATGGGGAGGGGAGCGGAGCAGCTAGCATTAGCCTCATTGTACAGGAGAGAAAACTAAGCCCAGAAACATTAGGTAAATGCCCAAGGTTTTTACCTGGTAAGTACAAGAGCCAATATTTGGCCCTGGCTGGTGTGGCTCAGTGGATTGAGTGCCGGCCTCTGAACTAAAAGGTCACCAGTTCGATTCTCAGTCAGAGCACATGCCTGGGATGTGGGCCAGGTCCCTAGTTGGGGATGTGTGAGAGGTAACTAAATGATGTTTCTCTCCCTCACTGATGTTTCTCTCCCTCTCTTTCTCCCTCCCTTACCTTCTCTCTGAAAATAAATAAATAAATAAAATCTTAAAGAAAGAAATATAATTTATTATTTAAAAAGAGAGCCAATATTTCCACTTAGGCTGTTTGGCACAAAGATTACCCCCAATCATTTCGCTAAAAAGTTCATGCTACTTTTTTAAGTATCCAATTACTTTACTTATGAGCAATTCTATCCAATTAGGATACAAAGTTGAAGAAAACCAGTGCAACAGTTAGAAATAGGTTATGCCATTAGTGAATTTATTAAATAATGTAATAATGTGTTTTTAAATTTTTATTTTAATTGTTAATTTCATTATATTTTAAGGTACTACTAATCTAATTCCATGTTCTTCAGATAGTTGTCCTAGTGTAAGTCTAAGAATGTATATTGGTTGCTTGTAGATGGAATACAATCAGAATTACTAAGTAGATCCCTTCCTTCCTTCCTTCCTTCCTTCCTTCTTTCTCTCTCTCTCTCTTTCTCTCTCTCTCTCTCTCTTTCTTTCTTTCTTTCTTTCTTTCTTTCTTTCTTTCTCTCTTTCTTTCTTTTCATTTAACAAATATTTATTGAATACTTACTAAATTCTGGCAGTGGAGTAACAATAAGCTTCCTGTACTTAAAAAGCTTTCATTCTAAAAAAAAATGAAACAAAATGAAAGCAAATACAGATATTTCAGATAATGATCAATGGCATGGAGATCATAAAACAGAGCTCTGTGTTGGGGCTGGGTAGTGGCATGTTTTTAGAATAGGTGGGCATGAAAGACCCGTGACATTTGGTCCTGTCACCTGAATGACAAAGAGGAGCTGACTTCCCAAAGGACTGAGATCTGGCCTCTCAGGCAGAAGGAATAGCAAGGACAGAGGCCCTGAGAGTGGAAAGAGTTTGGTGTATTTAAAAACCAAAGGCAAACATCCCTGGGCCATGATAAGAGTGAAAGAGAGCGGCAGGAGCTGAGGTCTGTGGTAGGAGGTTAGCCTCTTTATTTAAGACCTTGTGGTTCCTCAAGGAGGTTGGACATCATTCCCAATACCTGGGGAAGCCATTCAGTAAACAGGGTGGTGATGTGATCTGATTTAAGTTTAAAAAGATAACTCTGCTGAAAGGAGAAAACTTAGGAGGACAAGGGTAGAAGTGTGTGGGGCGCGGGGTGGTACACATAAGGAGTCTCTTAGAGTGATGTAGACTAGGGATGATGGTTGCCAGGTACAAGACCACTCAGTCTGGGATGCTCTTTCTAGGAGGCAAAGGGGTAAAACATGTAGGTAGGCAACTAACAGTGTCTACTTTAGATGAAGTAATGGGGGTGAGAAAGAGAAGTATCAGATTTAAGAAGTGAGGAAGTAACTAACTCATCCTATATAATTTATAGACATTATGGGCTGTTACAAGATTTTCTTGTGGCTATCCCAGTCTGCCGCCATTTCATTTTCCTCTGAATCCTGCACAGACGTCACAGCTTAGGCCAATGGCATTATTTTCATTCTCCTGCGCTTTCCCCTACCCCTGTTGCAGGCTCAATACCACCCAGGGTCTAAGGCAACTTAGAAATGAGGACCTCAGAATATCTAGATCTGTGACTTGATGCTAAAGCACACTTTTAATAAATGAGGCTCATATTTTCTTTAGAGGTTGGGAAAGATCGATGTTTAAAAATGAACTGTCATCCACATAATAGAATATGATTTAGCACTAAAAAGAAATGAACTATCAAGCCATGAACAAACAGGCAAGAACTGTAAATGCGTATTACTAAATGAAAGAAAGCCCATCGGAAAACACTACCTACTATAGGACACCAATGACATGACATTCTGGAAAAGGTAAAACTATAGAGACAATAAAAGGATCAATGATTGCCAGAGGTGGAAGGAGGGAGAGAGATGAGCAGGCAGAACACAGAAGATTTTGAGGCCAAAAAAACCTTCTGCATGCTAGCCCTAGCTGGTGTAGCTCAGTGGATTGAGTGCTGGTTGCGAGCCAAAGGGTCACTGGTTCGATTCCCAGTCAGGGCACATACCTGGGTTGCAGGCCAAGTCCCCAGGGGGGCCACGTGAGATGCAACCACACATTGATGTTTCTCCCCATCTCTTTCTCCCTCCATTCCCTTCTGTCTAAAAAGAAATAAATAAAAAATAAGTAAATAAAGTTAAAAAAATCTGCATGCTATTATAATGATGGATATATGTCATTATATATTTGTCGAAACCCATAGAATGTGTAACACCAAGCATGAACCCTATGTGAACTATGGAGTTTGGGTGATGTATCAGTGTAGCTTCATCCTTAGTACAAAATATACCACTCTGGTCAGTGATGTTGATAACAAGAGAGGCTCTGCATGTGTGGTGGCTGGGGGCATGTGGAAAATCTCTGTACCTCCCTCTTAATTTTGTTTAAATCTAAAATGATGCTAAAAACATCTTTAAAAATGAACTATCACAACTCTATTTTTTAATGATAAAAGTTCTGAGCACTTTTAGTATTTTGGGGTTGATACAAACCAAAATAGTAAAATGTACTCATTTTGTTAAAGAATGGGTCTTAGGAAGAATTTTATTTTATTTGAGATAAGGGGTCATATATATAAATTGCTCTTAGCAGATCATTTCAAAACCATTTCTATAATGTGCTTGCAACATGCATGGTACAACATTTAGGATTTAGAAAAGACAAAAGAAAAAGTAAGGATTTTTTCTTTCTTTCTTGTAACTAGTGTTATCCTCATTTAGCACAGTGACCTGAAGTTTGACTATATTATTTTTGCAAATAGGTTCAACTTGTCAGGCCAGTCAAACTTCATCCTACCACTTTCCATGTATTCTGCTTATTCTGAAGCTAAATTGCTCCCAGATCTCAGTATCATGGAGCCTATAGGAGCAAGGCTGAATTTATTTTTTAATCCCCTCCAAATTCAGCTAATAAATGTTAGTAAAATCAAGCATTTGTTACTACAGTTAAAAGTTTACTTGAACAGAATTTTTCTCTTTTTTGGACTGGTGGTTTTGGCATTGTAAATCTGCCTTCCAAATTCACCCACAAACACGTTTCTGTGGAAACAGAGCCACAAATAGAAGCAGTGGTTATTGATTTTCTTTTTGGGCTACCACCTGGTTGCTGCAAAACCCTGGAGAGCATGTGCTAATTTCCATGTGTATTTGATCTCCTTTTCTCTCCCTTTATCCCACCCCTACCCACAGGATTTAAAATAAAACAGGCCCATTTATTATTTATCAAAAGGCTAGTGGATTTGTTGAATAACGAAGTCTGACCTCTGCTAGTTTAGTAAAGTCTCCTGTGTGGGGCCTCTCCTATGTCCAGTGTCATCCTGTTTGTTGGGAAGCCCACCCAGGCTTGGGCAGCTTGGGTCAGGCCCTAGTGCTCCATCCAGGGTGCTCTTCCTTATGCTCCCCAGTGTTCCCAGCCTCTGCAAACTTTGTTCACTCTGTTATGCTTTCATCTAGGCCCTCCACCTGCTTGTCACGCCTCTCAGCTCTTGTCTCAGGTACCTCCTACCCATCCAACTGATTGCACTTTTAGACATTCTTCCTTTAAGAAGCCTTTCCTGACCCATCCTTTAGGCTGGGTTAGATGTGCCCATTGAATATTTCTGTAGCTCCTATAAATGGTGATCATAATAGACTTAACTGTACATTAGAAGATTATAGAAGGCTTAGGTTAAACAGAAAAAGATTGGCATAGGGTATTAGTTTTCTGTGGCTGCTATAAAAAAATACCACAACTTTGCTGATTCAACCAATAAACAAAATTTATTCTTTCATAGTTGTGGAGGTCAGAAGTTCAAAATCAACATGCCTTGCCTCAATGGGTGATTCATTCCTTGCCTCTCCCAGCTTCTGGTGGCTGTTGTCAATCCTCTGCTTGAGACCACGTCACTCTGATGGCTGCCTCCATGGCCATTGTGCCTTCTCTTGTCTGTGGATCTCTCTCATATTTCTCTTATGAGGACACTTGTCATTGAATGATCGAGGATGCTTGATTCTTAGTTAATTGCATATGCAAAGACCTGTTTCCCAACAAGGCAGTACTTATAGATTCTGAGGATCTAGCACCTAAACAATACAAGGAAAAGCTACTATTAATAATGGGATAATGACTTGCTGATAGAGAGCTCTTCAGATCAGTGTCTTTACCTTAGTGGACTGTGTCATGCTACTTCCCACATCAGCAACTTCACTCCTGCTGTGTGTTCATTTGAGAGACTCTTGCTGTCCTATCTTAACCCTCTTTAAAGTCCAGCTCAAGTTTAACCTCCTCTACAAAGCCTGCTATGAACAGTAGTGTAGATAATAAAAGTACCTAACATTTATCAAGAGCTTTCAACTTGCCAGGCATAGTACAAAGAACATTAATTTCTCTACTGATAACCCACTGTTCTTTCTTCTTTTGACTTGTTATAACATTTGTATCTGTACCACCATAAATACTATTTAATTATATACTGTCAGCTATATTAATTGTAGGTTATGCGTGTAGCCTATATATAAATTCTTTATAATACATACCACGTATGTGCTGTTTTACTACTTCCACTACTGCTAAGGCTAATGTTTATTAGAGTACTTACCATGGGGCAGGAGCTGAGCTATGTACTCAAATGATCACTTTTAATCATCAAAGCAATTTTTCAATATGTATACTTCCTTTATTCTCACTTTTCAGATGAACAAAACAAATTTTACAGTTAATTGTCCATAGGTGATAAAATCGGAATTTGAAGCAAAAATGTCTAACTTTAGAAACCACAAAAATGTATGCACCTTCTATATTTTCTGCTCTGTCCTGTAGGAGTCGGCCTTAACTTCCGATGCTTTTAGGTAGACTTGGAGCTTCTTTAGGCCATACTTCCGCTTTCTATAATTGTCTATTATGATGCTGAGTTATTGAAATAAAGGTTTTGTCATGTCTTGCTTCTGAACATACTATGATTTTAAAGAGTTCTTTGGCCAGGGGCTATAAGTTTGGTCCCCTTAGCAAGCAGTAAAATATCTCTAAAGTCCATTGCAATGCAGATATAAACTGGTTGAGAGATTCAGCTCAAAATCCAAAAACTACTCCCTCATTTCCCCTCTTGTCTCAAGTGTATGTTTGTGATATAGACTTTCCTATAAGTCAGCCGGAGAACTGCTCGGCTAGCTGCTGGCTGAGCAGCCCGGCACCAAGGAATAGACAAGAGTCACACACAGTAACTATGCTGTTCACTTAGCTTTTATTGAATGCAGGTTCACTCAAAGTAGAACATCAACATACATTAAAATCCTACTCACATTCTAACAATCTAAGAGAAATATAACACACATATATACAGCAATCAATGGGGGATAATGAACCCAAGTCCCAGATTTGAGAATCTGCAGGTCTGGGAGACAGCATGGTGGGCAAGGAAGTTGTCAGTGTCTTGCAAGGAATGATCTCTTGAGCCAGGTGGGCAGCAAGGCTGATGGAGCCCTCAGTCCAGCAGGGCAGAGCCTCTGGCGGCTGATGCCAAGGGAGACCAGGTGGCGTAGAGCAGCCCTCTGGTGTACGGAGCTCAGCTGTCTCAGCAGTGACTGGCCCTGCTTCAGTTATACCTTGAATGTGGTATACTCCAGTCTTCTGGGTCCTTTTGATAAGTGTCTTGGCATCCCTGATGGCAAGTGGGGACTTTTCCAAGGAGCCTGTGTATGGGTGGCCCTGCTCTGCAGACATGGCTATTCTGATCTCATATGCAGATATCTTAAGTGTCTCCTTGCCAGATGTGTCACCTCTGACTTAGGTAGTTCCCCTCTTGAACCAAGGTGTCATGGCTGACAGCAATATGGTTGACACGAGTGACTCCACTTTGTTGTATATACTTTATGCTATCTTGACCAGACCAATGCCTTTTATTGGTCCTTTTTCCACATCACTATCCCCCCTTTTTAAGTCCATCCTCACCACAGATAGGGAGTCAAGAACAGGAACACAAATTATTTTCTTTCTTGATATTGTAAAGGTCATTAAATTAGGTAGCATTAATGGCATCAGTAGAAGGCTGAGCATGGAATGAGATGTAGACTCTGAACCCTGTGACAACCTCTCCAAGCTCTAAATCCAGGGAGAGAATCACAGGGTCACGCAAGACTGTCCAGGGCTGCTTTATTTGCTGTCCTTCAACAACAAAACCTCTGTCCTTCCAGAACCACGTCCATAAAAACTATAATCTGGTAAGATTTCTTTGCTATTAATTTCACTCATTAAAAGGAAAAGAAGATGCCAATATTAAAAACAACTGGTTTTTTCCCCAAAACATCCTCAGTTTTCTAGTTTACACTAGTTCAGCTAGAAAACCACAGTTATAGATTTTCACACAACACAGAAAAACACCATTCAGTTTTTTCCAACTTTGATTTTTGCTTAATTGGTTAATATTCAGTTTATTTAGGGACAAGTTGTATTCTTTTTCCTGTACAATAACAGAATTTTTAAAGAAAAAAATTTCTCTTTATGTCAGTGAAATGATGAAATGTTTAAATATTATATTAAGAAATACTAAAAGTTTCTGTTAAAATTACCAAACAAACCTGGCAAATCAAAAAGTGAATTCTTATGTTCTAAAAATGCTTACTTTGTCTAGTGGATTTTAGAAATAATGACCTACTTTTTCACGGTAGTCATTCATTTTTAAATGGTGATAACAATAGGCAATCATTGTTTGTGAGAGTTCACCAGATGAGAAGCAGGTCTCAGAATTTTTTATCTTTTTCTTATTTGGTCTTCACAACAGTTTTATGAAGAAGCCACTACTTTGGGGAAATTATGTAATTTCCCCAAAGTCATACAGCTAGTAAAGTGTACCGCTAAATGCACTGGCCTCGGCAATGATAATTGCCAACACTTTATGAATAAACTTCCGTAAAACTTACAATACGATGATGCTGAACATTATTCGAGCCCTTTGCTCCTGAAAAGCAATGATGGTTAAGAAATCCTCCTACAGTTTAAGGACCATCCCATGCTGGTGTATTTTGAGATAAGATCCACTTTCATCCTTCCTACTCCCATAAATTCCAGGATGACTTTCTTGCTCATTTGCCTTCAAAAACCCACAGGCCCTTTCCCTGTTCTTTGAGAATTCCTCATTGATAAATATTCTCCCTCTTCTGATAGTTTACATAAAATAACCCCCTCGTCTGGTGCATTTGTCTTTCATAGTTTGGTGCTATAACTTGCATAGGACCAGACCTCCACCTGGATCTCTGTTCACCCAACCCAGGCACCGAGGCCGTGGAGCCCTCTGCGCTCTGTTCCTGAGTGGTGATTGATGGCCCAATGGTGAGTCTGACTCCTGGTTCTGTGCTACGGACTCTTGTCCATTGGTACCATGTTAGTGTTTGATTTTTATACTTTCTGGATGCACGCTTGATTTCTGGTTCCAACTGTTTTTGGGGGGCGGTGGTGGTCTGACCATTCGGTGGTCTCTGTAAAGGAATTGATTTGTGGAGATCTCGTCTCTGTCAGGTGAAAGACTATAGATGTTCTGGTTTGTTAGTATTTTCTGTTTGTCAGTTTGTCTCTTTTGAATAGAAATCAATTAAGTACTTGTACCCACTAGGAAGACATGATATAGACAGTGAGTTTTATATTTGTGTTTTGCTTGATCTGTGACAGGAGTTTCAGAACTGAAGGTATACAGTTTCTCTCTCTCTTTGTCTGTCTGTTTCTGTCTGTCATTGACAAGCCTTGCCTCTCATTGTGTGAATGTTATAATCGTCTCCCAGCCTCTGCACGGCATGACCAAATCTGATTACGAAGATCTCTTTTTTATTTATTTATTTATTTATTTATTTATTTATTTTTAGAGAGAGGGGAAGGGAAGGAGACAGAGAGGGAGAGAAACAGCAATGTATGGTTGCCTCTCACATGGCCCTCACGGGGACCTGGCCCGCAACCTAGGCATGTGCCCTGACTGGGAATCGAACCGGGACCCTCTGGTTCCCAGCCCGTGCTCAATCCACTGAGCTACGCCAGCCAGGGCCGAAGATCTCTTTAAGGTGTTGTATTCTGATTGGCTGACAGGCTGACAGGTAAATTATTGCATGCATAAATTGAATATTCCTAAAATTCTTAGAAATTAAGGAAATTGAACTATTAAGACTTTCAAAGTGCTAGATTTTAAGAGTATCCTTCAAAAACCAAATCAGAAATGTTTTGTTTTACAATTTCAAGCTCACATAATTTAGGTAAATCTTTGACAAATAGAGTTGTTTAATATTTTTGATTTAATAAAAACAGCTTTGTTTTCTCTGCTTTATCTGCATTAACTATAATATACACATAGATTTTCATCGTATTGCATATTCCAAGGTAATACTCACCTCCATCTTCCCACATGGCTCCCACTGGTTTCCACGATGAGTTCTTTGCTTATCTGCCTCAGTAAAACCACAGCCTCCCTTCCTTTTGTTTGAGACTCTCCATGTTAATACATGTTTGCCATATCATAGTGCTCAAATAAAACCTTCTACTTAATTGCCCTGTGCATTTTGTCTTTCACATAAGTTGTCCGATTCTCACAACAGCCTTATAAAGTAGCATCCAGATTCTCATTTTATGATGAGGACATTATATTCAGAAGACTTAAGAAACTTAATCAAGACCGTATATCTAGTAATGGATGGATATTTGCTGATTTTAGAGGCTTTACTCTTAACCTGCAGTCTATATATCACCCTAAACAAGTGACATTATTCTTTGTGCACATTACATTCAATTTAGGAATGAAATATTAAATAACTTTCCCTGAGTTGGAGAGGAGAGTATGCTATAGTTTTATTTAAGCTTAAGACCAGAGCCAAAGTTCATCACTCTCTTGAGCAGGAGAAATTAATTGTGTTATTAAATATATTATTAGCACAGGGACTCTGTGGAGTTAAGTTTGAAGCACACAGCCAGACCAATGACTACATAGACTGTAGTGGTGGCGGAAGACCATATGAATTGGAGATACCTTGAAAGATTGTACCAAATACTTTGGGTCCTGGATAAAAGAAACTATCTTAGGTGATCACATATCAAACCCACTCCTCTGCATATTGATTTTAAATTATCGTTATTATTTAATATAATTTTAATTGTTTATAAAGTTTGGTGTGTTACCCCTGCTAAGACACCCTAGTTCCCTTGCATTTTTCAGTAAGCATCTCTTTGCAAACTCTGTAGCTTTCTTGTCTAAATATTTCTCCAACATACTCCTAGGCCACAAAGAACTTTTAATCTCTGGTTTAGTCTGCTATTTAATGTTTGTTTTCCTCTGAGGGAACCTGAACAAATAAAACACTAAGCAATGAAGATATTACTTTGAAGAGTGGCCCTTATGTTGTTGGCACTGTAGTATTCTAAAATGTTTGCTAGGATGCTCTGCTTCACAGAGGTAACTCTTGTGGTGCTTTTATGTAACATATGCACATGTAGCTATTCTAAGGTGAAAGGAATGGTTTGATATTGCCTTAAACATAACTTTAATTTTGATCCAGTGAATTTTGCTGCACCCTTATTTAAATGATCTGCTTTTAAGTATGGAAGATTTAGTATATTCAGTAAATACGGGGAAAGCCATAATGTCTTAAAGAAACCTGCTGTGGTTTAGAAAACTGCATGAACAATTCCCATGTGCAAATGGTTATTTATTACCTAGCTATTTTTAGACACATGTATTTTTTGATGCATTTCTCATAGTAGCCTCTGGGTGCATTTTGCAGAGGTGAGTAAATAACTTTCCCATTATTGCTTACACACAACACAGAAGACAGCATTAACACAGGATGCATTCACATCGGTCAGCACCTATTCACAAGCAGACAAATACACAGGTGCAGATACCTTTCATCCAGCATTTATCAGCTGAGATTATTTACTTATTTCTTAAAAACCAAGAATCTTAAGTACTTAACATAAATCAAGGAGTGACTTCTTCGTTCAGGGATAATGGCTTGTTTCTGGGCCATGCTTATGTGCCTATAAGCTTTACAGGAGTCTGAGAAATGCTTATACTCTGAAAATGAAATTATTAGCTGTGAAATACAGAGCAAAAAACCAGCCATAACATATTGTAAGATTTCAGTGTAACATTATCTCCTAGTCAGCTGCAACTCAATTGGAAAATAGTTTATATAACCTCTAATGTGGAATATGCAAGCATTTTAAATATACTAGATAGGATGCTGAGAAGATCTTCTATAAGTAAGAGTAGCATGGCTTTCCTCAGATCTCAAAACCCCTTAGCATATTGCTGTTAGGATTAGCACACTGGACTTATGTCGGTCCCTGTTTGGAACACCTCATTGCTCCCAGACTCAGATGAGTACCTTCCCTTTGGAGGACATACACGACTTGACCAGTTAAGCTGGTAACTTGAGTGGCCTGGTTTAAAAGGATGAGCTAAATCAATCAGATTTCTTTTAGAAATTTTAAAATATGTGAGGAACCTTTAAATTGAAAGACCATATAACAGCAGGGCTAAATTAGCCGTTATGGGACCACATGCATGGAGATGTTATAGGAAAGCAGAAACTCATTGCTGAGAAAGGCTATGTATGACTGATTCTCTGTTTTTGCTAAATCTTGGTTCTTCATCTTTTTTCTGGACACTGGTAGGATCTGACAATATCCTTACCTTCATCCCACTGTTGTATATGAGCTAGCTTGAAGTGCTTTCTATTGCTTTCTACAAAAGAACCCTTAATAAAACAGAAGTTGTAACAGAGCTCAGCACATCCTGCCTTTTGGAAGAATGAGCTGGGCCAGAACAAGGAGAAGTGCATTTACAAATCAGGACACCTGAGAATAGCAATCATCATGGCCTTTTATGTGAATGTGAATGGTATTCAGATGTAGAACTGTGAATACTTCAGTCTGTCCAGGACTATCTCCCTATTTCCCAAGAAAGCCCCCTCCTTTCCCATTCCCAGGCACTTAGAAGAGTGAATAAGCATGGACAGTCAATGAAGAACATTCACAGCACATGGAGATGGTATTCAGGAAACAAAATAACAAGGAGGGGTTCTGTGAGCTCCTTCTTTTTTCCAGACTCTGCCCTGAGAGGTCTGAAAAAGAGGCATTACTCTGACATTTCAAAGGTTTGTTATTGTAGATGTAAAAAGACAATAGACAGGCTTAGTTAAGGTGAAGATTTTACCTTTGTCTGGGAAAATACCAGCCTAATATATGACTACCCACCACGACTCGAAGTTTTAATTTCAGACCATCCTAGGTGGTTACTATTGGTCTCTGAGTTTGAAAGGCCAGCCACGCAGCCTCCCCTGAGCTTGTCAGGTTTAGTACGCAGCCCCTTTCTTGTCCACATCTACAATATAACCTTGCTTGTTTAAGAGCAGGAACCTGAGACAAAAGATATGCTCAATAAAATTTTGTTGAATAAATGAACAATTAATGCTGCTCTAGCCCCTCAAGTAATCCAAGAGTCATTGCTTTAGTCAAATGCTTACCCCTCCCATCCCCACCCGCCAAGGGCTTTGTAAATCATTAGAATTTCACTGTAAATATAATGTTAAATTTACTGTCAGGTATAAACTTATGTAAGAATTTTGAAAGGGACTCTTTCTAAAAACCATCTAAAGGAAATGGTCCGTCTATGATTTTGTGCTTAGTCAGAGTAAGAGCCGATTTGTGAGGTCAACAGAGAAGTAAATTAGAGGGGCTTCTGGTGTATATAAAACCTGACAGGTGATGCATTGTTCTCAGCAGCCAGTGATGAGAAACCACAAGTTAGCATCCTTATGACACTCATACTTTCAGCTTTGTTTGGTTTGGCTTTTTGTTGTAAAATACACCAGTTGGCCAGTCCCCAGAATTGTGTTTCCATCTTTACCCAGTGAGCAAAGAGCAGAAATAATTTTGTGTAGATTTCTTAACTGATTTGAACCTAATAGAAATGTCTTGTATGTGAAAACATCCATCCCACAACTACGGTCATGGTTTCAGAAAGCATGCAGTGGACATGGTCTTTCTAACACTTAACCAAATCAGGAGGTGTGTGGGTCTGGTGAGGGAGAGGCAATCAGCGCCGCGATGGGTGCTGGCAGCCTGGAGGAGGCATCAAACATTCCTGTGCTGCACAGCCGAGACCCACTGGAAGCCATGGTGATACCTGTCTTGGGAGGCAAAAGGTATGGGTCAAAATCAAAATTGGGGTAAGGGAGAAAGAACCAGCTCTTAAGAGAATTTGGCCTGTCCTCTGATCATTGCCCATATGTGAAACAGCCTTCAGAGAGTTCGGAACCCATTTTAGGCAGGAAGTATACTATGCTTGTTATGTATTTTCATAAAAAGGCCCACCTTTAGGTATATGGGAAAAACTCTTTGGCGTACACTCTTAGGAGTAATTACAGAAGGCACAGTGGTGGTAGTTTCTGTAAGAACTGAAATACTATTCCATACCTGAACCTTCCTTGGTTCATCCCTTCCTCAAGTGTACTCCTGATTGATTCTTGCCAGCAGACAAGACTGTGGTTATTTTTTATTTGCCCCTTGGTTGCTATTTCATTTTAAGTGAGCCTCCTCCAGTGCCCTATTTCCTGGCCACATATAAGGAAAGCAGAACAAAGAGCTAGTGGCATGCTTCTGTGTCATCTTTTTTAGTGTGGATCTGGCAGAAAGGGTCTCGACAGCATTACCACCCCACATTGGTATACCACTGTTCAAGGTGAAAAGCATTGCAAATAAGAAGTTATGTCAATTAAGGAACATTTTTTAATTGATTTGCATTTGGAAAACTAAATCTAATTGTGGTTATGCCAACTCAATTTCACTCACTTGGCTTCTGAGATGCAGCCATAGTTGGAGGAGAAAGGGATGCCATCTTGCCAGGAAGTGCGGGAATGCCTGTTATACAGTCTTTTTGGTGGATGGCACAGCTGCTAATCTGGGTTTGCCTAAGGGAGCGTGTTGTGCATGTGAATTACATCTGTCTTGAATGTAGAGGTGGAAAAAGATTGAGAATCCTTTCAGGCAGTGTTGTATCATAGACTCTAGCTCATATTCTTGAGCATACATATCTAAGCCCACCTCATTGTTACCCTTCCCAATTTCATATTGGATCCTCTACTTACCTTTGTTTATCCTCATATCTGCCATTCTCGTTCAGTAACCCTTTGTCATGTAGCTCCTTCTGCCTTGAGAAACTTTCTCTTCAGACTCAATGAACTGCTACTTCCCTCTGCCCCGGTCTGACTTCTGTCAGACCCTTACCACATGAGTGCGTTGACTCAATTCTCACCCTCTAGACCATGGGTGTCTACCCGGGGCCAACAGCAGCTGCCTTATTCCCTATCGTGCCTGCCAAAGTGCTGTAATCAGTCAGGAAGCAAGTGAGTAGTCGGTCTTTCTCTCCACAGTTGATGTGTTCTCACTTTAATAAGAGGTAAATGTGCTTTTCTGGTCTCTAAAGACTTGACCAGTACTGGTATACATAAGATGGAATGGGAACTGGTGGTGAACAGTCAGGCAAAAATTCAGGTACAAGAAAAATCTAGCTGAGTGACTCACATTTATATGGAATTTTGGACTGCTCAGAATACCTGCATGAATAAATTTGGGACTGGGAAGCATGGAATCAAGTTCCCCAGGGCCCTCACCCCCCTTCAGAACTTTAAGTCAGATAGTTGAGAGGCTTGGGTAAGCGGGGGAAAATGTGATCTTCTTTTAGTTTTCTCTCACCACATGTGCTGACCTTTCTTGGCAAATGGAAGCCTCTTCCATTATACGTTCATTTTACTACATTCTTCTCAAATGCCTCCTCTGGGTCAGGTACTGTGCTGGTTGCTTGGGATGCAGTGCCTATTTTCAGGAAGATGTCGCAGGCTTCTTGAGGGGGAGAGAGGAGGAGTGAAGAGAACATTGCAATTCACTGGGGACCATAGTCCCCAAAGAGAACAAAAGCATTTAGAATGGTCTTCGTTTATATCCCACAGGGCCTCCTGTCTGCTTTGTAGAAGAGAAGAGCTGCTGCCCCTTGCCCCTTTGTGTGTAAACAAAGGCTCCATGGTGCAGTCTGGAACATTCGTGCCACCACGGAGAGAATGCAAAGCCGGGAAGAAATTCATTGTTGTGATAGGTGTATTTGGGGGTAGGCGGCTTGAGGAATTTCAACTAGTCGATGACTAAGGCAAAAAAAATAATAATTCTTGCTTTCTCGGGAGAATAGAATTTGGGGATTGAGAAAAGGTAGATTCTTATTGCTCACAAGCAAAGCATCTTTCTACTACTGTTTATTTGTGTGGGTTTCTAGGGATCCTTAAGAGAATTTCAGGGAGAGAAAGGTAATGCTTCTCATTTGCTTTATAATTATTTAAAAAGGCAAAGAAGTGTGTGCATGTGTGTATGTGTATTTGTGTGGTATGGGATAGAAGAGGGAGGCCTGGGGCAGAACATACTCTTCTCATTTGGATTCTACCTACATCTCAGGTTCTAGTCACTCGTGGTCCACCCCAGTGCCACGTGCCCATGTGTCTCCATGGCAGCCGCTCCAATTCTCACCATTCTTCAGACACATCTCTCCTTTCAATCCATGCTTGCCTCTCCCGAGACAGGTTCTGTTCCATTCTTTCTTTCCTAGGAACACTATTCTCACATTTTCACCATAGCACGCATCCCCTCGTTTCATAATCCATCACGGCATCTGTCACAGCCACTAGTTTATGCGGATGAATGGGCAGAGACTACACGGTACTATCATCACTAGCATGGGGTCTGTCCACATTGCAGAGAGTCAGAACGTTTAAGGCCCAGTTCTGTTACATAAGTAGCTATATAACTTTGGGTCAAGTTAGTGAACAATCATAAACCTCAATTTCTTTTTCTGTAAAATAGTGATACTAATAGTACCTACCACATAAAGTGTTTAGTTATTCAGATAAAATTAGACAATATGCATGCAAAGAACAGCACAAAGCTGGGTACTAGGAGGACACTCAACAGGTGTTCCCTGCCTTGATCAAATTCTCAATAAATATTTGTTATATGACCTGAATATCTCCCTAAGAGTGATTTCTCCTCAGCTGCACTTGACTGTGTTCTCCCTGTGCTTCAGCAACTCAGCTTCTTTATGCCTAAGAAGGGCAAATATTTATAAAGTCCTCAGGCATTTTAAACTTTAAAATTCTCTGGACTGTGAAAGGAACAAACGATAAATGACTCATGGAAGCATATTTCATAAAGTTTTAACATGATCCCGTTAAAATGTCCAAGCTTCAATATAACTGCCATCTTTTGCACATCATTCAATCTGCTTTCATCTCCCTGAAAGCTCCCCACAGCTGCTCAGGACTGATCTCACAAATTGCTTTTGGGAAACTAGGCCCAAGATCCTGTGCCCTGCACCCTGCCTTCTATCATCCCAAGAAACATCGTTCTGATGAGATGCCCAGAAACTCAATTATCGGCTTTTGGTAGGTATGAGACTGCACAGTGATTACATCACTGCTGTGGAGCTACAGAGAGGGTCTGGGCTAGTGCATATGATCATTTTTACTTTGGGAGAAATCTGCCCTCCCTGCTTGCTGGAATGAACTATAGCGGTGAATGAACTGAGGCAAAAAGCCTCTCTCTCTAGAGCCAGCATGGAGGCACCTTTCTGTTGGTCCCCAACCCTGATCAAGACCAGGGGATCCACAAGTAAATCTGTGGACAAAAAAAGCTTAAGCTGAACTTGC
The DNA here is from genome assembly GCA_004026765.1 of Micronycteris hirsuta. Taxonomy (NCBI): domain Eukaryota; kingdom Metazoa; phylum Chordata; class Mammalia; order Chiroptera; family Phyllostomidae; genus Micronycteris; species Micronycteris hirsuta. Next base: position 37,171 of record PVJI01000079.1, on the reverse strand, counting down.
TGGAAGACATTACAAAAAGCAAGGTTGTACCTCAGGTTTATTTTTTCTTTCTTTCTTCCTTTTATATTTTTTTCTTTTCACTGATTACAACGAGAATGTTTTAGTTATTTAATTAAAAAAATCAAACAGCAACGAAAAGCAATCTTCTAGGTGTCCTTCATGGAGCCAGCGGCGGTTAGGTGAGTGAGCGCAGGGCATATCTATAATTTAGCTCAGGAATATTTCTCTTAATAATTAATCGAGCACCACAAAAGGAAGAGGCCCAATAAGGCCCTCGAACAAAGCTGCCAGCTGAGGACTACAGTGGCCGCCTCGGTGCCAAATGACCCGCCCAAGGTCGGATTTTCTTCAACAGTCCCGGCGGGTGCCGCCAGTGCTTGCTTGGCCCACAGTGTGGGGGTGGGGCGAGCGAGGAGAGGTGCGGGGCCTTGGTCGCAGCCTGAGGTTCTGGTTGTGTGCCTAGATTTGCACTCAACACCGCTACCCTTTCTTTTGGTATATGCATGGGAATTGTATATTTCACCCACGTTCAGAGCATTTCATGCATCTAATAAGCAACCTGGAAATCCATCCCGAGGTGAGGACGCCGCTGTGGGCGCACTCGCCTGCCCACGGGGTAGTACGTTTTTTTATCACTGCGATAGAGACCTCCAGATGGAGACTTCCCGGGATCCAAACCGCTAGCGGAGTCGTATTTCTTTTTGCAGCAACAGGCTTAAGGAGACCTCCTTCCCCCAACCCTCGCCTCGCCCCGCCCCGCCCCCAAGCCAGACTTGCAACCTGCTCAGAGCCCTTGACTTTTTCCCACTCGGAGTTGTGCCTCCCGTGCTCAGCCCTTAGCTGGGTCCCGATTCCAGTTTCTGTGATCCACCTCTCTGGGTGAAGCACATATAAAGTCCATCTGTGCCCTGGAGGCCCGGCCCGCTATCTGAAGCTCACAAACTGTGCAAGGGAGTCGGAGACCGAGAGGTCTGGGGACGGTCGCAGGCGACTGGAGGGCTCCAGCCCGGCAACCTCTCCAGAGTTGCACCCGGGCCCCCAACCCCAGAAATTCTCTATAAGATAGGGGTGCCAGAGGAACTGAAGAGACAGCGGGACAGGGAGAGGAGAAGACGCCCAGGGGCACCCTGTTGTCAAGGCTGGACCTCCCGTCGAGGTCAATCCCCCAGCCTCTTTTGAGGCTACAGATCTGCCGTCGGGACCCACATTTCAGCTCCAAAGGGGACATTTCTCCCTCCGTGATTATTTTCTCGCTGCCGAGGGTGACAGCCAGGGGCTCCTGGAATGATTTTCATTGGTTCCCCTGATCCTCGGCATCTGGGGGCCTGACCCGGGGCGAGCAGTCTCAGTCTTGACTTCGCCCGCGCGGCCGAGCAGGAGGCGCCCCGGGCTACAGCGGTGAATGCCACGCCCTCGGCACGGCCCTCGCCCCGCCCCCGGCCGGCGCGCGTTCCCGGCCAGGGGAGGCGTGTGCTGCTTCTGCAGCCAGAGCGAGAGGGAGAGGGATGGATGTTGGAGGAATTCGGGCTTAACAAGTGATCGCTGCTGTCTAGGATTTTGCTCTTTTTCTCGGGAACCTTGACTTCCTTTTCCAGTCGAGCCCTCCTGTGCTGAACTCCAGAGGAACCAGAAGTCTTGAGGGTCTTCCCTGGGGCAGCCCGGATCCCCACACCTGGGCTCCAGCAGCGAGGACTCTGTGCCCCCCTGGCCAGGCAACGGAACTTCTTCTGTGGATATTTTGGAGCCTCCACCTGCCACACAGGCGTGATTCCTTCCACCCCCAAGATCGTCCTTCCCCTCCTCCAGCTGTTGCAGCTTGAGGGGGGAAAATCAAAAGCAACCGGGGGATTGTCCTTATTTTTATTTTGCACCCCTCCTGGGAACGGTAAGTATGATGCCTCTCTTATCTTCCCCTCTCTTTCTTTGCCTGTTAAGAAACAGTGGACATTTGAGAGACAAATAATATCGGGAATGTGACAGAAGGGCATGAATGGAAGGCGGTTAAAAATAAACCAGGAGGTGGGAGAAGGGAGGTGCAGATGATGCGTGGCGCTCCGGGGGGCCAACAGTTGTTATTTTCCCAACCCCATGGATGGGTGCATGCGCCCTGCTTAATGTGCCCGAGCGGGAACCTAGGTCTGAGGCGAGGGTGTGATTAAAGATGTCGTTTCCCAACGAGGTGGGGTTTAGATTTAGCATCGTTTTGCCTGATCCCAGACTAACTGGTTCCGTTCCTTTGGGAACAGCTGGTGAACGGGTTTGAATTGCTGCCTCTCCCAACATTTGGATTTGCGTGCATTTTCCGAGCATTTGAGCAACACAGGGACTGTTTAAATGGCGTGTGTTTAAGTGTATACATCTCACCGGTGTTAGTCTTTCTGATTCTCTCTCTCAATCTTTTGCTTCTCTCTCACTCTCTCCCTCTGATAAGGTTCATGTACCACCCTAACACAGTTGTGGAAATTAGTCCTGAGAAATGAAAACAGCTTGTTGTTGGGGGGTAGGAGGGGGGGTGGGATGTATAGCTGTTGTTTGGGGGAACAGGACTCAGGAATTGGCAGTTTGCAAAATCCTACTAGTTTGATGGTGTTAAAGAGGAAGGGAAATATTTCCCTGCAAAGGTCTCCCCTATAAAGGCTCCTGGGAGTTGGCTTGAATAGATTCTCCGAACATGAATACCTTGAGGAGGAAGAGAGGTTTTTAAAGCAGCCTGATTTGTTGGGAGGATTTTTTTCTTTTTTCTTTTTTTCTTTTCCTTTTTCTCTCCTCCTCCCCCACCTCCTCCTCCTGTGTTTTCTTTCTTTCTTTCTTTTTTTTTCTTTGAGATTAGAGAATAATGAGGTAGCTGGTAGCCAAGTAATAGGAAGGTAATTTGCTTTTATAGGCTGGGGGAGTTGGATGAACCAAAACTAGCAAACCTAAATAAATGAGAAATTATTTGGTATAGAGCAAGAACAGGCCAGGTCTAAGTCTCCTGCAGATTGATGGTGAATTAGAAGACCCTCTAATTCATGACCTTCTGGGAGTCAGTTGGACAGGACAAGGGTGTACGTAGTGTACAAATTTACAGACACTTCGGTTACACTGAGGCTTTATTTAGGTGGTGTATTTTAACTATTTTGAGGGAGTTGGGGAAGTAACTGAGCAAACTCTCAAACTATTTGGCATGTGAAAGAATTTAAAGGACATCAGCCTGACCCTCCACGGTGAAAATAGAGATGTAGAGACCTCCTGAGGGTAAACATTTTAGAATGTGAGATGAGGTTAGGAGTCAGGCAGAGGAAGAGGGATGTCAATTGAGAGCCCTTCTTCACAGGTGTATTTTCTGGGTTTTGTGTTCCAATCAAACTCTCCTCTTACCTTAGGGGAATATGTATGATTGGGAAGGGATATATTTTTGCCACTTTCCTGCTTCTTGCTTCATAAAACTCGGTGTGTGTTTAAGCTTCTAGGCTGACACAATTCAGCAAGGAGCAAGCAGCAGGTGGTCAAGAGCTGAATCCCATTAATGGCTCCAGAAAACCATTTTTCTTATGCTGCTCAAGTGCTGCCAGTAATAGAAGCTAGTAGATGCCCCGGATTCTGTCATTATCCTCCCCAATTCTCTGGGCCACTCTTCGGCATTCTTGGAAGTCCTGTTGGACAGAGTGAATGGAAGAAGCAAGAGAAGACAGACAGTTGGGGCAGGAGAGTTTACAGGTGCTGGTGGAGGAGACAAATTAGCTGGACCTAGGCAGAGCTAAGCTAAGGAAGAAGAAAGGCCAGGAATATCAAGTGGCAGTGGGGACAGAGCAGGCTGCAAGGAAGATGTGATCAGGAAGTGGGAGACTGAACATAAAGGTGGGTAGAGAGAGAGAGAAGAGAGGGGAAGGTAGGGGATGGGAGCTGTTGATGAAATGAAGGCGGAGGCGGGTTAAGGCAGGCTGCAAACAAAGTCCACACAAACTGGGATTTAAAAAAACATAAGGAGATAGTCCCTTGAGAAGAGTGTAGGAGGAAACATTGAGATGAACATGGAGGATCTGCAAGGAGAGAAAATGGTTATTAGAGAAGTGGAAACTGGGATTCGCTCCTCAGCTGTGGGTGGTAGGGAGTGTTCTCCAGTCTCAGGAACAGAAAACAATAACAGGGACATGCTTCAGGGAGCCAGGAAGTGCCAACTTAATACAGGCCGTTGGTGAGTCTCAAAATGTCCTGGATGGCCTCACATTTTGTCCTTCCCCTACTCCAGGCAGCAGTACAAGAACATCCAGATTAGGGGGCGGGTGGATAGCTAACGAAAGGTTAAATTACTGTAACGTTCTTAATAACTACCAGGATTTTTTGATATTCATGATGTACAAGTCAGTGTGTTATTCAATCAATATCCACCATCTCATTTAATCCATACAAAGGTGGGATGGGGAGGCTGCATTCTCTATAGTTTGTAGATGAGGTGATGGAAGCTTGTTCAAGTGCTGGAGCCTGGATTAAAGAAAACTGTTTTTTTTTTTTCTTCTGATTTTTAAAATCCCGAATCAAGATAGGGAGGGACAGAATGACACTAAGTTCAGAAATATTTTATGTGTGGGAATTTTTAAAAATGCATTAAGATCAATGTGTGATGGAAGGAGCTATAAAGTGACAGCATTATTATTGTGGAATGATGAGAGCGACTTGAAAATAGACTGAGCTGAAATGATACCTTAAAGAGGAAGGAAAGAAGGATGTTTAGGCAGAAGGTGACTTAACAAACTGCCCCATTCTCCTTGGAAATTTAAGGTGCTTTGTATGGTTTGCTCAAGGACAACAGAAAGAAATGTATGTGAAGCAAATGCTCAGTTTGCTTTTTGTGATTTGATTCTTCTTTTTATTTTTTTTTCTATGCTTATTTTCCTTCCTTTTTCAGGTGAAGTGCTTCTTCTGCATGATTTTAGCTGAAGGATGCTCTGCATTTCCTTGATTTCTATGGAGACCTCAGAGCTGGGTTTGCCCCTGCTGACACCTCATCTTGCACCTTCTCTACCTCCCAAGGTCTTTGCCTCTATCTATAGCTTGGCATTGCCCCTGGGTCCAGGGAGCCTGTGAGGAACTTAAGGGGGGAGCCTGGAGAACCATCTGATAGGTTTGAGCGGCAATGGCTGGACATACTTCAAGTCTCACGTTAACATGGGTCAAGCAGTCACTGGAAGGCAAGTGCTGAGACTAAAGGCCTATTTGTATTTTATTTAAATTTGATGGACTGAGCTTTGGAAAGTTTCCATGGCAGAAAAATATATTCCATTTTCTAGGCACAACTGCAAGCTGTCAGAGATGTGCTGCCTTTGAATCTAGCAAGCGGCATCACCAACCACATCCTACATGAATTTCCAGATTTGAACATCCGCCCCAAAACAGGTGTTTGGGAGACCCCAACGTTATCTGACTTAGGCTTGAGAGTGCTAGACTCTTTATCTAGACCAGCCAAGCTCTGGAGAGCAATGCTGAATCCCTGGGAAGACAGAGCATGGGGCGTGCTGATTTAAAAACAGAAAATGCAAAGTTGGACTGAAAATATCCTTAGTCTTCCAAGCAATCTGCTTAAGTGTTCCAAACTTACCTTAATTTGGTGAGAAAAGAAGCTGCCCTATTTTTCTTTCTTCTGCCACAACTGGAACCAGCCATTTCCAAAAACCACCACCATGGAGGTTGCAATGGTGAGTGCAGAGAGCTCAGGGTGCAACAGTCACATGCCTTATGGTTATGCGGCCCAGGCCCGGGCCAGGGAGCGGGAGAGGCTTGCTCACTCAAGGGCGGCAGCAGCAGCGGCTGTTGCAGCCGCCACGGCTGCTGTGGAAGGCAGTGGGGGTTCTGGAGGGGGCTCCCACCACCACCACCAGTCTCGTGGGGCCTGCACCTCCCATGACCCTCAGAGCAGCCGACGTAGTCGGAAGAGGAGGCGACAGCAGCCTGAGAAGAAGAAAGCCCACCACCGCCAGAGCAGCTTTCCTCATTGCACTGACTTGATGCCCAGTGGCTCTGAGGAGAAGATCCTGAGGGAGCTGAGTGAGGAAGAGGAGGAGGAGGAGGAGGTGGAGGAGGAGGAGGAAGAAGAGGGAAGGTTTTACTATAGTGAAGATGACCATGGTGATGAGTGCTCCTACACGGACCTGCTGCCTCAGGACGAGGGGGGCGGCGGTGGCTACAGTTCAGTCCGCTACAGTGACTGCTGTGAGCGCGTGGTGATCAATGTGTCAGGCCTACGCTTTGAGACCCAGATGAAAACTCTGGCCCAGTTTCCAGAGACCTTGTTGGGGGACCCTGAGAAGAGGACTCAGTACTTTGACCCTTTGCGCAATGAGTATTTTTTTGACAGGAACAGGCCTAGCTTTGATGCCATCTTGTATTATTACCAATCAGGAGGCCGCCTGAAGAGGCCAGTCAACGTCCCCTGTGATATCTTCACTGAGGAGGTGAAGTTCTATCAGCTGGGAGAGGAGGCCCTGCTCAAGTTTCGGGAGGATGAGGGCTTTGTGAGAGAGGAGGAAGACAGGGCCTTGCCAGAGAATGAATTTAAAAAGCAGATTTGGCTTCTCTTTGAGTACCCAGAGAGCTCCAGTCCAGCAAGGGGCATAGCCATTGTCTCTGTCCTGGTCATCTTAATCTCCATCGTTATTTTCTGCCTGGAAACCTTGCCTGAATTTCGGGACGACAGGGATCTCATCATGGCTCTGAGTGCGGGTGGGCACGGTGGGTTGTTGAATGACACTTCAGCACCCCACCTGGAGAACTCAGGGCACACTATATTCAACGACCCCTTCTTCATCGTGGAGACAGTCTGCATTGTTTGGTTTTCCTTTGAGTTTGTGGTTCGCTGCTTTGCTTGTCCCAGCCAAGCACTCTTCTTCAAAAACATCATGAACATCATTGACATTGTCTCCATTCTGCCTTACTTCATCACCCTGGGCACTGACCTGGCCCAGCAGCAGGGGGGTGGCAGCGGTCAGCAGCAGCAGGCCATGTCCTTTGCCATCCTCAGGATCATTCGTTTGGTCCGAGTGTTCCGGATCTTCAAGCTCTCCCGGCACTCCAAGGGCCTGCAGATCCTGGGCCACACCCTCAGAGCCAGCATGCGGGAACTGGGCCTTCTCATCTTCTTCCTCTTCATTGGGGTCATCCTGTTTTCCAGCGCTGTGTATTTTGCAGAGGCGGATGAACCTACTACCCATTTCCAAAGCATCCCAGATGCATTTTGGTGGGCTGTGGTGACCATGACAACTGTGGGCTATGGGGACATGAAGCCCATCACTGTGGGGGGCAAGATCGTGGGGTCCCTGTGTGCCATAGCGGGTGTCTTAACCATTGCTTTGCCAGTGCCAGTGATTGTCTCTAACTTTAACTATTTCTACCACAGAGAGACTGAAAATGAGGAACAGACACAGCTGACACAAAATGCGGTCAGTTGTCCATACCTCCCTTCTAATTTGCTGAAGAAATTTCGGAGCTCTGCTTCTTCCTCCCTGGGAGACAAGTCAGAGTATCTAGAGATGGAAGAAGGAGTTAAGGAGTCTCTCTGTGCAAAGGAGAAATGTCAGGGAAAGGGGGATGACAGTGAGACAGATAAAAACAACTGTTCTAACGCGAAGGCTGTGGAGACCGATGTGTGAATCTCGCTCTCCGTCTGCCACTGCCCCCTCGCCCCTGCCCCGGCATCTCCAAATATATTTATGCATCGAGAGTGCAGTTACGAAAATGAAATATGCAAATGAATCCAATGCATACAGTAGTACACCATTTAATGGTTATACGTGGCATCATTGTTACTAAACTTGTATTACATATCGAATAAATGATATACCTTGGAGGAGAGGGAGGCTTAAATAGGAGCAAATTGATCTTTATATTTTTTATTAGAATGCAAGAATTTTGCACATTAACTGGAGAAGATGTTAAAAGTAGAAATGGTTCCATGGAGAGGGTGTGTGTGTTTGTGTGTGCTGTGTGTGCGTGTAAGTAAATTGTCAACATTGTTAGTAATTGTGCAGTGATGGGAAAGTTGGCATTTTGAAGTATTTACTATGTAAGAACTAATGAATTTGAACAGTCATTTATGAGTGCTTTAATAGCATCTCATGTCTTTGGATTCCAGAGTTGTTTTTTAAAAATTGTAAGAATTACTGTGTAGAAAAAAAGAAAGTGAATTATTTAATAGAATGTAGGTCACAATTTTATCTTGGATTTAATTAAAGTTTATTTTTAACTGGAAATTAACTTTTAAAAAGGCTGCAGGGGCCTTTAGAAATTGATTATATTTTATTATTAATTTTGGGAGGTTGTGAGAGCAAATGCCTAACATTATGCAAGAAATGACATTGGAGAAAAATGTAACACGTTTTGTTCACAGATATTGGGACTGGAATTTTTTTTTAACTACTTTATATGCTGGAGATTGAGAGAGACTTCATACTGTGAATGTTTACTAATGTAACAGTTCAATGACAATCATTGGAACAATGATTTCTTAGTCTTATTTTATTGTTCTCTTCTTTTCATTGTGTGAGACTAAATGCCACAGCAGATAACAGCACAAGATTCCCTTCTTTTTTAAAATCTAAATAATTGATCTGCAAAGGGGCTACAAGGTCAAGTTTAGCAACTGAGTCTTTTGAAATTGGTCTGTTACAGTGATGCTTCTGAAACCATCCTATTTTAAATATTCTGCCTTTAAATCCAGAATAATTTATCCAAAGCTAATGCATGCACTGAAAGAATTCTTGAAGAAGTAAGATGCTCGGCAGCTACAGTGATTATGGCTTAAGAGCTTTCTATTAAATGTGCAACGTAAGTGCTAGGTTTACTAAGTTTATTTCTTTGTGCAGAATGTGGGGAATCACCTCAGAATTTGGCATTCAATTTGCTAACATTGGTATAAGACAGAATTGTGTCAAAACATTTGGATTCAACATCATCATCATTATTATATTTGTTAAAAAAATTTTATGGCACATATAAGCATTTAACTCATGACAAGATGTTCTAGAATGTGAAGTAACAGCTAGTGATTGGACTTGCACTATTAAGTTATAATGGGACATAGGTTAGCAAACTCAGAACACATAATAGGCCTTATTCTCTCCAGTGTTTCTTCAAATTCTTTTCTTTATAAAGTGGGTGCCGGGGGGCTTGGGGAAAAGTTATTATCTAGGGTATCTTAAGTACGGAACAAATTCTGACAACTGTGAACTTTGAAAAAAAAAAGACCTAGAAATAGCTTTTCTTAAACTTTTTAATCCCAGGCCATCATTTGGTACTAATATAAATTGTCCCTCTCTTTTAATGATATTTGGAATTCAAAGTTAATCCAATGTTAGATTTAAAGGCAAAATTCCATCCTTCTTCCTGTCCCTTCCCCACCACTCATAGTGAAACACCTCTTAAGAACGCCTTTGGAGGATGAAAAGCAGCAAGCAGAGGAGTTGATTGAACATGCCGGGGGTGTCCAACTTTTTGGTGTCTCTGGGTCTCGCTGGAAGAAGACGAGTTGTCCTGGGCCACACATTGAATACACTGTGACGCATAACCACAAAAACAAAATCTCATAATGCTTTAAGTAAATTTACGATTTTGTGTTGGGCCACACTCCTAGCCATCCTGAGCCACATGCGGTCTGTCGGCCATGGATTGGATACCCCCAAACATCTCTACTGGACAATAGAGAGTGACAAAACAAGGAAGTTCCATCTTGTAACAAGACTTCAAAATAGCATTGTATTTTGGGTTAGGAGCAAAAATGTCACAAGCATTAGACTAGCCATAGGCCGTTTAGGTTGGTCACCATTCATTTGGCAACGTCACCTGTTAATCTCTGCACCCTAGTTTTCTCAAGAGTAAAAAAGGGCACATATAGCATGTGTTACATCAGTTGTTCTGGAAAAGCAGATGAGAACATATGAAAACTCTGAAATAAGTTCCATACACATGCCTGATCTTATGTCTAAATTGCTTACTCTTCCTCAAGGAGAAATGGGATGTAGAACTCATAAGTTACAGCAGCTTTATTAGGATGTTGTGAAAATCATGGCTAATTTCCTTAATTTGGGGCTCTTTGCAAGTACTTGATTTGTAGGCACACAACTTAGCCTATCATTAAATAACTGCTGCTGCGGTAAACGTCGACCCTGTGGACAAGGTACCACCTCTCTTTTGCTGTACCCAACCAGGTCAGATTATATCTTAAAACTGATTAAACGCATGCTTTCCAGCATTGGGTGTTCATTGAACATTCTATAAAGCAATGATAATGGCTTGGCTATGTTTGGAAGGGAAAGTGTATTGTATTTCATTGTTTCTACAACACATTTTTGTCTGAAAAGTTATGTTACCTTTAATCGACATGTTTTAGAATTAATAGTCCTAAGGATCCAGGAAATATAGTCATTCCCAAATGACTGGGGTTATCCTTTATCTTATATGGTTTTCTTAAGAGCAGAGAGTCAAGAAGTGACAGTCATGGGCTTTCAAACCAAATATTAGGTTATCACTAAATGTATATATATATATTTTTTTTTCCTGTAAGATGCATTGACTTTAGAATGTCTGGATATGATTCCACCCAGAGAAGGAAGGCATTTAAGCTCTTAAGATGTGTATAGGGGCACTTCCGTACAGAACACTTCTCTTACAGAGAATGTGTGAAGGTAGAATCCTCAGTGCAGTTATGGACTAATAGCATTTTTCCGAGTCAGAGCTAGGGAAAATGCATTAGCACTATTTGTGATTGTTTTATACTGAGGTGCATGCTTCCAGCGGCTATTCGTAATTAATTTAGGCAACTACATCTCCTTAGAGGCCACCAAACATGTCTGGTTGTAAGATAAAAAAGTGACCCATTTAGAGCTGAATTCTTGGGATCTGGGATCCTTTAGTTGCTTTCCAGATGATAATAAATGATACCAAAAGTACCATATTTGAGGGTAATTTTTAACCACAGTCTTTTCAGGGGTGGATGCATTGTTCTCTCTTAAAATTGCTTGAAAAGAAAACAATTATGCATAACAGTTAAGGAGAAGAGAGGAGAACCGAACATCCCTTTAATTTCTGACAAAGGGCGCTCTTCGATGCCCCCTTGAGAGCTGGTCTAGGACTCCAGAGCTGGCTTGTTGGCCACGGGCACATCTTTTCACTCCTCAATTCTCACTTTTCCTTTGTTCAGTGTGAAATCAGACTGCTGGGCTACATTATCACTTGATTCCTCCTATCTTCTAAGTACCGCTCAAGTCATACCAGCCCTGATTTTATAGTTAAGTAGCAAGAACAAAAGAGTTTTAAAACCCTACTCTTAGGTTAAACGCAGCACCAGGAGTTTAGGATTGAGTTTTTATAGTGCAAACTAAGCTGAATGAATAGGGTGGACTTTGAAGCTCTTTATTCTAACAACTTCTAAAGGGAAGGGATTCACTTTATTAAAAAAAAAAAATAACTCCACAGTCTCCATTTGAATACAAGTGCTGAAAGTTGGTAAGTAAACAGTTTGATTTCTGGCCCTGTTATAGTACAGTCCTGTTAGCAAACGGAGTTCCAACCTGTGCTGGAAAACTCATTCGATGCTTAGACACATGCAGTGTGTCACAAGTGCTACTGCTTTCCCTGTCAAATCTGTTTTAAACAGGGTGGCTGAAGCTTTGTGAAAAATCTTTTCATTAAGCAGGCATTGAAATAGAAGCCAACATATGAATTAAGATATATATTTTTCCCATTTTTTTAGAAAGTCAACAATTAAGCAGTGGAAACTTATTTTTATTTGCACTGGAGTCACAAACAGTAGTGCCCCTACATGCCAAGAGAATCAGAAATGGTGTTACATTCCACTGTTGCTTTCTAGGACCATGATGAATCTTCAGCCACTAACATTGCAGCTATTTCTAGATAAAGTGAGAAATGACACTTAGGTTTGGCTTACATGTTTTTAAGTGAACATGTTATATGCTCATGTGCGCGGTACAGAGTATAACGTCCCTCTTTGTATGTGGTTTTTTTTTCATTGATACAGTTTAGAATGATTACGGGTTGTCATTCAGTGACAAAGGGGCCTGATCCAGAAAATCTTCCTGACACAAAAGTCATTCTGAATTCTGCAAGGAAAATTTGATGTGGACAAAAGGTACCTCTTGGTTATCCTGCCTGCAAAGAAATTTGACTCAAAGCACAGGTCTTCCAGACCAATGTAACCAGTACAGGTTAGAAGACAATCTCACTTTCTAGTGTGGAGATCAGCATTCCTATTTGAAAGAAGGCTGACGGAGTGGTTTGTGTTCAGGCTTGAGGGAAGCAGAGCTGTTTGTGCATTGAATGGGAATGTGTACTTCTGAAATGTAAATTAAGATTAGGACAGTGATAGGAGTTTTATTTCTGACTTGGTTTTCTGTTTCCATAACAGTCCCAATTTCTTATAGTATCGTCTTCACAGAAAGTATACGAATACATATTAAACCATGTGGCCCAATTTGAGGTCCAGAAAATATGGTTGCTTTATTTATGGGTAAATAACTTAATCCCAAGGCATGAATTGGGTGCTTTGAAGAACATAGCATATATTTAATAAGTGTGGTTCTAAGTGAAACTAGCACCTCCTTTCAGACGGTGGGTGATACTAAGTAGGATTGGTATACAAATAGATGTATAAAGCAAATAATGTGCTAAGTAAGGTGTCTTGCTTTTGTTTAGGAAAAGGTATTCCCACATTTATTGATCATGGTGTTGTTGACATGCAGTTCAGTATCTGACCCATCTGCTGTTACTGGTATCTTGGAAGGAAGATTTGCATCCAGAGTACCCAGAGTGAAATGATTTTGATAGTTGATCCACAGTCAACTTTTGCTTCCTGACCTGCAAATTATTTGTTGTATAGATTTCTCACAGGTAGTGTCTCATCTTAGGTTGGCTTTATTCAGGCATGGAACTATTGTCTCCCATTAAACAGCCAGTCTAGAAAATGTAATATTACAAAAAGAAAACAATATATAGCACAAAGAAACAGCAAGTACACTAAAACTAGAAAGCCAAGGGAAACCTAACTGGGAAGCCATGTGTGTTGTTCAAATCAGTGTGTCTCATACATCAGAAGGGAATCTGAAGGATGGAGGGGTACCCTTTGTCATGGCTCGTCACCATTAGTAGCGACAACCAAGAGGTAACTATTGTGGTGAAGTAAGTAACTGAATGAATGTACAAGTTAACATTTCTGTGAAAATCATAGAAACGCCAAATTACGTTATCATTGGTTTTAATAGTAATTAAATTGGAATAACTAAAAAATATGGAAACTATGCCTATTTTTTTCAAGTTATTGGCATTATGTGGATTTTCTTATGATTCTGTAGTCCAGGGGCGTATTTTTAAAGTCAGAGAGCATGAAGGCATTTTTATCCATAGGTTCTTAAACTACTGGCTATTGAGGGGTCAATCATGTTTTAAACCAGTTGAAGCAGTTGAATACACCTGTGAATATTAACTAAAGTCATACCAGTGCTGAGCCAAAGAATTGTATTTGTTTAAAAATAAGTAGATTAATATTATCCATAGTAGATTACCATATGTTTCTATGTCATTGTGTTCATATTCTTCCTTTATTCTGACAAAAGATAAGGAAAATGAATGGTCTAAGGCATTGAAGGAGACTTCTTAAAGTGTAATGAAAGTGTATAATTCCCATGTGTCTGGGAGAAATGGTGAGACTTAAGGACTGAAAAACCTTTTTTTGCACTCTAAATTGGATTTTTATACCATAGTACCAGAGTGGTATTAGGGCTAATCTCTGAAACATCCCATAGTATAAGGAAATACAGAGTTTCCTCCTAGGAAGGGTTAATTTTCATGTTTTATGGAATATCGCAGCATGTTTATTTTTATTTTTCACGGACATTGTTCCCAATATATAAAGGATGCATATAGCACAGAAACTAGACTATCTGGCTCCATAGATCTATTCTATGCTCTCTAGAAATGGACTTACTTGAAATCATTATCTTTCTGCATTTTTGTTGTAGCTGTTGTTTGATATGACTTCCTTAATTCTCTTTGGTTCAATTCCAGAAGTAAAAAGTCTCAAGTTATTGTTGGTTTTTTTGATGAATGTTCCAATATTGCTCTGTCTCACATACAAAACTATAAAATGATTGGAAAATCCCACATCTCTTGGAGACCAGGGCTTTATCTGAACTCTCTCCACAATAGGGCCTACATTAGTTAACTTGGAGAATGCATGCTATTCTATTTATAAACTTGATTCACTCATACCTGAATGAATTGATGGTCCCCTAGAGAACACTAATGGTGTTGATAGCACCTGAGCAAGTTTTTTTTTCTCCTTCAATTGGTAGGGATCATGATCCAAACGACGCTTGCATTTGCTCTCAGGCGGGCTAAGAAATAATTAATGAAGCTCTCACTGGACTGAAATCTATCAAGAGGTGATGGAATCTCTGGGGAATGCAGTATGATTTACGTTTATTTGTTTATTTGCTGTTCTTCATTGATGTCATTGTGAGCATTACGTTGGAGGGTGGATTTTAGTTTTGGGGTGATTTACCTAATAGTAAAATGGCTTTCATAAGAAACTAGACACTGTAAGTTCCACACTAGCTTAGTAGTTTGAAGAGTATTTCTAGTTCAATATTTTCAGAAAATAATATGAGATTTGGAGATTGTTATCTATATTTAGAACCATTTATTTTGGGGGCAATTTATCCCATAAATAATGATTCATTTATTCAGTTTCTTGAGAGAATAATGAATTCTCTGTTTCCCCCATCCCTCTTTTTCCTTGCTTTTCCACATTATGTTTAAATTTGTGGATTATATTTCAGTTGGTGGATATAAATGTTTTATCTTCCAGCAAAGCAAGTTAAAGGCTTGGTTACCAATTGATTAGAAGGTGGAAAAATTGTTTGATAATCTGTTTTGCCACATTTGCTATTAATCAGTTTAGAAGCTGATTTCAGTAAACATGAAAAATGACATAGGGAAATGCACATATACCATATTAGAATCTTGATGGCAGAGAAGGAATATCAAGGAGAGATTTTCCTACTGGGTTCCTAGAAACATTCTTAGAATTCTTGACCTCTTTACTCCAGATTGGATCCAAGAAATGAGAAGCTTGTAAACCGCTTTTTTTGCTGGAGTAGCAACAGGATATAAGGAGGATCAGAGCTAATTGGGGGATCAGGAGTGGGAGGGAGGTTGGCAAAGGGCGAGGAGTCATGCTTAAATGAAGTCATTAATTTGAAGGCAAAAATAGCTAGATCAGTCTAAAAACTACTCCATTTGATAATGCTAACTGTTAGCTTTTGTTAATTCAGGGAATCAGGGAAAGTAAATTGACCACTTAGAATTGGTACCAAAATTAGTAGGCTCATGTACATATATGTCCCAGTAGCTTACTTCCCTTTGCTCTTAGTCTTTGAGAGCACTCATGCAAAACCATTAGTCTGTTGAGGATTAAAGCAATATGTTTTATTAAGGATAAAACTCACCTTTCCCTTTGGAGCAAGGGATTCTTTCACTTCCTCCAAAGATCATCACTTGGACACCTATATGCATCCTCTTCCCTTATTCTAATGCAGTATTCAAACTAAAACAGAATTAAGCAACGAATTGTAGCCCGGAGAATGAATGTCACTAACACAGAACTGAATGATGTGTTTATGTTGGTTATTGCCAGCATGCAATTCTTAGAGGAATGGGAAAATCATAAAATCTGTGCCACATAATTAGAACTCCTTGCTGATTCAGCTGCTGCTGCTCATCCACAGAGCAGAGGTGTCATTTCACTACTAGAATCCACATACTTCACAGGCTTCAAGGCAGTGTGAGAAACCGTGGAGAACGAAGGGTTAGATTAGATAGCATAGGGATGAAGCAACATGCAGTATTTTAAGGTGTGAATCATCTTGTGACTCCAGACTATTTTTACTCCCTCATGGGACTGATAGGGGTCTTTGGACGGGAGAGGCTCTCTTTAGGAATACCCTTTCCTTTCTGTTTGTCTGCGGTGTCGCTGTTGGAGATCAGTTGAGCATGGGATAAATTTTGCCGTCGTTGCTAAAATAACCTGAAAATTACATGCTGGGAACATTTTTTTCATTTCAGTTATGAAAAGCCGTAGTTGTGTTACAAGGTTTGCAAGAGAGATCGGAAAGTCACTCGACTTTAAAAAATTGTAGTGCACCCCTGAAAGGATTTAGAAATGAAATCAAGTATAAGATTTCTAAAATATTTTCTGACCAAATATAAGCTTGTTCAAAATAAAGTGTTCAAGGCCTCCTTTCTAGTTTCCATTTTTAATCTTTCCCCTCAGTTATTAAGCCTGTTGCGTTTTATTTTTAACTAGAGAGATAGACATGTAAAATGCCTGGTACCCCACCTTCCTTCACCCTACTGCACTCCACTCGCCTTTGCTTCATTCAACAAAAGCTCAGGTCAGGTAGGCTTCTGCCCTTCCAGGTTCACAGATTTCTCAGGGATGCTTTTTTCATGTGTGATCCAGGTAGATGTCTTCCCGTGTTTGAAATCAGGTCATGACAGTGCACACCCAGAAAGCTCCTACAGCCACCTGCAGTGTCGCTCTGTTATGCTCTGTTATTATGCTTTGTATTTTCTGCCTATCACTGAACAGCTGGGATTTTAGAAACAGCTGGATGATTAGTTGCATATTTTCCATTTTTCACCCAGATGCTTTATTACTGTGTAGAAACAACTCGTGTGAAAATGAGCTGAGAGGATAATAGCAAAAATCTTGCTCTGATGCAACTGTTGTTATTAGGAATTTAATCAAGAAAATTAAGGGCAAATGGTTCTGACAATTGTTCGCTTTAGAAACATGTTGTTAGATGCAGCGTACTCATTTCCATTCCCAGGCAAAACAGTTGATTTACCAACTTTGAAAATGCTTCTTGCGATATTCCTTAGGCTACAGAAGCTGTGCTTTGGCTGTTACATTTATTTGCTTAAGGGGACATGTCTACATGTGATGAGATATCACCTGAGTTTTCCACGCGCGGCTGGGCGGGGAGCTGACGGAGCAGGCAGGCTCCAGCCTTCTCACTCACCAGAGTCTATTTTTAGGCCGGCCCCTCTGTGACTGACTGCAACCCTGGCCAGAGGGGTTGAGATTCAAAGACAGTGCGATGTTTTATTGTGATGGTTTGCAGGTTGATAGAATTGTTCGGTCTTCTGAAAGGGACACGTTTAATGCAGGCTCTGTTTGTTAGATCCTCACCAAGGCTAAAATTAGAATCAAAAGAGAGTGCGGTCTTCTTTTCCTTCACCAATTATTTTTCAACAGATGTTTGCTAAGCTCATGCTAGGTGACTGGGCTGTGCCTGTGTTTCTAGTCTCTAAATGTGCAAACACTTCAGAGAATCACACTCCATGTAGAAGGGTTTTTGAGTTACGAAAAGACTCATTTTTCTAAACACCAGGATTCTTGTTTATTATTATTACATTTCCTTTTTTTCCTCCCCCAAATCTATATGTGTGATGGTCTGGTTTCTCCTTGGAAACTGAATTGCCAGGCTATCATGCTTTAATGATACTTTGAATAAATTTTGTCTTGTGTTGTCATGTGATGCATTTTCAGAATAGCTTCTGTATAAATTGCCTAGCAAATGGGACCAAATTCAAGTTGCCAACTCAGTTTTTTTGTGATTCTTGCATGAGCTGTAACAATAGTCAATGCTTTCAAAGAGTACATCATATGTGATTAAATTATAGCAGAGAGGCAGAGAGAGACAGAAAGGGAGAGAAACAGATTTGACAGAAACCAATCAACATCTGTGAAACGGTAAACAGGATACTCATATTTTTATCCCAAAGTAGGGTTTTTTTTCAGGACCGTGGTTCTTCTGTCCCCAGAAAAACTTTTTTCTGTCTTGTCTTGTCTTGTCTTGTCTTGTCTTGTCTTTTCTTTTCCTTTCTTTTCTTTTCTTTTCTTTTCTTTTTTCTTTTCTTTTCTTTTCTCTTCTCTTCTCTTCTCTTTTCTCTCTCCCTCTCTCTCTCTCTCTCTTTCTCTCTTCTTTCTTTCTTTCTTTCTTCCTTCCTTCCTTCCTTCCTTCCTTCCTTTCTTTCTTTCCTTTTTAAAGAAGCCCATCTGTCTCTTTCTCCTTGGGAAAGATATGAGTGCCACTAACGATGTTTTTTTTTTTTTTAATTGACTTGAGTAAAGACCTGAATTTCTGTCTTGGATAAATTTTGAAAGGATTGTTTTTCTTTGTGTGGACATTTCTACTCAAGCAGGTCAAAGGAAACTATCAATTACATGGCTAAGTCAGGGCAGTTGAGGCGGCACTGGAAATTTTTCTGAGGTGCCTTCTGTCCGTATTGATTGAATCCCATAGGTGTCAGCTCAGATTTCCTTTTGCTTTCAAGATGATGTCTGATTTCTTTCTCTTGGAGTTAACGGTTTCGTGTTTGAAATACTGTTGTAGTAACATTTTCAGCTCTTATTTCAACTAACTTTAATTTCTTAGAGAAGAACTTGAACTTCTATGAAATGTAGCTTAAGGACTGTTTGTTTTTTGAGTGTTTCAGAACATGCATTAGAGATTCTAGCTTTTAGTCTTCATTCAAACCAAACAACAATTATCTTTAATTGAAGCTGCTTCTACTTGAAACCAAACAATTGGTCCAGTCAGTGAAGAGGAAAAAAAGCCAAGCTGATTGTCAGGCTTTGTGAAGCCATTGATTCCATTCCGATTCATTAAAGCCATTAGTATCAAACGTCCTGGATTCTCTTTCAATTTGGGGAGTTTTCAATTGCTATCTGCTCTGCTAGGAAACACCTTTAATTGTAAAACAATTATCTTGTGGGATTTAAAAATTTTTTAGTTTAGCAAACTGCAACTATTCCTGTGCCTTAGAAATATGACGTTCTGCATGTTAAATGAAAATGAAACTGTTACTTATGTGATTTTTAAAAACCAAGATGATTTTTCTTTGCAATTTTTTAATGGAAGTATTTGCAAATTTTGAGAATGTATATTTTAGTCTAAATTAACAGATATATAGTTAATATTTACAGATTTTTAGGCAAGTAGCTGAATTGCTCTTTATTATTGTATGAAGGTGAAATAACTTACAATTTTTTTGCATATTGGAAATTGGAGATGGTAGGACATATACTTATTTACAGTTTCTGAAAGAGACTGAAGTAATGGATGCCAAGACATTCTATGTGGTTCATTCAGAAGTCCTTGAATGGAAGCCAAGTACATTTAAAATATATCAGATTGTTCCATACTTAACTTGCGGGTGTAATTTAGAAATGTAATATTATATTACGTAGATTACATTTCTGAGATTTTAAATACATTTCTATCATGTAATATGACCTCTATTTAGGGCCTTCCAAAAAAAGGCCCTACCACATGCTAAATAGCCTACGAGGCTGTGTGTTAATATTCTCAGAGTAGAGTTTGACAGTTTGAAAACATATCTCCCTGGAAAAGCAGTATGTTTTCAGGAAAAAAAAAAAAAAGGTCTCTGTGTGTACACATTTGAATATAAATGTCTTATTTTATATCTTGATCCTATAATTTGGCTCTAAGTTTCACTTTTTCTGGTATCAAATGGGTGGGTTCTATGGTATTAAATAATCATTAATTATTTATTTCTATTAAAATAAAACTTTTTCTTAAAAGAAGAAAAGACTAATAATTTGTACACATGGACTCCTAGATAGCACACAAAACAGACCATATAGAGCAATTTCTCAGTAATCATGTTTTGCTGCTTTTTAAAACTTCAAACCCACATTATTTCACTAAGTATCAATACTTATTGCTGCCCGGTCATGCTATTTCTCAAAACCCAACTGTTTGCCATGGAGAAGTAAACATCTTAGTCTTGCTAGAATAATATTAAAAGCCTCTCGTAATAAAGCTCTCACGGAAAGATGACTCCATGGCAGGTATTCAAGAACAGTGTTACAGGCAGCTCCAAGGTGTTTAATGGAAAGTACAGAAAACGGAAGTGATTCAATCTGATGTGAAAGAAGTCCAGAATCTTGAATGTTGCCATCCCTCCAATCTTGTAAATCACATTCGTTGCCAAACATTCATTATCAGTGAACGGTCCAGTGGGAAACTGGGGATGAGATATGGAAGGTTTTGCTAGTGAATGAAATATTTTTTAATTTTAATTTTGACACTGTTGTAACCTCCATAAGCAAGTTTTAATTATGGGCAATCTTTGATTTTCTAACAGATAACAAGAGCAAGAAATTTATAGTCAGATTAATGAGGATTAAGTAAAATTTACCTATTTGTGTTTGTGCTAGTGACTATAACACAAACCTATTGTTTTATAATTTCTGTCATCTCTAATCTGATATTATCACATACTAATAATTTTTTTAATTTGCAGGGAAGCCTAGGTGGCTGGTTTAGGTTGTATGCTTTGCAGCCAGCTACCAGTTAGCAGATGGGCAGACATGGTCCCTGCCCTTCACTTCCAGGACTTTGAATATATTTGTGCTGAGAGCTTTTTTTTTGTATTTTTTATTTCTTTCTCAGGTTCTCTGACAAGAGTATTTAATTTAATTAAGGAAATTTTTAGTTTTTAGGAGAGTGTACCCAATTCATCTTTGAAATGGAGATCAAATGACAACAGCGTGTGGGAGAAGCAGTTGTATGTTTCTGGAATTTTGGCCCATTAGGTTATTTGTCCATGCCCAAATCAAGATGGGGTAAAGTGACTCGTGTGTGCTTCTTACCTGTGTGAAGGGTTTTAAAAGAGACTCATACACAGCTGAGAAAAGGTTCTTCATTTGTCTTCATGCTAGTGGAAGGCAAGCATCATATTTGGCCTGGCTTATGCTACTTAATGACCCTAGAAAGTCAAGGAGGTGTGCTGTGCTCCACGCATTCCAGCAATTATAAGAGCCTCTGGAAGCATTTGAATTGTGCCTTTATATTGATGAAGCTGACCAAATTATGTACCCATTGCTTTTGTGGATGCTGTGCCGATGCTTTTATACATATAGAGCACAGCTAAGGTGTGTGTATCTCATGCTGGTATTTCTGAGTACAAGATCATGATCATATACCCGTAATGGCATACAATCATAAAGAAAACAGTTTTTGTAATTAAGACTGGAGGAGTTATTTTAAATATTTTTTTAACGAAAAGATTACCCTATTGTGTTCTCAACATGTAAAATAGAGAAAACGGCTGGGTGTGGGGCGTGGTGATTTGTTATCCTAATTCTAATTCTTTTTTCCCTAAGCATCTTTATCCTACCTCATTTCAATTCTAACATATTTATATCTGAGTTGTGCTTTTTCCCTGAACATAATATTACTATCTTTTTCTTAGTGTTGCTACACAGTTTTTCTATTTTTATTTTTTTGCCATGGTTTTGTATCTGTACCGTATTCTAGCGAATCAATTTGTGCAGTTTTCTTGTTCATTCCAGTCTGATGGATATTTTCTAGATTGCTTTTTTCATTATAAATAAAAGTATGATAAATATCTTCACGAATAAATATTTAAAAACTATTTATAAAGCTAGTTTCCCAGAGAGAGTTGTTTGTTTTTAAATAAAGGGACTTTAATTTTAAATGGTAATGCAGTCTTTTCCAATATAATGTAATGTATTAGTAATGAATCTAGCAGGGCAAGAAATAAATTTTGAAAATAATTCATTTGCTGTTTTCTACAGTTTAACAAACATTAATCACTTAAATATAATCAATAATGTAATGGCTATATGTTGACCTGAGGTTTGCCTATTCATATAGAAAATTGTTTTAGATAATAAATGTTGCTTAAGCAGCTCATGACAAAGTGGTTCACATTAGTTCTCTGCTCTCCTATTAAAGAGTATTTATTCATTTGTTTTTAGAGAGAGGGGAAGGGAGGGAGAGAGAGAGGGGGAGAGAAACAGCGCATGTGCCCTGCAACCCAGCCCTGTGTCCCCACTGGGAACCGAACCTGTGACCCTTTGCTTTATAGGATGATGCCCAACCAACTGAGCCACACCCATCAGGCTCTGCTCTCCTATTGTAAGCAGACCTTATCTTTGGCTCACGGTGATCAGGTTAATTCTCTCTCTCTCTCTATAAGTCTTACCTGAAGGGCCTGCCTTCGATTCTCTAATCTTTCTTAACTCTACCATCACAAGCCCTTCATTTACTCAGAAGGTAACATGCTATCCTAAACTGTCTAATTTCTCTATGGCTTTTAAGAGTTTCACGGTAATATCATCAAAATATATTTCATCGCAGGACACAGGCTTTATCTTTAGTTCCATTTCTCCTCTTTCTCTTCTTTATCCTCTTTCTTCTCCTTCAGTTTCTTTTCCTCTTTTTTTTTTTTTTGATTAAATACCTAGATTTTCACTGACTTGATATTTCAAAACTGAGGGACAAATTACAAGTGGAAAACCCTCCGCCTACTTCTTTCTTCCCGCCTACTTGAAATTGGGAGGTCCCTTAGAAGAGCTTAAAACTATTGTCAAAGCTTACCAGCCTGTCTCCCAGTAAGGGTGTGAGTTGCGTAGACTACTTAAGTTATTTTTATTTGTTTGTTCCCCTTTTAAAGATTTGAAACAATTTCTACGATCTTGCGGACAGTTTGACAACTGCATTTTTTATAATTGTATCTTGCTTTTCAGAGAGAAAGAAGGGGTCTTGGTATCTTAAACCATAACTGGAGTTTCAAGAGTCATTTCAGTAAAGAGTCAATAAAGCCAGGAGCCAAGTCTTAGTTTCTAACTAAGTTTCTTAGTTTCTAACAAAAAGGCAAACAAATGAGAACTTTTAAACACACTCAGTAAAGCTGTAAATAATGCTTCTGGTTTTGAAAGCTCATTGGTGTTTTTGAGGCTGATTTTTGTGCAGTGGCACAGTGGTACCAGTTGTTAAAATGTTGAAATGCATCTGTATTGATTAGTAGCCAGCTGATGCTCTGGAAACCACCAACTACTGCAAGGTATTTGTTCCTCCCCTTAGATCTCTTCAAGATCCATGAAGTAAAGGGCACACTCCTGGCCCCTTAGAGGACCTCCGAAATTCAGCACCAGTGCTAATAAGGCTATGATTTATCTTAATTGCTCATGCTTTACCAGCATGAGTTGTCTGAATATTTTAAAAGCCATTCCCAGTATGACATCAGTCTTCAGATGATCCAGTATTTCTAGAATTTTCAGCTTTAGCATTTCTGGATTCTCTTTCTAGTTCTGACACCAACTTTGGCTTCAGGTCTTATAGATTTATTTACTTTAGCTATGCCTTAGACTCACTCATTCGTTCCCTGGGTCTGATGAAACCAGACTCAAGGAAGGTGGATAAATTCACACTGGAGTTTGTGAAGTGCTTAGAGATTTGAATTAGAGATTGGTTTACATGTTATATATATATTAATGATCATTTTCGATGTATCAAGTGACTCCAAAATTTAGTGTCGTAAAACAAGAGACAGTTATTGGGTATAATTCTGTAGGTTGGTAATTTGTGTTGAGTTCAGCTGGATGGTTTTTTTCAAGTATATTTTATTGATTATGCTATTACAGTTGTCCCATTTTTTCCTCCTCTTTATCCCCCTCCATCCTGCAGCACTCCCTCCCACCAGCAACCTCCCCCGCCCTTAGTTCATGTCTATGGGTTGTACATATAAGTCCTTTGGCATCTCCATTTCCTATACTATACTTAACCTCCACCTGTTGGTTTTGTGCCTACCATTTATGCTTATTCCCTGTACCTTTTCCCTCATTCTCCTCCCTCCTGCTCCCTGCTGCTCACCCTCCATGTGATCCTCATTTCTGTGATTCTGTTCCTGTTCTAGTTATGTGCTTAGTTTGTTTTTGTTTTTGTTTTTTAGGTTCAGTTGTTGATAGTTGTGAGCTTTTACTATTTTACTGTTTATTTTACTATTTTACTATTTATTATCCTAGCCTTTCATGACTTTGAGTACTTCTTTCAGCTCCTTCTTGCCTGCAAGATTTCTTTTGAGAAATCAGCTTTTAGTCTTATGGTAACTCCTTTGTAAGTAACTGCCTTCTTTTCTCTTGCTGCTTTTAAGATTTTCTCCTTATCTTTAACTTTGGGTAATGCAATTATGATGTGTCTTGTAATTATGATGTGTGTAATTATGATGTGTTCCTCCTTGAGTCCAACTTTTTTAGGACTCTCTGAGCTTCTTGGGCTTCCTGGAAGTCTATTGCCTTTGCCAGACTGGGGAAGTTCTCCTTCATTATGTTTTCAAATAAGTTTTCAATTTCTTGCTCTTCCTCTTCTTCTTCTGGCACCTCTATGATTCAGACGTTGGAACATTTAAAATTGTCCCAGGGGTTCCTAAGTGTCTCCTTATTTTTATGAATTCTTGTTTCTTCATTCTGTTCTGGCTGAATGTTTATTTCTTCCTTATGTTCCAAATTATTGATTTGAGTCCTGGTTTCTTTCCCTTTCCTGTTGGTTTCCTGTATATTTTCCTTTATTTCACTTTTCATAGCCTACACTTTTCCCTCTATTTTGCAACCGGACTCAATCATTTCTATGAGCATCCTGATTACCAGTGTTTTGAACTGTGCATCTGATAGGTTGGTTATGTCCTTGTCACTTAGTTCTTTTTCTGGAGTTTTGATCTGTTCTTGCATTTGGGCCACAATCCTTTGTCTTGGCACATCTGTTACATTGTAAGGACTGGAGCCTTAGGTATTTCCCAAGGTGGGGCAAGCCACTTGGCTGTGTTGTGGCATTGTATGTGGTGGAGGGGTCCGAGAGGGAACCATGGTGCTTGCTCAGCTCTTGTCCCTCTTTCAGTCACTTCCCCTGCTACCCATAAGTAATGTGGCCCTTCTGGTGCTGATTCCCAGGTGGGTGGGTTGTGTACATTCTAGGATCGCATGGGTCTCTCCAACGAACTCTCTCATGAGGCTGGGAGTTTCTTCTACTGCTGCAAACCCCACAGCTTTTTATACTCAGAGGTTTTGAGGCTTTAGTTTCCTGTGATCTAACTCTGGGTTACAATGTCTGTCTTGCTCCCCAGTTGTTCCTCCTGGCTTATCTGCATGCTAACGTGGGACCTCCCCATCTGCTGCCTTGCCACGCATGCTCTTTAGCCCAGCTGCCCATCTCTGCCCCTCCTACCGGTCTGGATGAATGTTTCTTCTTTAACTCCTTGGTTGTCAGACTTCCATACGATTCAATATTCTGGTAGTTCTGGTTGCTTTTTGTTTTTAAATTTTTTGTTGTCCTTCTTTTGGTTGTGCAAGGAATCAAGGCATATCTATCTATGCCTCTGTCTTGGTTGGAAGTCCTTGGATGGGTTTTTATTAAGATGTCACCAGAACTCCCATATTTGATCCCAGATGGCCTCCAACATATGCCTGGAAGTTGATGGTGGTAATCAGTCCACATGTCCCCAGCATCCAGCTGGACAGCATGTGTTTCTTCACAGGGCAAGTGGGTTCCAAAAGCAGCAAAAGAGGGCAAATATGACATAAGCTCTTCTCGCATCTCTGCTAGCATCTTGTGTGCTAATGTTCCATTAGCTAGACAAACTACATGTAAGCCCTGATTCAAGGAGTAAACAGATTCACTTTTTGATTAGAGTAGCTATGAAATATTTATGACCATTTTTTTCAGTTGACAACAGCATGTGACCAGATTTTTTTTTATAACAAATCTACCCCAGAACAAATATTTCAGAGAGAGCTGTCCCTGTCTATGGAGAGAATGCATGGAGAAAAAGAATATTTAAATTTAGCCTACTTTTCAAACTTTCTTCTGCCTATTACACCTTGGGACATTTAGGGACTCTAGATTATATGTACTTCTGAAAGTAGTAGTTTATAAAAAGTGCTTTAAAGTTATTTTGATCTCTGTTAGGTTTTAAAAAATTCCTTCCTGAGAGAATGATAAGCTCCAAGAGATAAAGGATTGATTACTTCTTTTGGCATTTTTTCCCCCGCCTAGTGTTCTGCACACAGTGTTATTGGCTAATCTGTAGGTCCACTGGCTAGATGTAGAGAAGAATTTCACATTAAGCATGATTACATCATTTTGTTATATTTGGTTGTGACTCTGTACTTTTAAGCAGTTGTTTCATACAATTATTTGAAAAATAAATCTTTGCATTAATATGAACTACTTTTTTGAGTGCAGCATCAGTCTTGTGACAAGTTTTTTTTTTTTAAAGATTTTATTTATTTATTTTAGAGAGAGGGGAAGGGAGGGAGACAGAGAGGGAGAGAAACAGCAATGTATGGTTGCCTCTCACATGGCCTTCACTGGGGACCCGGCCCGCAATCCAGGCATGTGCCCTGACGGGGAATCGAACCGGGACCCTCTGGTTCCCAGCCCGCGCTCAATCCACTGAGCTACACCAGCCAGGGCTTGTAACAAGTTTTGAAGTGATTTCAGAGCTTTCATATTGGCTGGTTAATGACATCAAGAATAGTTATGCTAAACTTGGCACTTCTCTTGCCATGTTCGTAGTCATAGGACAATGAAGCTGATATTTTTTATAATGTACTGTGAAGAAATGCCTTGAGAATTACTATTTTGTTTCCCCTCCTTAGGGTCTAAAAATACCTTTCCAAATGCATTTGATGGTCTTATCTATTAGCAAATCTTTAGATCATATTTTAAGGATTTTGGAAAGTATAAATGATAGAGTAGATAAATCCATTCATTTAGAAAAGTTCTTGTCACTATGCTTAGTCATATAATATAATAATAATCATATAATAATAGTTGCTTAATTCTCTCCCTTTCTGTGCTTGTATAGACATCTATATGGTTGTATCTTTCCCCTTTTGGTTCAAAAGTCTTGACTCTTTGTTCCTATCCATAAAAGGTTTTTAAATGCCTTTGTCACCATGCTTAAATTTTGCACCTGAAAATTGCCTTTTCGTTTCCAAAGAGTGATTAGACAGCAAAGTCAGTGCGTTGGGTAACATCAGATTCTTTAACAAGTAAAGGCAATTCTTTTCTGTGGGTGCCTCCATCAGTTACACTGCACATCCAACAACAGAGCCCTTGTAGTGTGCTCCAGGTGGGTGTCGATGAAATTTTGAATAATAATAATAATACTAAGTAGGGTTTTCTAAACATTTCTTTACCAGAAAGTAGGCATGTCATCTGCTTGGTGTGAGTGGCTTCATTTCATATTCCATTTTCAAGGAGATCAAGGGGAAAACCAAGTTTGTGTGTATTTAATGAGAGAAGACAGTAGTCAAGAAGACAAAGACAGCAGACAGTAGAGAAGACAGAATTTAGTAAGGAGACTTCCTAAATTCACTGTGTACTCTTTTTTTTTAATTTTGTTAAATTTATTGGGGTGACATTAGTTAATAAAATTATATAAGTTTCAAGTACACAATTCTGTAATATATCAATCATCTGTATATTGTGTTCAATATCAATCATTGTGTGTTCACCACTCAAAGTCAAGTCTCCTTCCATCACCATATTATTTGACCCCATTTACCCTTTTCTCTTCCCTCCATCCCTCTTTCTTTCAGAACATTTATTTAGCTTTTCCCAGTGATGTGGTTGCTAATATTAAATAGTCAAAGAAAAAAATGCCAGGAAAGAGGTGACAGGCACCAGGACTGAAGGATCTAGAAGGATTTTCAATATGGAATATTGGTCAAAAACAATTGTGGAGACATAGACTCTTCTGTGTCCTTTGCTGTGTTGCTGATACTTCCAGACATCTCTTCATAGCACTGTAAAATGGCAAAATCACATTCCAAAAGCAAGAGTGGGAGAAGAAACTGTTCTCTTGCACCTCTTATGGCTGCTCTGTTCCTATCTGCTTTGGCTGTCCTGTTCCTGAGGTCTTCCCTGCCTCAGTCACTTCCCTTCTGATGGGGGAACCACTGAAGTTCGATCCTCCCACTGATCCAGTGTTGTGCAGTCGCTGACCTGACAGGTGCAGCTCTGAGGAAACAGGTCTGCCATGCAACTCCAGCTCACTGATCCCTAAATGATAAATTAAGAATGCTTGCTAGTCTATCTTGGAAACTATGGCAACAGAAGGCCCACACCCTATTTATTTATTTATTTATTTATTTATTTATTTTTCTTTCGAAATCATCTCTATCGAGGTATGCGTTTTGTACAATGAGCACTATTTACTTAAAGGGCACAAGTTAATGAATTTTGACAAATGTATATATCCATGAACTCAACACTACAATGGAGATCCTGGACTCTAGCAGCCTATGAAATCCGTATTTTGTCACTATAGATTAGTTTGCAGTTTCTAGAATTTTATATAAATAAAATCATATGCCATGACTGCTTTGTTTCACTCGCATAGTGTTTTGATTCACCCATGTCGTTGCATGTACACTAGTTGGTTTCTTTGAATTGCTGAGTATTATTTTATTGTATGGATATACCACATTTTGTTTATTCGTGGTGGACATTCAGATTTTCTAAATGCTGTTTTGGTGTCTTTTCCTCGTATCTTGGTTTTAGTGCTACCTTCTCATTGTTTCATGTCCTTAAACCTAAATTTTACTCTTCTGTCATTTACTGTACTACTTGGATATAAACTTTCTCCATACAAGAAATCAATATAGCATTAAAAGTTTACATGGGATATATATATTTAACTGGAATTACTTACAAGTTAAAAACATCTAGTTCTTAATGATTTCTTTCCCAAAGGAAATTGCTTCTAATCAAGAACGCATAATCTTTTTCTCCAGAGGTCATTCTTTTCTTGGGGCCATTTGGTCACTTGGATGGCAGCAATGATGAGGATTTCTGGAGAAATCTTTCCACGCTGACTTAGAAGCAGGCCAGCCATTTGCTGGCAGAACACTTCCTCGGTTTGAAGAAATAGCACATGACATCAAGAGGGATTTCAGTTATAAAAGGTGATAAATGAAATGGAGAGTTTTCTGTTTCCAATCTGAAATTTAAGCTTTTTGTGACTTTCATTAGTTTATTTTTTTTTAAGATTTTATTTGTTTATTTTTAGAGGGAGGGAGAAAGAGAAGGAGAGAGGCATCAATGTGTGGTTGCCTCTGGCGCACTCCTACTGGGGACCTGGTCTGCAACCCAGGCATGTGCCCTGACTGGGAATCGAACCAGCGACCCTTTGGTTCACAGTCTGCACTCAGTCCACTGAGCTACACCAGCCAGGGCTCATTAGTTTATTTTTTAAGTGATAATTATCTGAGCTGGAAGTTGCAAATTTATGAAGACTAATTTTGCCCCTGCCAACGTCTTCAGACTTAGCCTCCGAGTACCTTCACATTTTTAAGTTTTCCAAGATCCTCTGTTTCTGTCCTCTCTAGTATTGTTCCTCCTTCATTTTCCATCTGTATTTGCATTCCTCTCTTTTTCTCCCTTCTTCCCTTTAGCCACAAAGATTCTTTAGGGGAGGACTGAGCAGCACAGGAGAAATTCTTTCAGCTCTGCTTCGACCATCTTGCCTATGGAATGTTGCTTTCCTAATGCAGAAATCTCAGTGATGTTGCTGGAGTGAGTTCTGTATCCCATACCCTGGCAAAGCTCCTAGAACTGGTCTCAGTGGGATTTCCGTTTTAGAAGCTGCCTTAAGATCTTCGCAGCATCATTCAGTTTGCTTTCTTAAAAGAATTTCAGCCAGCTGCGTCTCCTCAGAAACTTTTGCCAAAGTATTTGACCACTTCATCAGTGTAAAGATTACATACATAAAAATACAAATGCGTGTATATGTATACACATGAATATATACTCACATGCACATTTATATTTCTAAACAACTAGTTAAGCCCCCATGGTACCTTCCTCTTCTACCCCCAAAGCATTTCCTTCCTCTTACTCACAGTTGCTGTGACTGTACTGATTTTGTGAGGCCCCTGGGGTTCTTTCTCATTCCATCTCATCTTAAACTAATTACAGTATCCTTTAGCTTAGTCATGATAATATAACAATTGAAGCAGTTCTACTTGTGCTTCGAAATGTGGACTGGAACCCTGGTGAACCATTTGGCTGAGTGGGTAGGTGAATGGGTCAGTGGAAGAAGTAAGGAAGAGAAGTATAGTATTGATAGGCTGGAGTGGATTGTCTTTAATAAAAGTATTAATGAAAGAAAATTGCCATTTATTGTTTGTTTTGAAATCATGTTCACAGTGGCTCTGACAGCAGGGAGAAAATAGATCAGACTTGGCTAGTGAACAGTTAAAGGTCTGATGAAATAGTTATAATTTGATAAGTGTCACTGATCTTAAGATTTAAAAACACCGCTAATAGCACTATATGCTTTTAGTCTTCAACCAATAATTTAGTGAGCTAGTACTACATGTAGAATCCTGTGCTGTGTGAGAGACACAGTCTTGACTTCAGTGAGTATTTAGGTCAGAGTCCTTGGCATTAATTTATTTAAAAAAAAAAAAACCTCTGAGTGAGTGCCTGCCCATGGGCACTCATTTATGAGCAAACAAGTATAAGTTAATAAGGCATTCATTCTCACCCTTGAGCTTATAGTCCTGTGAGCGAGACAGACATGGAAACAAATGATAGTCACTGCGAAACATGGGAGTAGGGTACCTCCGTGGGGTACATCCATACATACCCAGTGCCATGGAACCTTTAATTCCTTGTTTCCTCGGCATTTCTTTTAGGCCAGACTTTCTGGAAAGCTTCATGGGAGGGAACTAATTTTGTCAGCTGAACCCATTCCATACCATTAGGAAGACTTGCTTAGGGGAAAACACACAACTTTTGATCTTAATGGATATTCTTATTTTCAGCATTTGCTGATATGTATTTAACTGTAGTTGTAATATTCTTTAAATAGTATTTTATTTTGCAGCTTGTTTTTGACA
This sequence comes from Micronycteris hirsuta, assembly GCA_004026765.1. Taxonomy (NCBI): domain Eukaryota; kingdom Metazoa; phylum Chordata; class Mammalia; order Chiroptera; family Phyllostomidae; genus Micronycteris; species Micronycteris hirsuta. The sequence goes on along the minus strand of PVJI01000079.1, from coordinate 6,384 downwards.
TAATGTTTTCCATTGTAAAGAAATTATTTTATATTCCACGTTTAGAGAGATGCTGGGAGAAATTGATTAGAACTGAGTGAAAGCAGGAATATTCTCACATATGATAAAATATGTTTTTTGCCGATTATTCTAAAACTGGATATTGGAGTTTACAATTGCGGGGTGGAGGGTGGTCTACTTTTGTTAATCCCCACAATTTATTCCTGTATCATTAACTTGATAATTCACCAGCGATACAGCTTTGGTTATTTCTCAGCATCTAACAGTGGAATTTCACTATGGCATTTCACTCTTCTAGGTAATTGAATTAAATGAGTAAGCACCTAATCCATGCTGTGTTTGTTCCCTCTCTCTCTCTCTTTCTCTCTCTCAATATAATGGGCCCAGTTACAAAATGATATGATTTTTCTCCAGGGAAGGCAAGCAGTTCTATTAGGAATATATTTTTAAGTTTCTGCTCTTGGCTTCTGGGTTGATGACTTTTTTTTTAAGGTTTTATTTATTTATTTTTAGAGAGAGGGAAAGGGAAGGAGAAAGAGAAGGAGAGAAACATCAATGTGTGGTTGCCTCTCATATACCCCCTACTAGGGACCTGGCCTGCAACCCAGGTATGTGTCTTTACTGGGAATGGAACTGATGGCCCTTTGGTTTGCAGGCCTGTGCTCAATCCACTGAGCTACACCAGCCAGGGCTGGGGGATGACTTTTGAACAAGGTGTTACTTGAATCTCAGATGGGAGAGAGATTGTCTAGTACATTGTGGACCAGTGTCTGACTGGTCCGAGGTGGAGTCCAAGAGGGCTGGTCTTATATTTCATGATTGTAACATGAGTATCTCTCTGAATGAAATCAGGAAAAAAATGACCTCAGTTCTTCTTTCCAAAGAACATTATCCAGTAGTAACTAATCTTTCCTTGCCTTCCTACTCCAAGGTTTACCACCTGTGGGTTTCAAGTGCTGCCTTGCAGAGCAGGTGAGAAGGCAATAGCAGACAGAGGCAGTGAAATCAGAGTGTGCCACAACTAAGATAATACATGAAAAGTGTCTAAAATGGTACCTAGCACATAATAAATGCTCAATATTTGTTTATTATCATGATTATTATTCTCATTGTTCCCCTGTGCATCTCATAATTATGTCAGCTCGAATAGTTTAAGTATTTCTCCACTGTTCCCCATGATCATTAGCAACAGAAAATCTTCACCTTTGAATATATACGATTCACAAATGTAAAAAAGAAAACTGTCTTTTCATAATTCTGTCACATATCTGGTACTAATCATACTGAAGTCAGGTCTGTATTAGTTTCCTGCTGCTGCTTTTAAGAAAATTAACCACAAAGTTACTGGCTTGAAACAACACACATTTAGTATCTTAGAGTTATGGGGATCAGAGTACTAACATGAAGATATCAGCAGAGCTGCACTCCTAGAGGCTGTAGGGGAAAATCCATTTCCGTGCCTTTTTCAGCTTTTAGGGACTGCCTGCATTCCTGGGCCCCTGCCCCTCCCTCACCTTCAAAGCCAGTAATGGCGTCGCTCCAGCCTCCGAGGTCCGTCTCCTTCTCTGATTCTGACTCGTGTGCCTCCCTCTCCAAACGGTCCTTGTGATTTGGTCGGGCCCATCTGCATAATCCAGGATAATTTCCCATCTCATCTACAAAGTCCCACTCACGAGTTCTGGGACTCAGGGCATGAATGTATGTGGGGTCCATTATTGTGCCTGACAGAAGCGCCAGGGGAAACCACAGCTGTTACTTGTGGGTAGAATCACAGGACTTTAGATCTAAAAGTACACTGTATCACTCATTTTAGAGATGGGAAAACTAGAACATAGAAAACTAAACTAGAACTACCTGGGACTAAAACTCAGATTTGGGTTCCCTACTCAGATGATTCTCCTAGTGTTTTTATGCAACATTTCTTAAAATTGTGCCCATTGGCCAGTTGGTTAGTTTTTGGTTAAGAACCCATATAATAAAATTGCAAATAGTCGTTTTAAACAGAATGAATCTACTTTGAAATCTGAAGACAGCCTAACCACTTAGACTTCATTTTTGACACACTTAAAAAAAAAAAAAAGAACTGGATAGTTCAAAATTAGTTCAATGACATTTTTTTTTAAGGGAAAAATACCTTACGGCTCTCCCAAGAAGCTTATAAAATTTATAACTGTGTCTCCAGCTGAAATTGTGCAGCCCTGAATTCTTCCTCCTCTGGGGAAAAACATGATTTTTTGAATACTTCTTACTCAGGTCACAATTAAGAAACTTCCATACTAAAAAAAGGTACACAATTGATTTTTATGAACAGAGAGCATGATTATACCTGCTCTATGGCTTGTTTTGATAGACTATTTAATGGACTGTTGAGAATACTCACAGTACCATTTAATTTCCTACATTTCATCTGTGTAGTGTACCGCAATGCTACAGTCAATTAGAACAGCGTGTTCCTATGTACAATATATGTGGTTTTTATGGAGCTCGCCCAAGGATAAATTAGAAACTGGCTCACTGCCTCTATTTTTTTTTTTTTTTTTTTTTTTTTTTTTTTTTTACTCTTTTTGCAGTTTGAATTTTTACGGTCTTTAGAGGATATATTTGGTCATTTTGATGCTGTTTTATTTTCTGGGTCGCATTTCAGAAGATGACTTGAAACACAATCAACTGATCTTGTCATTGATAGTCACTGGACATGTAAATTACCTAACCACAAAGCAAGGACTTACTAAGCATCTCTTATGTTCAAAGAACCAGCTAGGGATATCAAGATGAATTAGACCCAACCTTTTATAGTGAGAAAGCCATCAACTTCAGATTCAATTTAGTTCCTATTTCCTTTCTAGCCCTTAGTGAAAGTCAGTCTCTGAGCAAATACTTAACTCTTTCCTTGCCTCCAAAGGTGGGCAGATGAGAGCCATCCCGCAGGGTTGCTGGAAGGATTAAACTGAGGTAACACGTGTGAAAGCACCAAATACAGTGCCTGGTGCAGAGCAGGTTCTCATACCTGTTAGTTTCCAACTTCAAGGAGTTTGCAGGACAAGGCAAAAGTGATGAGTGTCAGGAGAGAGGTCCAGATAAGAAATTGTTGGAGCTCAGAGATGAACTATGTTATAGGTATCAGACAGGGCTTCCGGGTGCATTTTCATGGTATTGTACCTTCTCCTTAAAAGAGGCAGAGGATTTAGACACATAGAGATAGGGGCGCTGTGCTTTATTTGTGCTTTTGTCTGGATTGGTTTTCCCACTAGCTGGCTTCCTGTGGCATATCTTGTGCTCTATCCAGTGCTTGGGGTTTCCGGTTTTGTCTCTTTTAATCTGACTTCTGGACATGCTCATATAGCACCAGGGCTTAACATTCTTCCTTGCAAGGGCACTCTGGGTAGATGCTTTTACGCTGCTCAAAGTTATTTGTCATTTCAATATAATAATTATATTTTTAAGAGGAAATTATTTGCTCCCCCCCAAAATAACTCCTGGTAGTGAGATGGGTCCAGTGAAAGTAATCTCATGTGGTTGGTGTGCAGAGATACAGGCTAGTTTGCGGGGAAGCCTTTGATGGGAATTACCCATAGCCCAAGGAATCAAGATTCTCTTTCAGAGAAATAAGCAATTGTCAGGTTTGAAGGTTTTTTTTTTTTGGTGTGTGATTCTAGAAATCTGTCTCCCCATAGTCACTCATACAGTTGGTTCCATCTGTATGACCCTGCATCATAGCCCCTCTTAATGGCAGTGCGACCTCCATTGGCCTCTGTAGCTCACTGAAGACTTGATTTAGAAAATAGACTCATTTTGCGTACTACTGAACAGCTGTTTGGAGGTACTGCCTTCTAGTGACTTAAAGCTTGAACTAGATTGAGAGTCCCAAATATGGCTTTTCTCCCTTATTTACCTCCAAAGTTATACAACCTTTACTAACTTTCATTCAAGATACTTCTCATACCCCTACTCTTGCTAATCTTAGAGTGACCATATTTTCTGAATCAAAGGTTGGAATATATTATATGACACAGGATTCGATCCGGGGGCCTAATATACTTAATGTATGAGTATATACATAGTATATACTATGTATACACACATATATGTGTGCACATACACACTGTGTGTGTGTGTGTGTGTAGCTCAAACATAGTTGGTTGCTATGATTTTATTATTAATAAGTGAGCTCTTTTCTCCTCTTCAGTTCTCAATGAAAAAAAAAATGTGTAGTATTCTTTAAATTGCAACACTGAACATTCAGCCCCAAAGTGGGTAGATCTGATTAGGGTATGAGGTATTCAAAGTTCGTAATTATTAATTGCTGTTAATGATATGGGAGGATGTGTTTAGATTTTGGGGAATGTTCAGCTAAGAGTTCGTATTCCTAGATTGTAATAATGCATACCCAAGGGCTCTATTAATTTTGGTTTGGGCTCAAACAGTTGTTTGCTGCTGTGGCTTGGTCCTCCATTCTTGGCCTGGGATCCTCTCCCCTTAAAGAAACTCACAGTCTCTGAGATCTTGGTGATGAGATTCAGAGGGAGAACATACACCTCCCCAGGCAGCAGCCATGGCATTATTTTGTTCCTGTCTTTGCATTTGGGCTCCAACAAGCAGTGGTTTTTAGGGAAAAAAGTGACTCTCTATCCTCATCATGAGCTGTTGCTCCTCTGAGTGGGCAGGTTAGTGATACATGGGTTACAGAGTACAGGCTTTCTCTGGGTGCCCTGGCTACTCAACCTCAGGCTGAAGTTTTCCTTAGGCTAACTCTCTAGAATATCAAAGTAAAACTCAACAAAAGATCAGGGCTTTGTGAAATTTCAGAATCCTCTTCATATGCCTTTGGGAAGAGATGGAAACCAAGAACTTGGTAAGAATATACGTGAGCCCATACAACCAGGTTTTGACACCTGTGGGGGTGGAAGGGTCGAGCGGGAGAGTGAGGACCCTCAGTGGTTTTCTTCATCCTGTTACCTGCCCCTCTTTTTTATTCAGCTGTTGTTTCACCCTGTCTTAAGCTGTATCTGCTTTCTTTAAATATATGGATTTGGGTGGTACTGAATGGTTAGTCCAATTAAGTGTTGGGAAGTACTCTGCTTTTGACTAATTTATTGGTAGAGTTTTCAGGGAGCAATGATGTTCTTACTGTGAACCTAGAAAGAGATATTTCTTTCCCCTTATCTTTTGTATTTACTATAGGTTTTTGCTTTGTGGTTACCACTGGGCTGGCATATACCAACTTGTAACTGTAACGATCTATTTTAAGTTGAAAACAGGTTAAGTTTGATCCCATTCTAAAGCTCAACATTTTTACTCCCTTTAAAGATATTCATAAATAAGGACAAAACTCTTTTTAGTATTCGTGTATCATCTTGAGCAATAAGATCACCCTAAGAACTTCTAACGCTCAAGTATGATGCTGTCGGCATGCGAAGCTTTTATCGTCAAGCTTTTAGGATGGACTGCTTTATTGACAAAGGTCACTTTCAAACTCAGGATCTTTTTCTGTACTTTGACTCGGGCAAATATTCAAGAACCTTGTGAATACAGTTTAGTGTAGCAAAAATTTGCTTTGATACAGGTCGTTCTGGGGCCCTAGCCAAGATTTTCATCTAGCTTTTATTTTTTCGGATTTAACCCGCTATGCACCCAAAGAACTTCACTGTAGCTCAGTTGTCGCGTAATATGGTTCCCAAAGGTGAGGTGGAAGGAGGTCTCCATGTGCTGCATGTTTCTGTGGGCTGCAGGAAATTACAGTCTATAGCAGTCTTCCCAAGGGGTCTCATAAGCACTTAATAGTTTTTAGTTGAAAAGAGGGGTCGTTTTTGAAAAATTGAGTTAAAGTAGAACTAGTTTCTTTGTGATAGTACTTCTTGCAGCCCGCAATATGCTCATGTGGATAGTGAATTTCCAAGAAGACAATGTGTGGACTTACATTTTTTTAGCATAAACCCGCCTCCTCTATCCTCTATCAGAGTATCTCCCCGGATTTTTGTATCTCCCCGGATCTTTTCTACAGAAGAGAATTTGGCCAATACTGTTTATAGAATGTAGAAAAGAGAATTTTTGAAAAATTCTATTAAAATTTTGTAACATATCTCTTGGGTTGGGGCTTCTAAGGGTTTAGTTAAGTGCTTCTATAACTTTAATGTGCATGCAAATATGCTGGGTAGTCTGTTAATATGCAGAATTTGATTCAGCGGGTCTCAATGGGGGCAGTGATTTTGCATTTCTAACGAGCTCCCAGGTGATAGTAATGCCACTGGCCTTTGGAACACACTTTGAATGCCTAAGGGCATTCCCCGTTCAAAATGTTAAAATGGTCTCTGCTCCCTGGAGCCTGGAAGTGAGCTGGTTAGAGAGGCATTTCCTTGTGGGACTGGAAGTTGGAGCTGAGTAAGT
>PVJI01000078.1:400264-414334 GCA_004026765.1 Micronycteris hirsuta | reverse complement strand
CTTCTACATTTCCTATACTATTCTTAACCTCCCCCTGTCTGTTTCCTACCTACCATCTATGCTACTTATTCTCTGCACCCTTTCCCCCCTCTCTCCCCCTACCACTCCCCGGTTGATATCCCTCCATGCCTTATATAAATCCCTTTAACATTTCATATAATAAAGGCTGGGTGATGATGAACTCCTTGAACTTGACCTTATCTGAGAAGCACTTTATCTGTCCTTCCATTCTAAATGAAAGTTTTGCTGGATAGAGTATTCATGGATATAGGTCCTTGCCTTTCATGACTTGCTATACTTTCTTCCAGCCCCTTCTTGCCTTCAAGGTCTCTTTTGAGAAATCAGCTGACAGTCTTATGGGAATTCCTTTGTAGGTAACTGTCTCCTTTTCTCTTGCTGCTTCTAAGATTCTCTCCTTGTTTTTAATCTTGGGTAATGTCATTATGATATGCCTTGGTGTGTTCCTCTTTGGGTCCAACTTCTTTGGGACTCTGAGCTTCCTGGACTTCCTGGAAGTCTATTTCCTTCACCAGCTTGGGGAAGTTCTCCTTCATTATTTGTTCAAATAAGTTTTCAATCCCTTGGTCTTCCTCTTCTCCTTCTGGCACCCCTATGACTCGGATGTTTGGACGTTTAAAGGTGTCCTGGAGGTTCCTAAGCCTCTCCTCATTTTTTTGAATTCTTGTTTCTTCATTCTTTTCTGGTTGAATGTTTTTTTCTTCCTTCTGGTCCACTCCATTGATTTGAGTCCCAGTTTCCTTCTCATCCCTATTGGTTCCCTGCACATTTCCCCTCATTTTCTTTAGTGTATCCTTCATTTGTTCATCTAATTGTGACCAAATTTCAACCAATCCTGTGAGCTTCCTGATTACCAGTGTTTTGAACTGTGTATCTGATAGGTTGGCTATCTCTTCGTCACTTAGTTATATTTTTTCTGGAGCTTTGATCTGTTCTTTCATTTTGGCCATTTTTTTTTCTTGGCACTCCTGTTACTTTATGGGGCAGAACCTTAGGTGTTCACCAGGGCGGAGTAACCCATGTCATTGTGTTGTGACGCTGCCTGTGGGGGTGGGGCCTGAGTGAACAAGGGTGCTTGCTCTGCTCTCTGCACTTCCCCCACTACCCACAAGCAAGTTGGGTCCTTCTGTGCTGGCTCCAGGGTGGGTGGGCAGGCTTGTGTAGTTCCAAGTTCCTGTGGGTCTCTCCAATGAACTCTCCTGTGAGGCTGGAGTTCCTCCTGCCGCCATCTCAACCCCCACAGGTGTTTTCAGTAGGTGGTTTGAGGCTTTATTTCCCTGTGATGGTGGGTTGCGTGGTCTGCTCCACTCCCCAGCTTTTTCTCCCGATCTCCCGGTTTATCTGCGCATGAATGAGGGACCACCCGGTCCATCAGTCTCGGCCCTGCTGGGTCCAGGTTGGCCAGTGCAGGTTTCACTGAGTGCGCCTGCCACGTTTTCACCAGGCATGCCTCCCAAGGGTCTCTCTGGGCAGCTGCAGCATTGCTGGTACCACTCCACAAACCGCCATCTCGCTGTGCGCTCTCCGCCCGGCTCTGCCCTGCTTACTGGACTGAACGAATGTGTCTTCTTTAACTCCTTGGTTGTCAGACTTCCATTCAGTTTGATTTTCTGTCATTTCTGGCTGTTTTTGTTTTTAAAATCGTTTTTTTTCCCTCTTTTGGTTGTGCGAGGAGGCACAGTGTATCTACCTACGCCTCCATCTTGGCCGGAAGTCCCTATTTCATTCTTTTAAATGTCTACATTGTATCAAGGCCCCTGGTCTTCTTTTTTTAAGATTTTATTTATTTATTTTCAGAGAGAGGGGAAGGGAGGGAGGAAGAGAGGGAGAGAAACATCAATGTGTGGTTGCCTCTCACGTGGCCCCTACCTGGGAACCAGCCTGCAACCCAGGCCCATACCCTGACTGGGAAATCGAACCAGCAACCCTTTGGTTCATAGCCCATACTCAATCCACTGAGCTACACCAGCCAGGGTCAAGTCCCCTATTCTTGGATACTTGTTGCTTCTATTCTCATAACAGCAGCATCAACAACAACAAAAACTACAGCAAATATTTATTTGTATAAGAATTTCTGGAGGATACATTCATGAAAGTTTAATTTCTGGATCAAAAATATAAGCACATTTTAATGACATCAAAAGCATAGGCAAAAAAACAAAAATAAACACATGGGATTATATCAAACTAAAAAGCCTCTGCATAGCAAGGGAAACAACTGACAGAATGAAGAGGCCACCAACCTAATAGAAGGAAGTGACTGCAAATCAGATATCTGATAAGGGGGTAATCTCAAGGTTATGTGAGGAACTCCTACAACTCAAAAGCAAAAACCTAATTACCTGTTTTAAAATAAGTTAGAGACTTCCCTGGCCCTATACCTCATTTGGTTAGAACATTGTCTTGATACACGATGGTTGCAGGCTTGATCCCTTGTCAGGGCACATACCAGAATGTGACACAACCAATGAATGCATAAATAAGTGGAACAGCAAATCAATGTCTCTTTCTCTCAAATCAATAAATTTTAAAAAATGAACTAGGGATTTGAGTGGACATTTCTCCAAAGAAGATGTACAAATGACCAATGAGTATATGAAAAGATGCTCAAAGTCACTAGTCATCAGGAAAATGCAAATCAGAACCACAATGAGACATCTGTCAGTATGGCTATTATTAAAAAAAATCCAAAGACATGCGTTGTTGAGGCTATGCAGAAATTGGAATACTTGCACACTGTTGATAGGGATGCAAAATGGTACAGCTATGGAAAACAGTATGGATGCTCCTCAAAAAATTAAAAATAGAGTTAACATAGAAAATGCAGACAACTGTAATTGAAGAACAATAAAGTAATTTAAAAAAATGGAGTTAACATAGGATCCACCAATCCCACTTCTGGACATTTATCCAAAGAATTGAAATCAGCATCACGAAGAGATATTAGCATCCACATGTTCACTGTAGTATTATTCACAGGAATCAAGACGTGGAACAACCTGAATGTCCACTGACAGGTGAATGGATAAAGAAAATGTGGTATACATGCATACATTAGAATACTATTCAGCCTCAAAGAGGAAGCAAATTCTGCAGGATCCTACACCTTGGATAAATCTTGATGAAATTATTCTAAGTGAAATGAGCTTATCATAGAATGTCAAAAACTGCATAATTGTATTTATATGAGATATCTAAAGTAGTCAAATTTATAGACTCAGAGAATGGAATGGTGGTTGCTGTGCCAGGGTGGGGCAGAGGAAATGGGGAGTTACTAATCAAGGGCATAAGTTTCAGTTAAGCAAGATCAGTAAACTCTAGAAATCTGTACAATAAACTCTAGAAGTGTATAACACTGTACATTGTACCTATGTTCAACGACAATATATTGTACACTTAACATGTCTATCATGATAGATATGTTAAGTGATCTCACTAAAATAAAATAAATCAAACAAACAAAAATGTAAAGTGGTACCCTGGCTGGTGTAGCTCAGTGGATTGAGTGCGGGACTGCGAACCAAAGGGTCATGGGTTCCATTCCCCATCAGCGTACATTCCTGGGTTTCTGGCCAGGTCTCCAGTAGGGGTGCACAAGAGGCAACCACACATTGATGTTTCTCTCCCTCTCTTTCTCCATTCCCCTCTCTAAAAAATAAATAAATAAAATCTTTTTTAAAAAATGCAAAGTGGAGGCAGCATTTTGCATTCCAACCAGAAATATGTAAGGGTTCCAATTTGTTTACATCCTCATCAACACTTGGTATTCTTTGTTGTTGATTATAGCCATTCTAGTAGCTGTGTACTGGTATGTCATTGTGGAAATATATTTGTGTTTTACCATGCTGGGTGTATTTTTGTGTGCTTGTTTCCCATTCATATGTTTTCTTTGGTAAAATGTCTACTCAAATGTTTTGCGCATTTTTTAAACATTGTCTTTTTATTGTTGAGTTGTAGGAGTTCTCTATATACAGGCCCACTCTGAGAGGGATGGTTTGCAAATATTTTCTCCCCCCCCAATATATATGCACATTCTAAATGTTAATAAATATTACCAAATTGTTCTCCAAAGAGGAAGCATCAACATATATTCCCACCAACAGTGTATGGGAATGCTGGTTTCTCAGCGTCTTCACAAACATGGGATGCCAATCTTTGTTAACCTACAAAATGAAAAATGGTATCACACTGTTTCTAATTTGCCTTCCTTTTACCATTGGGGGGGCACCTCATCGTGTTTATTTACCAGTACTTTTCCTCTTCTAAGGAGGAAACTTTGCTTGAAACTTGTTGAAACTTTGCATTTCTCAATTTTGCACCCCTTAAGCCCTAATCATTACTTAGCATCCAAGAAGTGTTTGTTGAATGAATGAAGAGCAATGCTGTGAAGAATAAATGAGATAAAGTACTAAACTAAAGTACTAATTAGAGACCAAACAATATTAGTTGAATCTATGTCTGGAGTCAGGAGTTGAGTGCTATAATGCTCTTGACTTCTTCCTCTTCAGGATCTGAGGTGGTCTGCTGAACTCTAAGATTCCAAGAGACCTGTTTTCTCTGGAGCTTCTCATTGTGTGTTTTTGGGCAAATAACTCCTTTGACCCTCCAACTTCCCTGCAACAGTCTGAAAAGTGTATACAAGCTGCATCCTGCTTATCAAAAAGGGTTATTGGACTAAAAACATGATATTAATTGACAATAAGTATATATTCATGTATTTCTTGAATAAAAAATAAGTTTAAAAAGTAAATGAGAAAATTTATAAGAACAGGGAAAATAAAACTACATAGATAAGGCCAGGATTAATAAAAGATGCTGGCTGTCTTTGTAATGACCTTAAATTTCCTTTTAAATATGTGATTTCCTACTTGGCCCTGCTTCTCTTCCATTTTTTCCCCAACTCTCTGTCTCCCTCTACTGTTCAGGTATTCTCATTTCAGTGTATTTCAATTTTGCAAATAGGATGAATGGAAATAGTATTTGTGGCCTGTCCGTGACCTTAGTTATCTATATCACCCCCACCAAACCTTGCGCTATTCTTGGCTGTAACCAGCACAAGGAACATAAAGCTTACAGTCTGGTGGGGCACACAGATTTTCAAACATTATAACCATTATGAGTATGACAAGAAATATTTTGAGTCAGGCACTCTGCTAAGCACATTTCATACATGAACTTTTAGTCCTACTGACAGCCATACAAGGGATCTCATTTACAGAAAAGGAATCAGGGTCACAAATGTAACTGGTTCAAGGTCACAATTTAGTAAACATGGAACATAGATTCTGACTACGATCTGTCTGCCCTCCAAAGCCAGTCTTTTCCTACTACAACAGAATAATCCAAGTGGTGTGAAACACTGAAGTGGGAGCATCTAAGCCTACTTTAGGGTTGTGTAGTTGTTGTGCCTGGGAAGATTTTACAGAGGAGAGAATCTCTGATTTGGGCAGAGAAGGGTGGTCCACACATCAAGAGCAGCAAACCTGGGACCTATTCAGTGAACAGAAGGTTTGGTGGAGTGTGGGGGAACAGAGGCAGGAAATGAGGCTAGAATCAGATTGTACATGGCCTCAAAGGCCAGGCTAAGGAAGGTGGGCTCAAAATCCAAGGTCAGGGCTTCCCTACCTGGGGCATGTATACTGAATGACCCCCCAATGTGATCAGGGTATGAGAAACCACGGGTGAATGTGGCATATCACCTGGAATTTCAATTTTACTCAAAGGCTTGGGGAAAAAGCAATCTTGTGTTTTTCCATGAAAGATGTATTGTAGAGTCCTGGCTGGTGTGGCTCAGTTGGTTGGAGGGTCTCCCCTTAACTGAAAGGTAGAGAGTTTGATTCCCAGTCAGGGCACATGCGTAGGTTGAGGGTTCAGTCTTGGTTGGGGCATGTGCCAGAGTCAACCAGTTGATGTTTCTCTCTCACACTGATGTTTTTCTCTCTCCCTTCCTCTCTCTCTGGAATTAAAACAAAACAAAACAAAACAAAAAACTATTGTGAAATTGGATGTAATATCATGGATTTTAAAATTAAAACTAAGATTTCAAAGACATTTCCCAGTTGCAGTAAGCTGTTTCCCAATGAGGAAGTGTTTGGAAGAGTACACTCTCTGATGTCCTTAGGGATAGATATTTGGGAAGCATTGTTATAGATGCTGGACAGGAAAGCGAGGATTGAACTCCGTTTGAGGACTCTAGACTAGGGCTGGTTGGGACTCAAAGATGAATGGGAACTGTCTTTGGAGAGCTTTTAAGCTAGGCTTTATGACGTTGATGATTCTGAGCAGGAGAACAAATTAAAAATCAGGTGAAGTTCCTTACCTCTCCCCTATCTCCTTGACACATTCCTCTTGTAACTCAACCATTCTTTCATTAAAAAAATATTTACTGCACAACAACTCTCTCACTTCCTGTGTGATCTTGGACAAATTACTTAACCTTTGTGTACCTCCGTTTCCTTATCTGCAGAATGGGAATATGATAATACCTACCCCATAGCATTACCGGGAGTGCTTTAGTGAGAATTAAATGAGAGTTTGTATAGTGCTCTTAGAATAGAATGTGGAAAAAAGTTCAGCCCGGTTTAAACATTAGATATGATGACAATATTATTTGTACATCCTCTACAGTTACCGTGTTCCAGTCATTACCTCGCACAGCCATCATTCCTTAGGTCATTCATGTTGGGAGCAGGGGTTGGGTCTAGCAAGAATATTTAAATGAATCAGACTTCTCCTTGCCGTTGTACAGCTTTATAAGTATCTGACACATAGGAAGTGCCCAAATTGTTTGTTGAATAAATAAATAAACGTCTTCCTACTAAATTGCAAGCTCTTTAAAGACAGGGACCATTCTTCTAGCTGTGAATTACTAGACGGAAGCACTTGGTGAGGCACACAGTGGGCACTTAGAGAGTTGAAGGGATAAAAGAGTACAGGCAGAAAAATCATTAAAGTTCACAAAGCTGGCACAGATAAAATCCTGCAGAAAGGCTGCCATCAATTTTTAAAATGGGCATAACAGAGGAAAAGATGTTACCGCCAAATGCTTTAACAGCGTGAGGATTAGGGAAAAACCCAGGCTTGCGGAAACGACTCTCCTAGAAGGCGCTGGTGAGTGCTGACCTCGGAGGCTCCCCGGCCCAGGCTCCGCCCCCTCGCCGGCTCACGTGACTGTGGGCGGGACTCCGGCGTGGTGTCTGTAGGACAGACTGGGTAATCCCATCTGGGAGAGCTAGAGCCATGGCTGGCCTGGTGGACTTCCAGGACGAGGAGCAGGTGAAGTCGTTTCTGGAGAACCTGAAGGTGGAGTGCAACTATCAGTGCTACCAAGAGAAGGACCCGGATGGTGAGCGCCCCCGGGCGCCCTGGGAACACGTGGGAGATCATGGAGGAGGGGGCGGGGGCCGGACGGGTCGCGTGAGCGACCTCTGAGGGACTCTGGAAACGATCACTGGCCGTGGACTCGTCCGGACGTCGTCTTTGGAACACTGACGACCTTATGTGTGTTAGGGGAAGTTGGGTTTCCACGTGGACTCTCCGGGCTCGCCGTGGGGGAATTATCCGCGGGTTTCAGCCTGGAGGCCGGGCGGGAAGGAGAAATGCCTGGGTACCTAGGGGAGAGGGACTTGGGGATACATCAGAGAACAGATAAAATGTCCTATCCTCTTGGAGCTTACGTTCCAGCGAGGTGAATTGGGCAATAAACATAAGGAAATAAGTGAAATAATGTTAGAAAATAATAAGTACAGCCATGGCTGGTGCGGCCCAGTTGGTTGGAGTGTGGTGTCTGGTACACCAAAGGGTTGGGAGTTTGACTCCAGGTCAGGGCACCTACCAAGGTTGTGGGTTCCGTTTCCCCAGCCCTCCCCGTCAGGGGCGTATGGGAGAAAACCAGTTGCTGTTTCTCACATCCATGTTTCTGTTTCTCAGTTTCTCTCCATCTCTCTGCCCCCTCCCTCCTCTCTCTAAAAAATATATAAACATATTTTTAAAAAAGAAAGTAAGTGCAATAGGAAAAAGAACTGAAGTGTTGGGAGTTTGGGACAATTTTTTTTTTTAAAGATTTACTTTTTTTTTTAATAGTCTGATCCCTTTTATTTATCTAACAGAAAAATTCAGAGTGGGAGATTTCAGTAAAGGTGTTCAGTTACAAGATTTACTTATTTATTAGAGAGGGAGAGAGACATCCTTGTGGGAGAGATACATAGATTGCCTCTCGCATGCTCCCGACTGGGGACCTGGCCCCGCAACGCAGGCACGTGCACTGACTGAGAATCCAACCAGCGACCTTTGGGGTAACAGGTGTTCAAGTTGGAGCTCAATCCACTGAGCCCCTCCAGCCAGGGCAGGAGGGCAATTTTAAATTGAGTGGTCGGGGGAATCATTGAGAAAATGGCATTTGAACAAAGTCTTGAATAAGGTAAGGGAGATCTATGCCACGCGGAAGTAACAACTTTCTTGGGTGAATGTAGGAAGGTACCAAGAGAAAGACCAGGATGGTGAGCGCCCCCGGGCGCCCTGGGAGCACGTGGGAGATCGTGGAGGAGGGGGCGGGGCCGGGGCGGATGGGTCGAGTGAGTGTCCTCTGAGGGGCCGGGGACTTGTCCGGACGGTGTCTGTGGAACACTGACGACCTTGTGTGTGTTAGGGAGAGTTGGGTTTCCACGAAGACTCTCCGGGCTCGCCGTGGGAGAATGCTCCTGGAGGCCGGGCGAGGAGGAGACATGTAGAAGTAATGTACATTCACTCAGGAAAGGACCTGAGACTTGAATGTCCCATGTGTACTCTGGGAACATTGAGTTGACTTGAGAGTGGGGTGGATGTTGGTGTCCAGAAGGAGCCACCTAGAGCAGTAAGTTTTTTCTACTTTATAAAGGAAAAAAAAATGGCACTGGTCCTACCTAATAATAGCTTGCAGCCTAGTTTCCAGAGCATGATATAGCTACATTTTGATGCTAACCAACTACACGGAGTTGCTCTGCAGTATAATGGCTTGAAAAGAACCCAGGGCGGTTCTTTGAGGGCTGGTCCATGTCCTGAGTGTAGAAAGAATTCAGAGGAGTTGGAGTCACTGAGGAACAGGAAGGTCGGGAAAGATTTCTGGGGTTGGTCAGAAGGAACAGGCCTTCCCCGATAACCCAGTCTGTTAACCATTTCCCCAGCATGCACAACAAAATGTTATAATCCTGTTTTATATCAGTCATGACATGTATTACTTTTTGTTTTTTATCAACAGTTACTTTATTTTTTAAATATATTTTATTGATTATGCTATTATAGTTTTCCCAAATTTTCCTCCTTTATCCCTCCTCCGCCCTGTACCCCCAACCCTCCAGCATTCCCTCCCTTAGTTCATGTCCATGGGTTGTACATCTAAGTTCTTTGAATTCTCTTTTTCCTATAACATTTTTGATTTCTCCTCATCTATTTTATGCCTACCAATTATGCTTCTTCTTCACTGTACCTTTCCCCCTATTCCTCCCTTCCCTCTCCCCAGTGAAATCCCTCCATGTGATGTCTATTGATTCTGTTCCTGTTCTAGTTTGCTTAGTTTTTGTTTTTGTTGTTTTTCTTTTCTTTTAGGTTGATTTGTTGATAGTTGTGAGTTTGTTGTCATTTTACTGTTCATATTTTTTATCTTTTTCTTAGATAAGTCCCTTTAACATTTCACATAATAAAGGCTTGATGATGATGAACTCCTTTAACTTGACCTTATCTGGGGAGCACTTTATTTGCCCCTCCATTCTAAATGATAGCTTTGCTGGATAGAGTAATCTTGGATGTAGGGCTGTGCCTTTCATGACTTCAAATACTTCTTTCCAGCCCCTTCTTGCCTGCAAAGTTTCTTTTGAGAAATGAGCTGATAATCTTATGGGAATTCCTTTGTAGTTAACTCTCTCCTTTCCTCTTGCTGCTTTTAAAATTATCTCTTTATCTTTAATCTTGGGTATCTTAATGATGATGTGCCTTGGTATATTCCTCTTTGGGTCTAACTTCTTTGGGACTCTCTGGACTTCCTGAACTTCCTGGAAGTCTGTTTCCTTTGCCAGAATGGGGATGTTTTCCTTCCTTATTTGTTCAAATAAGTTTTCAATTTCTTGTTGTTGTTCTTCATTGTCTGGCACCCCTATAATTCAGATATTGGAACATTTCAGGTTGTCCCAGAGGTTCCTAAGTCTCTCTTCATTTTTTGAATTCTTGTTTCTTCATTCTGTTCCAGTTGGATGTTTATTTCTTCCTTTTGCTCCAAATCATTGCTCTGAGTCCTGGTTTCCTTCCTTTCGCTGTTGGTTCCCTGAATATTTTGATTTATTTCATTTTGGGTATCTTTCATTTGTTCTTTCATTTTTTGACCAAGCTCAATCAGTTCTGTGAGCATTTTGATTACCAGGGCTTTGAATTCTCCATCAGATAGGTTGGCTATCTCCTTATCACTTAGCTCTCTTTCTGGAGTTTTGCTCTGTTCTTTCATTTGGGCCATATTTCTTTGTTTTGGGGCACCTGTTAAGTTGTAAGGGGGCGGGGCCTTAGGTATTCACCTGAGCAGGGCAATCTTTGCTGTGCTGCTGCAATCTTTGCCTGTGGGAGAGGGGTCAGAGAGGGAACAATGCAGCTTGCCTGTTCGGCTCTAGCACACTTTCCAACAGACTCTCTTGTGAGACTGGGAGTTTCTCCAGTCGAGGCAATTGCCCCAGTAGTCCACAGTCAGTTCTGAGTCTCGGTTTCCCGTTCAGCCGGCTCCACCCTCGGTCCCCAGCCTCCCCTGGGTTTGTCTCACGGGCCCCGCCCATGCGGTCCGCCTCACGGGTTCTTACTGGTCTGGTTGTTCTGCTTGACTGTTTCTTTAATTCCTTGGTTGTCAGAGTTCCATGCAGTTTGATTTTCTGGCAGTTCTAGTTGTTTGTTGATTTTAAATTAGTTGTTATCCTCCTTTTGGTTGTGCAAGGAAGCGAAGGGTTTCTACCTGCGCCTTCATCTTGGCCGGAACTCCATTTATTACTTTTTGAATACAATTTGTTCACCCATGTACTTAATCATAGTTCTTACTCCTCTAGAATGTAATTTTTAGGAGGGCAAGTGACTGTATTTCCAGCTTCTGGTACATAAATGAACATAGATGCTCCAATATAGTGGAGTGAAAATGAATTAGAGATAAGTGTTATTGGGAATGAAGAAGAGACAGAAGGGAGAGATGTTATAGAGAGGCGTGCTGGGGCCAGAGACTGCCAAGAAGAGAGAGTATATTTCCAACTCCTTTGGTAGCTGCTGTTCCTACTGTTTTTAGGCTTCATGTTCCCAGCCTGGCTGTGGAGTAGTAAGATGCAGTCCTTGAAGCACCCCTTTCTTGCTGCTACAAAGACTACTAGCTCATCGACCCTTTTGGTTTTTTGTGTTTGACTACTGAATTTCCTAAGAAGTTCCAAAGCCAGTGGAGTTTCAAAATCACTGCATCTTTGGGCTGGCCTGGCTGACAGGGAGCAGAAGGGCTGGTGTAAGGAGGAGCCTGTGCAGGAGCCAAGGTCTCCCCAGGCCTTATGTTGCTCAGTCCCTGCCTAAGTGTACACAGTGCCATTTGCAGGAATGGCTGAATACCACCTGCATTCCTTGCCACACCTCAGGAGAACAGGGGCTGGTCCTAAATGAAAGACACATCTGGTCAATCATACCTGGACCCTCCCCACTGCTGAGCAGTAGTCCCAGACATGAAGAACAACTCTTGTCCTCTTTTCACAGGTTGTTATCGGCTGGTAGACTATTTAGAAGGGATCCAGAAGAATTTTGATGAGGCTGCCAAGGTCTTGAAGTTCAACTGTGAAGAGAATAAACACAGTGACAGCTGCTACAAACTGGGAGCCTATTACGTGACTGGGAAAGGTAAGGAGGGCCTCCTTTCTTTGGTCCTTGTCGTTGATAGGAGTGCTGACCTCATACTGAGCCTTCTTTGCAGAAGGGTCCTCACAGGCTTTGGGGAAGCGCATTGTAGGAAGATTTGGAGAGGAGTTCAGCAGAGTGATCAGGGGAAGATCACAGCCTTTTAAGGTAGGGAGTCTCAGGGAATGCTGTTTGCAAGTAGTGCCTATCACTGTAACTCTGTGCTTGTAGGATATAGAAAAAAAATAGTACTTGCTTCTTTGGATGGTTGTGGGATTAAATAGGATAATGTAGGTAAAGGCATCAGCACATGCCTGGCCCAGAGAAAGAGATCAATAACGATTCATTTCCTTCCGTCTTTTTCTCCCTGTGCCCTAATTGCAGTTGTCACTGGAGTAGTGTTTAAGTTATCTATTGCTAAATAGCAAATTATCCCAGCAAACTTATTTCACAAAGTTTCCGTGGGCCAGGAATTTGGATGTTGGCTTAGCTGTGTGCCTCAGGGTCTCATGAATTTGCAGACATTAGCCTGGAAGCTAGGGCCGCAGTCATTTGAAGGCTTGACTGGCCCTGGAGATTCCCATTTAAAGATGACTTACCTCATGTGGCTGTTGGTAAAGGCTTCTTTCTGTTCCTTGCCACCTGTTATCAGGAGACCTCAGTTGTTTGTGACATGGGTCTCTCTGTGTGTCCTCATGCTATGGCATCTGGCTTCCTCCAGAGTGAGTAATCCAAGAGCAAGAAGGAATCCTCACTGTCTTTTTAAAAAAATATATTTTGTTGATTACGCTAGTAGAGTTGTCCCAATTTTCTCCCCCTTTGCCCCTCCTCTACCCAGTACCCCCATTCCCTCCAGTAGTCCCCTCCTTTAGTTCATGTCCATGGGTCATGCATATAAGTTCTTTGACTACTACATTACCTATCCTGTTCTTAACATCCCTGTTTTGTACCTACCAATTTGTACTTTTTTAAAAAAAGACTTTATTTATTTATTTTTCGAGAGGAAGGGAGGGAGAAAAGGAGGGAGAAACATCAATATGTGGTTGTCTCTCATGCACCCCCTACTGGGGACCTGGCCGACAACCCAGGCGTGTGCCCTGACTGGGAATTAAACCAGCCATCTCTTGCTTCACAGGCTTCACTCAATCCACAGAGCACACCAACCAGGGACAATTTGTACTTCCTAATCCCTGAACCTCTTCCCCCATTCCCCCCTTTCCCTCTCCCAGCTGATAACCCTCCAAATGATCTCCATATCTATGATTCTGTCCCTGTTCTGCTGATTTGCTTAGTTTGTTTTTTAGATTCAATTGTTGATAATTATGTATTTGTTGCCATTTCAATGTTCATAGTTAGGATTTTCTTTTTCTTATATAGTTCCCTTTAATATTTCATATAATAATGGCTTGGTGATGATAACTCTTTTAGTTTTACCTTGTCTGGAAAGCACTTTATCTGTCCTTTCATTCTAAATGATAGCTTTGCTGGATAGAGTAATCTTGGATGGAGGTCCTTGCTTTTTCATCACTTTGAATACTTCTTGCCATTCCCTTCTTTGCCTGCAAGGTTCCTTTTGAGAAATCAGCTGACAGTCTTATGGGAACGCCTTTGTATGTAAGTTTCTTCTTTTCTCTTGCTACTTTTAAGATTCTCTCTTTATCTGTAACCAGGCCCTCTTTGGGTCCAACTTGTTTGGGACTCTCTGTGTTTCCTGGACTTGTATGTGTTATTTCCTTTAACAAATTAGGGAAGTTCTCTTTCATTATTTTTTCATATAAATTTTCGATTTCTTGCTTTTCCCCTTCTGGCAGCCTTATGATTAGGATACTGTTACGTTCGGAGATGTCCCAGAGGCTCCTTATTTTGTTCTCTATTTTTTTTTATTCTTTTTTCTTCTTGCAGTTCTGATTGAATGCTTTTTTCTTATGTTCACATTGTTGAATTTCAGATTCATCCCCTCCCTTGTTGGTTTCCTGTAGGTTTTTCCTTATGACCTTTATTTCTGCCTGGGACTTTTTATGCTGTTTCAGTACCCAGTGAGTTCCTGGAGCATCCCAATAACCAGTGTTTTAAACTGTGCATCCGATAGGTTGCTTATCTCCATTTCGTTTAGCTCTTTTTCTGGAGTTTCATTCTATTGTTGTTGTTGTTTTTTTTTTTTTTTTTTTTTTTTTTTTAGAG